>VXBU01009216.1:0-27728 GCA_013400315.1 Bombycilla garrulus | reverse complement strand
TTTTTTTTTTGCTTAACTGAATGTTGTAAGTATTACTTTAGAATCATCCCTGTATTGACAGTATTTTTGCTCCCTTATTGCTTTTAAAATTCTGGATCCTCTGCCTCACCTGAAAGATAAAACTCCCACAAGAAGCTCTACATTTTCCAAGCACATTGTTATGTATGTATTATATATATATATATGTACTATATATAATACCTTAGCACATTGTTTTGAGGGGACTTAATTTAGCAGAGTTTGTTTTACAACAGGCTATGATCAATTCAGTAGAAATTACTGTAATTAAAACAAAGAGTATTATTGTGCTACCATGTGAGATAAGGTAATAAAGTCGGTGGGAAGATTGATTGGTTTTTGTTTTTTTTTTAATTCATGAGCAAAGAACTTCTATGTTGTCACTGTGATATTATATTCTACATTCACATTTTTGGTATGTGCACATAATGTTTTAATAGAGGAGGAATGGCAGTGGTGTGCCAAGTATTGTGCCACTGTTGGAGATGCAGAACACAGGTTTAGAGCATCAATTCTCTTTGTTTGTGAAGCACTTGGAGGGGGGTACTGTAGGCAGGAGGAGGTGAATAGGCTGTACCATAAGAGCTATGCCACTGTGCTGATTCTTCTCAGTTTCCTCCTTTCAGTTCCACTCATTTCACCTTGTAAAAAGTATAGAGAAACATGGGTATTGAGACCAAAGAGTTGATGGAATATTATTAGAGCAGTGGAGAGAAATGTATATGAGGAGTATATTAAACCTCTTTTAAATAAATATGAAACAGACAGGAGGTGGTTCTTTTGGTTTGTGTTGTTTTGCTTTTGTGTGGAGAAGTGAAGATGAACTAATGGAAGAAATTACAACTTTTTCCTTTCTTTATATGTATGTATAAAATGTGCAAGAATCACAAATGAAATTAAAGTGCAGGTAGATTCAATTGAATACTAATAAATGAAGAGAATAGGATTAAATTTGTATTTTATCCTAAAGAAAAGATGTGATGTATTTCCAGTTGTGTGTTTTTTCTCTTTTTTCTCCAAGGTCTCTGGCTTAAATAATGTATTACTTGGGTTTTTATATCCTTTATACCTATGAGCAAGGCATAAGAGTCACCAATACAATAAATATTTTTGTAACTCTGCAAGTGTATGCTTTTAGATAACTTATAAACTTAGGGTATGTAAAATGTCAAAAAAACCCCATCCATGAGATAGACTTGTTAGACACTCTAACCATATGCTGAGATCTAGTCTGAATCTGAGGCAGTCACTTTGGGTAATAGACTTTCCTGGTTCACTTTGCTAAGGAATTGCCCTCAATGTGAGTTAATCTTGACAGTGATTATTGTAAGAACAGTTAATGGTATGAAAGCTTTTCCATTTTCACATCAACTTAACTACATAGGTTATTCCCTTGTATTTACTCTGTCTGTTGGAAAAGCCAGGTGAAGATATGAATCTGTGTTCAAAATAACTTACTAACATGCCATCTTTCCAGTATATATCTAAATTACAGCTCTACCATAAGGATATAAAAAAAAAATAGAAACTCTAGGCAATTTCAGGTTGCAGCTATAGATGAATCATCAGTTACTCCTCCTGCAGCAGTCTTGCCTTTTTTTTTTTTTTGTGTCCAGTAACTTGGTGTTTAGTCCAACTTATTTTGTAAATCAGGTTCTCTTTTCCCAGGCAATCCTAGCAGTGGGCTGCCACAATGAAAGCAGTGGCTCAGAAGTAAAGTATAATGGTGCTGAAAGTGCAAGTTTGAAAAATTCAGTCCTTGCTCACAAATGTTGTCAGAGAAATTTCTCTGTGATCAGAGCTAGAGTATACGGTGTTATATGTCCTATGACATACTACCTGTTGGCATATTTTCCTGTTCATCAATGATGGTAGTGCTTCCTGTTTGTCTGGTCAAAGTGCCAGATTTAACCTTTTTATTGCTGGAAAATTAGCTCTGCATGTAAGATTATAGCGGAAATTAACTATCAGGGTTCCCCAGATCATAATTAAAGTGTCATCTGTAGACGAAAATTATGCTTTAAATTGCTCTTGAGGTTGCTGAATTGTCTTCATTGTTGTGCTGGTTTGAAAGCAAAACCAGTGAGACTCCAAGTCAGAAATACAATTTAATAGGAGAAAGTAAAATACATGCAAGTAATACAAAAGAAAAGCCACTGACAGAGTCAGAATACAACCTGACACCCTGCTAGTTACGGTGGTGGTAGCAGTCCAGATGAGGTGGTCTTGCTGAAGTGGCGATCCTGTAGAAAGGTCTGGTAGCTCTTGTCCTCTGGAAACCAGTGGGTAAGAGCTCCTTGTTCTGTCCCAATCCTTGCATTATATTCAGGTGGGAATGCTTGGCTCCTCCCCCTGGGCGGAGCATCTCACAATGGGCTGATGTCATTCTATGAGTCAAGTGGTGGGTCCTTGATGGCCCATTAAACAGAAATGGCTCCTGGAGGGAGTTATCTATGACTCATGGGGCGAGGCGTTGGTGGCCCATTAACAGGAGATAGTCCAGAGGAGGAGGCAAGGAAAACACTGCCCCTCCTGGTTTCAACAGTTCATGAAGATGGAGATAGAATACAGACCTTCTGGCATATTTTACATTGTAACCTAGGACAATTGTTTGTCAAAGAAACCTCTGCATAGGAAGAGATTATATTGTACTGAAGAGTGATCTTAAACTTAAAAAAAAAGGAGAAAAGGCAAAGGTAGGAGACAAAACCCTAACCATTTCCCACTAAACTCACCAATAACCTGCTTGTCAAGAGACCATTGTGTCCTTTGCATGTTCCCAGTGCTAAGAGCTATTCTGCTAATTAGGATGTGTTACTTAGCTGGTAGACATGGTGCATCACAGGCTTGATAAGACAGTAACTGCTGAACCACAGGGTGTGTGGTACTTCAGACCTGGATCATCAGGTGAGCAGAGCTCATCAAGGGTCCCTCTGACCTTTAAATCTGGTAGAGCTCAGCGATCTGCCTGCAGCCTCCTCTGGAATGTACAGCTGTTCATTTTGCTGCCTGTGTGGCAACTGGACCTTTGCTATGGACTCCTCATTGTGGATGAGGACTGGAACTCCTCTAAAATGTCACCTGCTTTTTTTGACGTTCTTCCTATATGTGAGATGTAACTTGTTTCTATTCAGAGGCAATTCTTGAAGTACCAGGGTCCTAAGCACAGCTACTTGCAAGGTTTGTCCATGAGTGACTTGTCCATGAGTGACTTCCCTGAGAGTCCTTCTCTGAAGTGTTGCCCTGTGATTCACACTGGACCTTTATAAAGAAGCCCTGGTTTCAATTCCAGGTTGAAAATTTAGGATGCTGTCAAGACTGGGCTCTCACAGCATGGCTGTTGATGTTGTGCTGCCTAAATCTTGCTAGAGCTTCATGAGCTGTGATATGATCATGCATTTTGATACGTTCCTTGACTTAGGCATATTTGAAAGTGTAGATCTTCATTTAGAGGACCAGGTCTCTGACAGTTCTACTAAAGGGTTCTCTTATGAGAATTCACTAGGGGCACTGGATAGTGTTTTCAAATGTAAGTATTTTCAACTCTAAACAGTGTTACAAACCTTACCTCATCACTGGAGATCATTACAGAATATTTAGTAGAATATTGAATGCATGTAGAGAAGCATGGTGTCAAGGACTTATTGCAGCCTACAGGCTTTTGTTGTACTGTTGCTCTGTTCATAAACTTCCATCCATTTTGCCTCAAGCAAGGGCTGTTTCTAGTAGTGTATATGTGAAGTTATAGGGAGACTGACTAGTGGCCAGAGAGCTGCATGTTTATGGACATGGGTATTTTCCTCCTCTAGGCTCCTTAACCCTGTCACCCACCTTCTCACCAAGGTAGAGCTGCCCCCCTCTCTTCTTCCAGACTTGGGCATAGTTCTTGACTATAGTAGAAATGAAGGAGGGTTATCTCATATTTTAACTGATGTGAGTTCTTTGTAACCAGATGCACAGTCCAAAATAACTTGAACTTGGTTCAAAGCAGATAAAAATCTCACCATGGCCATGCATTGTAATATACCTTTTGAGGATAACCTGATTTTTTTTCTGATTAGGAGGGGAAAAATGTATGGATTATTGTGAATTTGTGTGAAATATCCCCCCCTACAAAAAATCTCTTGGAAAGATTTGCAAAAGACTAAGCTAAACTTTAATAGCTGCTGTGTACTGATGTTCCTAAAAAAGGCTTCTGAATAAAAATTAACTTGAAGGTGGCTTGCGTTCATAAGGAAGATGAGAAAATACATGGAGCTGTTTTACCCTCATACAAGTTTAATAAAGAAAGGAAAATCTTGACTGAAACTTGATCACTGTATCCAAATTCACAGCAGAGCTTGAAATGAATCAGTTGAAAACCTTAGCCATAAATCTTCTTAAGCTTTGTGATACAGTAAATTTCAGGAAATAAAATGTGCCTCTCTTTTCTTAAAAGTTGTTCTGCTTTCCCATTCAGTTACTTCTACATCTAGATCTCTCCCAACTGTGATGTAGTCATGTTTCTTTTTTCTATCTTTAATTGCAGAGAACTGTGTTTCTTTCTGGTATAAAGGTGATGCAGTAATTTTTTCATTGAGAGCATCTCAAAGGGTAACTCTAGGATTCTTACGGCAGCAAGGAGACAAAGCGGGTCCTGTGGAGAAACAAATTCCTTGCTTATATTGCAGAAGTCCTTGGTATCAGTCCCCCAGGAAACTGCCTTTGTGTTAGGTGTTTGGGAAAGTGTGAAGGGAGAGGGGTTTACATGAGAGTTGTTTTAAAGGCTTGAGCAGTATCTGCCAGACAGTGATGTTTGCTAATTGGAACAAGAGGGTAAAATCAGGCGCTCTTTCTGCTGCCTGAAGTGGGCACTTCCAAGCCTAAACTGCTGCAATTTTGGCACCAGTTATTTTCAAAAGGGAGTAGAGTCCTGTTTTCCAAGGTTAGTGCTTTTGACTTGCTCTCATGTATTCAGTGCTTCCAGACCACAGGCACTATGCTCAGCTTTTTTGTTTTGACTTGCTCTCATGTATTCAGTGCTTCCAGACCACAGGCACTATGCTCAGCTTTTTTGTTTTGACTTGCTCTCATGTATTCAGTGCTTCCAGACCACAGGCACTATGCTCAGCTTTTTTGTTTATTCCTCTGGGTGGCTCTTGAGGAGATGTGGTTGCTGTATAAGGACAGAAGAGATGATACAATCATACCTTGAGTCTTTTGAGGAGTGGGAGGGGACAGAAAATGTTTTTTTCTGTAATCCAAGCTTCTTGATCAAATATGCTTAGTTATTTTTAGGTAAGTCTGGGGGGAAAAAAGGTATTAAAACAGGTAATCATATTGGAATCTTTCTTGATCTAAGTTACCAATGATCTGCAAGAGAGCTGGATCAGTCATTTGCTGTGCAGCCTCAGGAAGTTTAAATAGATTTGCATTAGCTAGTTGTCTGGAGAAATCCTTTCAGCATCAAAAAGGGAAAAAAATCACTTCTCTGTGTAATGAACTCAAATAACTGAGGGAGAAAAGCTGACAAAAATGTCAGTTTTGATTTCTGAGTATGCAGAAACTAACTAGTATTAATTGGTTCTCCTGGTGTTATGTAAGTCTGTGAATTTGTAAATCAAAATAGGTAAGATGGAAACCTGTCAGCTACAGAACTAACATTTGATTAGAATTTCTGGTAAAATCACTTACTTTTTCAAATCATGCTTCTTATTCTTTTTTACCCATGTGAGTTAAAGCAGGGAGATATTTTATCTTTTCAGATTTGAGTTACTAAGGAAAGGCAACTTAAGTGGGTGCAGGAAAGAGTATCTAATACCACCTACATTCATATGGTTTAATATTGGTTCCAGTCAAGAGTAACATTGTATTGGATGAAAAATCTAAGCTATATTTTCCTTTAATAGGAAGTGCTATATATATGTTCTCTGTGAAAATCTAAATATAGCTGCAGGGTGCTTTATTCCTTTGGTCTTGCAGAATTTGCTTATGGCTAGCTTCTCTTGGGATGTTTAATACCATCTTTCTAATATTAATAAAAATTAGTATTAGATGGGAGCAGGCTTGCTGAGAATGGTGAAGTTCATAAACAAAAATAAATAAACTGTGACAACAATTTAAAAAAAATGGTGTTCCTTCTCTTGGTTAGGTCAGAAAGATTAGGTAAGCATTCATCAATTAATGAAGAATATTTCATTTAAACTGCCCAAGCAAAGCCTGGATAGCTTATAACAGTGCACTGGCTTGAAAAGGACAGGTAGCTGTGTCTGGAAGGTAAGGTGTTTATGCACATGGAGTTTGGAGGACTTGTTTATATGTGAAATGTTGCTTTTAGCTGAGAGGATTGTGAATAAGCAGGGACTTATGTGTTACATCTGTTCCTAGTCAGATTTAACAAAAAGCAATTATCTACCCTAGTAACCGTGACAGAACTTAAAATGTGTTCTGACATACAGACATAGATGAATACCTAAAAATAATGCTAAAAGTGTGTCTTCAGTCCTCAGTGTTTTTCTTGATTTTAAAGAAACACTAAACAATGCAAACAACAAAACCACAACAATTCAGAATTACAGCTGCAAGTCTACCTTTGTCCTTTGCTGTAATACAGCTTTTTTCCAAAACTTGGGTATGTATTAAAAGGCAGGGAAGTGTCTTTATGGTATTTTAAATCTAAATGTTTAGCTTGAGTTAAACTTTAAAGAACTAGATGAATATAGAATCTGGGATGATTATGTATTATCTCAAAGAAAGTCTTGAATTTAAGATCTCTTCTAAGTAACTTAATTTGGTCTTATAGATCAAAACTTTGCAGTGAGTGCAGAAATGAAAACACAGTCAAATAATTTCAACAGGAAAAAATCAAATTCTAACTCAATGCTTTTTGGCTCTGGGGAATCTTCTAGACAGAAGTTCAGATCCTGAAAAATTAAGGAGATTCTGGTGATCTGGAGTAAGAATTGTTAGTTTTAAAAGTAATATGTTGTGCATACCACAGAATCACAGGGTTTTGTAGACTTGAAAGGCTGCAGGTTTCAAAACCAAACTTGCCCTTTTGTAGCAGAAACTCCTGAGAAAGATACTATAGCTGCAATTGATGTGTCTGATACATGCATCCAGGTGGGCTTTATGGTGTGTTCACCATCCCTTTTTTACTATTATCTTGGATTCTTTTCCACCTTACATAGTACACAGTGAGCGTTTCCTAAGAAATGTTTTTTTTTCTTTTATTAACATTGAACACAAAGGCTTCAAGCATTTAACACACCAAACAATTACTCCCATCTAGCTTCTTGTGTTCCTCAGTTGACAATTTTGGAACCATTTTTTGAAATTGGACTTGGAATTATTGTCTCCATGTTGTTTTGATAGATGTCCTCATGGTGCAGGATGCTTCTCAGAAAACTAGTCTGGATTTCTCCATCAGTTTGAATGCCTGATGGTCAGAATAATCTAAATACCAGATCTACTGTTTATCTTTGCTGTTGATTTGTCACAGTAATTGTCCTGGGTCTCTATCTTACTCCTGACTGATTTTTTTGACATATGTTGCACTTCTGTCCTGTGGCATTTTTGGTGTGCTGCCTCTCCAGCTGAACTTGGAGTGCACAGTGGCACTAGTTCTCAGAGTTTGGTTCTGCATTTTACTGCAGTTGCCATTTGCCTGTCATGTCTGGCCTTCTCTTAAACACAAACCTCTGCAGCTAAGTGTGTGCTGAACTCTCTTAACCTCCTTTTTCCTTGGCTTGCCTCAGGCCTTGCCACTGCTGGCGATTAAGCATGTGTGCCTTTGCATGAGTGGAAATTTGCAGAGACATTTGGTAGGGCTTGTGGTATTTAAGCCCCATAAGAATGGGCAGCAAGAGGGCAGAGGAACAATCATAGTCTTTGTGGTAAGAAAATTAGGCAAATAGCAGAAAAATTATACAGATAGAGATGGACTATTAGAGATTTGCAGCTTGTGTGAAATAATACTTATTACAGGAGTACAAAAACAGGAGATGGAGATTTGGGAGCAACTGGTAATGTTCGGAAGAAATTTCTCTCATAATACATTTCTGTGTATTCTTACACAGACTGACTCTTCAAACACTAATCAGAGAAGTAGCTTGATCATGGGATGATTTTTTTTTAAACTGATTAAACTAGCTGCTTCAGCATGTGCTTCATTCTTAAACATAGGGATTATCCTGCTAGCGTAATTGGGAATTGAACACAGAGTTTGAGATCTCCTGACAGCACTTGCTGTTTTAGGACAGCAGTGGCTCAGGAGATGCAGCATTACTGGTGTGCTGCTGAGCCCTGTCCTTCCAAATCTGAAGCTGAGCTTTAGTTGCAAATTCTCAAAGGGAAGGCAGTGATGTCCATGATCGCTGGTTCTATGGTATTGAATTAAACTCAGTACTGGTATGCTCTATAAATACCTCCATATGTATCTGTATGTAACATTTTTGCCTGCAATCTCTGTGTAGACTTTTTTCTAAAAACTACTCAGAGGAAATAAGTCTTCCAATGATTTGAAGAGAACATAAATGACAGGCTCCTGTGCTTGGCTGAATCACATACAATGTGCTTAAGTAACAGGTGCACAGTGACAAGCTGCACTCAGCATAAAGCGCGGGGTCCTGCTCAGAGTCCTGGACACTGAGTTTCTTCTGTAGCATGGGATTTGAAAGGATCAGTGAGATATTCAGCATCGCTTTGCCTCTTTCATTCTCTTGTAGATTCTTGTCCCTGTATAAGCATCTTTTCAAACTTTGCAGTGTGTGCAGTGCAGACCTCATATCTATTCTCTCCCTCCTTGTGCTGTCAACACAGCCAAAGTATTCAGCTGGAGGTGAAGTGTCTGTATTAGAGCTTACCTGTTTGAATCAGAAATGAGGTCCAGCCTAGCTCTTGCCTTTTAATCTGTTGCGGGGCTGGGCTGGTGTTTGGTGACGTATTGGGCTAAGCTGACTGCAGTGAGTTAATAGAGAAGGCGAAAGGTGTCAAGCCCCTGCAGAATGGCTCAAGTACTTGCAGTGCCTGACCTGTATCCTGGATGGTGAAAAAAAGATTATAAAGTTGCCTCATAGGAAATTGCAGAAATTTTTCCTTAAAAAGGTAAAGTGCAGTTTTTTGTCTTCTTTAGTTAAATTGATGACAATGTTTGATAATTGCATTATTTTTGTGCTGTCAGCCTCGTGATTTCTTTGTGCTGAGATGCCTCAAACTGTTCTCTCGATATAATATTCTTGGCTTGGGGTGTGTGACACAATTAATATGCATCAAAAGCAGACTTCAGCAACATGCTATAGGGCTTAGCTTCATTATAGATACAGTTTGCAGGTTCTGTCACCCTGTTATATTATGCTGGCTTTTAGCAGTGCTCCTGGAATCAGTGGCACTCTATATTCTGAATCTGCCAAGCAATTTAGTGCTAAGTTTTTTCAGTGTACAAGACAGAATGCTGTTCATTGACTGGTTTTCATTTTTAAAAAAGAGTTGGTATTAGAAGATATATGTATGTGTTCCATGTAGGCTGTATATTTGCACTTTGTTTTCACATATTTTCATAGAAATCTGTAGAGATAGGGGTACAGGAAACGGTCAGGTAGAACTCTGTTTAAGACGGAATTTAAGCTGGTTTAAAACTGTCCCTAGATCATATATTTCTGTAAAGCACTTTACCTAGCTAGGTAATTTTAATGTCTGTGTTATCTGGATTCTGTGCTGGCAACATATAACAACTTATCCCATAGGTTGTGAAAACATAGTGGTTTTTTTTTCCCTCCCCCTCCTTCTAATCTTGGCTACTCATGCCCAGGGTTTATTAGTGGTTGATTAGAGGTGTAGTCTCTTTATTCTGTAGAGCATCTCAATTTTCACGCAGGGCATTTGCAGTTGTAGTCAACTGGAATTTTGTCTTTTCACCATGCTGTATCATTTAACACATATGAGATTTCATACTGATGTCTGCAATATGGTTCTTCAAAATGAAATACTCAACTTGGTAGTATATTAATTAAAACAGTTCTAAAAGGGCACGAGAAAAGACAATTTCATTTCAATGCAAGTTAGATCTGGTACACAGTTCACTGATTTTTGCCACATTCACAGATGCCGATGGTTGGCTGTATCTTTCTCTCTGGAGTAAATCTTTAGTATTTAAATGTTGATATCACTGCTGTGCTGTTGAACTATCCTTTTAGGGTTTCTTATGTTATCTGAGAAGAATTTTCCCATTTACTAGTTTATATATACCTTAATGCTGGAATATCTAATCAAATGGTTGTAATTTCACTGGGATATATTTTTAACAATGGTGGATTTTTTTTAATGCTCTTGAATAAAGGACTGAAATCACCCAGTCAATTAAAGTGGATTCAAGTGCAAGAGAAGACTTATGCTGGATTTTATTTTAATATATTTGTTAGAAATTTATTTAACTGACCTAGTAGTCTGAAGTGACAAAGTGAAGGTGGGTACAACCAAGGTGGTGATGAGCATAAGTTAACATGAAGTTAGCAGGTTATTGATAGTCTCAGAGTCCCTAGCAACTTCCTCTCTCAAAAAGATGTCTGTATGATGCCACACAGCAGAAATCATGTCTCATTCACATACTCATCTGTGTTGATGGTTCCTGGTATTTCTCTGGAGGTGGATGGAGTATTTTAAACAAACTGGTTTTATTTGGGATAATGTGCAAAAGAAAATTGTGGAAAATATCTGTAACTCTTCCAAGAGTTACGTAGAGGTTCAGTTTGGAGATGTCATTTTCTAGATGCTAAGAAAGGGAGGCACCACAGAACAAATGGTCAGATCTGCCCTAAATTATGTGTGCATACTTTGCGCTCAAGTGAGTGCGTGAACTCATTATGACTGCATCAAGTTTCTGTCTTATGCTGTCCCTTGAATCACAGGAATCAATAACCTCTGTCATCCTATATTGCCTGAATATACTGTAGTTAGTTAATATTGAGAATTTTGTTTCCCTTCCTCTTTAATGAAGTTGTAGGGTTATGGTTAAGAAAAGTAATCTCCAATAACTGACAGGTGACTTTATATGGTGACTGAGAAGAACTTCAGGTTATTTTTTGAGGGGTGTTGCTGTGATAAATACAGAGTTAAACTAATGATATCTTTAAATAAAGTGGCCACACTCACTGTTATATCTTTTTGAAACAAGTTTTGACAAGGACCCATAGCTCCCTTCTTGCTTTTTGACTATAACATCTACCTGATGGCTAGCCTACATGAATATTGTTTAGATGTTAGTGCAATTAAGTAGCTAGAAGAACATGCTTTTAATTTTAGATATGAAAGAATGCCCCAAATTGACAAGTTTCTTAATATAAGTAGATGGGACCTAAGCACAGCCCTGTATTTTCTGAGAGAAAAGTATCTACTGAAGAATGACATTGAATTTGATTATTGCAGTGGACATCTTGTATACTGCAGCAGCAATCAAACCCCTTATCAGATATTACTCAGCTTGCTGTTTGTGTAGGCACCAGCAGCTAGTGAATGATTCTTATTGAATACACGAGGTGTGGTTTCAGAGTTGGGTCTTCAGTGGCTGTTTTGAAAATATGACTTTGCCCTGGAGAGTGACTAAAACAGGACATGTTTCAAGCTTCCAAAATCACACAGTCATTCCTGTAGGATTTTTTTTCAGGGCCAGAAAAAATAATTTGTTAAGAAAACATTTAAAAACTTTCTTGCCTACTGAACCTTGAAGGAATGGTTGTCCCTCCAAAGAAAGGGCAGCTGCTTTAACATGTGAGAGTAAATTGTAAATTACATTTCCATGTAAACTTATCTGTGCTGGTCAGTTTCTTCTGAAAGCTTTGTCTGAAACAATCATGTAAAGACAGAGAGGTGTACCTCCTGTAGTGCTTTAACACTGAATTAGTATGCTTTACAAAATTGATATGCACAGAAAATACAGTATCACCTAAACTGTTTGATTTCAGGAATTGATCTGAAAACAGTTGCTGGTAATAAACTATAATTCAGTAACTGAATCAGCATGAAGATAAAAAGCTAATGAAAAACATTTTGAATAGCATTCTGACAGAGAAAAATGTGTTTTGTTAAAAATGGGTAATTTAGAGTTTCACTGTTTAAAAACACAGTGTAATGTCACCTAATAAGAGAGAAGCACTTAAGGAAAACAAATTAAGACTTCAGCTGATGCATTCTTTTACAGGGATCTGGTGCTGTAAATGCTGATCACATGATTTATGGAAATGCATATGTTATTTGTAGCATTTAAAAGGAGGATCTTTAACTTTTTTTTCAGGATTGTGAAAAACAATTTGGTAATTACTGCAGTATTGACAGCATATTGCTCTCTTGTAGCTTGTGATAAATGTTTCTGCCTTTTCCCCATTGCCACCAATAGAAGTTTTTCCTTAAGGAATAAATGACTGAGTCACCAATGCAAAGGACACCAGAATGAAGAGATACCTAACACCAAAAAAATCTGACAGCACGGACCTGTTAAATGTCTTTCTGTACATTCTCACATGGGAGAATCATACGCTTGGGAAAGGTATTTTGTGACTTTATTTCTGGTATTTGTTAGTGTTTTATGTAAAACAATGTATTTGATACGTCTATAAAATTAGCTGTTTGTCATGTGCATGCTTATCTGTTGTGTTCTCAAGGACCTAGTCAGCTTAAGAGATCTGCTCTGTCTCAGGTGGTGATGCCTGTCCAGCTTCAGTGGTGGGCTTGAACCCTTCATAATGGAAGGGTTTTCAAGGACTCTCCCCTATCCTGCATGGACACCACCTGTAATATTCAGTATCACAGTCCCTGTTCTTGGTGATGACATTGTTCAGTACAGGGTAAATTCTTGGGGAATTCTAGTGGTGTTTAACTGGCTCATATATTACTGTGTGACTGTTGCAGGACCTGTGTGTTGAGGTAATGAAATGTGCCTGATCTGGCAAATAGTCTGCTTCTGTCATGAGGCAATGCTAGAAAAAAAGGGGGACATAATACTTCCCAAATATGTTGGACGGCAAAGAAGGCACAAGAATTAGCTTGGGGAACTGTTTCAAGTGCGTGTGTGGGTTTCTCTCATGCATTGTTTTGTAAATAAGCCCTAATGGAGGTGTGTGTCTGTAGGGAGTTTCCTGTATCTGGTGCAGAGAAGGTACAGGTTGCCTCCAGCTGAGCCTCCTTGGCTCAGGCTGCAAAGACTGAGGTGTTTGATTCATGACGGCTTTGATTTGTATATGAGGTTGGCACATCATGACCACTGTTGATAATGCTTTGTCTTTTGAGTATACATGCTAATGAATTTTCATTTTACTACTGTTAAGACTGAGATAGCCAAACAAAATTACTTCTGGCAGTTGTGGGGATGCTTTTGAAGCCAGATAAGGGAAAGGATTGTTTTTGTCACACTCATCTTACGATGACTGTTAAGCTGCCAAGAGCTGTTGTAGTCTGGGGCTAGCCAGGCTGCTGGGTGCATTTTGAGGATGTCTGTTCTTGAATATCAAGTTCTGAGGCTAGTCAAGCCAGGCAGCTTTTCTCATGTGGTAAAGGGAGAAGAACAGGTTGAAACTGGACACCATGTCAGGGGTAGAGCTCTGGAGAAGCAGCCTTGGGTTATTGCTGCAGTTGCTGGAGGACTTGAGGGATGGGACAGGTTGGAGAGTGCCCTATTTGTCACTTCTGCAAATATGAAGTAAACTGCTGCCCTGTGATCCCTATCCTGCATTCTGCAGGAATGTCTATCTGTCTCTCTCTGAGACTGTGGTATAGGCAGGAATGGGGCAGGAGGGAAGACTGTTTTTCCCCATACACTGGCCTGTTTCTCTAAGCAACTGTATGCCTTGATTATGCCTGGGGCTGACCCCAGTGCTGTGTTGTCTTCCAGATGTGAACTGGTGTTAAGGAACAACAGTAATCTTTTGAACATGGAGTATTAGCTGTAAGTCCATATATGTTTATACAAGGACGCTTGCTGGAAGCTGTGCTCTAGAAAATATGTACTTATTTAGAATAATCTAAGTCCTCAATTTTCAGAACAGGTAATGGGTAGGCATGATTACTTCGAGCAAGAAATCACAGTATACACTGAAAACCCTGTCAAACTAACTCTTGAAGCATCTGTTTTATGAGGAGAGGAAGGAACAAGTGTATATTATTTCTGGTTGGGCTTTAAAAAGAAAAGTTGCAAGCAGGAGCAGTTTGGTTCTCTTATTGTTGGTGTGAGACATTCATGGTCATTTAAAAAGACTTGCCTACTTTGCTGTCAGAATACAAGTCTTGGACTTATCTCTGTGGCACTGGTGGGAATTAAGGCTCTGTGAGCTTTTTGGTTCATGTGTTTTTGTAGCACTGAGTGGCAGAAAATGCAACTGTGTTTTGTGGGTAGTTTATTTTGAAAAGTTGCAGTAGAAGCTTTCTGAAGTGTACAAGTCTCCTAAACTTCACAAGATGCTAACAAGACAAATATGCTTTTAAATGTGTAGTTCTTGTAGCTGAAATACTTGGTCAGTTTTTGGTGTCAACCAAGAACAAAGCAGGCTTTTCACAAAAGAAGAGGGAATTGCTATTCAAGTCAAGACAAAGAGCTTTAAAAGGAAAGCAATAAAATGCTGAGTTTAGTATGGTTACAGTTGTGCATTATAATACATATAACATGCATATATAAAACTAATATAAAGACAAATGATATGTTAATATGGCCTTCAATCATGTATAAGCACCACACATGCTTTTGCATGTTACAGCCAAAAAGTTCTACCCCTATATAAAAGGAATATTAAGATTGAATATAAAAGATGACTGCATTTAAATATTTTTATCACTTTCAAAATTACAGTGGAAGCTAATCTTTATACTTCTATTCTGTCCTTTCCTCACAGAACAGGGCCTTTATGTATTTCTGCCCTTTTGTACTCATCTCAGTGTTCCAAAGGAGTGTTTTATTTGAGGGAAGTGAGGTTTGTTTTTGACTGAAGAAACATAGGTATTCTTCTCACCTTTAGTCACAGAAATAGCTGAACTAGTTAAGCTTGAAAGTTTGCAAAAGAATTGAGCCTAAGGCAATCTTCTGGCATGCAAGACTTCAGTCTAAATAGACTTTGAGTTGGTAGAAATAGAAGCAACTGAAGCATAATTCTTTGATAGAGGTGTGTCAGTAAATTCAAGAGGAGGTGGTGCTTGTAGAGGTGTTCTGGGAGCCACACTGAGGGACAATGCAATCCAGCTCTTGAGCTCTGTGTTCACTCTTTCCTCCTCCCCCAAGCTGTGTGTCTTGAGCAATGCCATGCCCAAATCTGTGAGCTCAGAAATACCTACTTACACATACCACTAATATGCCAGAGAGACAGCTTCTGCTGTCTATGGGTTATGTAACTGGATTGAAAAATGAAAATAAAGCCCAGATGAGAATTTGCTCATGGTGAATGTGCATCTGCGTAACCTGTGTGGAGTTGTGTTACCATGTCATGTGCTCTGCGTGATATAGCAATTATTTCAGGGCCTAGAAACAATAGGGGACATGGACAAGGCTAGCATGCAGACAAGAAACTTTTTGTTCTTGGACTTGATGTGGAGGAAAAATAGGTTGCTTTTTGACTAGCACAGTGGCGCTAAAGAGAGGTTTGGATGGAATAGCAGTAGTTATGTTTAACAGATTGATAAATAATATGAAAAACTCTTTGGATTTCTAACATGAATTGAGGAAGTAAAATATTAGCTGTACTTTCCAAGTCCAAAGGCTGGATGGGGCTGATCCATGGTTCTTTAATGATCATTTACTGCAGGCTTCATTCTTCCTCCTCTAAAACAACAAAAAAAACCCAAAGAAACAAGTGAAACAAACAAACCAAAACAACCCTAAAACATGACAGTGATACAGGAGGACCTATGGAAATGTCAGCAAATTTCCATCTCCTAGATGTGCCTGTTGGCCTCCTATAAAATTGCTTATGTAGAGCCTAACACTCTGTTAATGCTTCAGTAAGCTCGTGATTGAGCAAGACAGACCTTGGCAGCGCTTTGAGAAATGTACTCTTTTGGCCAAGAGGAAAGCCTGAAGATGCTAAATGCAGCCAGGTGATCTCTGCAGTCAGCCACAACTGCTCTGTGTTCCTTGCTTGCAGCCTGTTTCCTGCCTTGCTGTGCTCCACTGGGCACCTCTCCTGGCCACGACAGACTATTGCCTCCCCTGGGAGTGCTGGGAAAGATTCTGGGGAGAGCAGGACCTCGATTCATGCGGGTGTGGGAGTGCTCTCTGTGGGTAGTGCTTCTGCCGCCCTGCCTGAGGATGAAGCACTTGTTTATCTGTCTCCTGAAGCTTACATTTCACCAGCAGATTCTCATTTTGATAGGACTGAGAAGGCTGTTGAAAAGGATGTGACTGAGGAATCTGGCTGGGGCTCCAAGATGAGAAGAAGCACTGATGGGCTGAAGAACAGAATGGGGATTGTGACATTGACGTTTGTAAAATTTATGTGAACTTCCTGGCTATTGCTAGCCTAGTATTTCTATTAAGTATGTCTTCTAATTTAACTTGTTTAAAGAATTGGTAGTAAAGAGACACTACTTGAAACACCACTGTAAGATTAAATGCAAGAAAATCAATGAAAGACCATGATGTGTAGTGTTACACACATACGCTAAACTTTGCCTCACACAGATGTGTCTCAGAATAATATGGTGTGTTTCCCCCCAGATCTTTAATGCATAGCAGTAGCATTCTCCCCTGGAGCACAGAATAGCACAAGGAGTAATATCCTTGAAGCCTGTTTACTAGAACTACTGCCTGAGGACTTGCTGCTGAGTGTGCAGAAAATGTATGCCTTCTCTTACATGAAGCTTTCTAGTATTGTGCAGATTTTTGCACTGTACAGCAATTTCTTAAAATCTGCAGTCAAAAGTTAAAATTCAGGTGGAGGTGTATGGTATGTCACAGCTTCCTCCCCCTCTTGTTTTCTTTCACGTTTGTCTCTCCTTTAGCAATGTACTTATCATTGTGCAGTGTCTCTTAAAGAGATTGTGTGACTAATTCACTGTTAGTTCAGCAAAGTTTTCTCTGAAATACCTTTTTGTTTTGGCTGGAAGCAAACACAGGTGCTTTGGGCTCCAGGTTCTTCCCATTGGCATTTGGGAAGTACTTCAGGGCTTCAGATATGTCACTGTACCCTGTGTGTTGGGGCAAATGCTAGACAATTGTAAACCCTTTCAATAACATTTCTTGTGAGTTTCAGAAACTTCCTGTGTGGTGACTCCTGGTTGCACTCTGCTGATTGCTGCCCACCCTCAGAGGCACTGACCAGTTAGCTTTTATTGCAAAGATACACAAAGATGGATGTGTATTTGTTTTTTAAAGTGAAATCAATACTGTTTTTATTGCTGTGAATATGCTTTGAATCTCAAGTAAGAGAAATGTGTGAGATGAGGAACTGGCAGTCTGAAAAGTGCTACTGCCTCTGTCTGCTCAGCTACCCAGTAGGATGAAATACCTCTGAGTCAGTGGTGGGCTGTAATTGTCTTCCGAAAGGCTCTTCCACATACCTGTAATATCAGATGAAAGCACAGAATTAAGGAAAGTATTGTATAAGAACTGTTCTTCTCCCCCTACACTTGATTTTAGGGTGTATTAGAAAAATGGAAAATGTGATTTCTTAGTGCACATGATATGGTACCATTGTAAAGTGAACCAGTACTGTAGTCACTGGGTGTGTCTCTGGAAAATGACTGACATACTTTCATATTTAGTTTAATTTCTCCATACCTTTCAGTATTTTTGAAGGTTTTTGTGAGTAGATATATAGTTTTTTATGAAGAGAAGCCTTTTTTGTTTGTTTGTTTGTTTCTGTTAATGACTGTTAATTGTGATTATGCTCAGTTTGATGTTTTTGCATCCTGGGCCACAACCTACTTATCTTTTAGCTAGTGGTGGTTGTGCTTTTATGAAATGAAACAAGAACTGAAGAGTAGTTATTTTTGTTTTGAAGTGTTCCCCTTCTTCTCAACTTACTTCTTCAGGTATCTTCCCTAGCTAAAATTTGGGAAGCAGCATCTTCCAATATGTGTTCAATGTCAGGTCCTCTGAATGTTTTAGGTTCAGTCTTACATGTGTTGTGTTTGCTGAAGAGTTACTCTTTTGATGTGCAGCAAACACAGGTTTTGTAGGATTCCTGTTTTGCTAAAATGTTTCTATTAATCTAAGTCCAAGCAACTTTCTCTTGCAATTATTCAGTACTGAAGCCTTCCTAAAAGGAGAAGTAAAAATTGACTCCTTTTTACTTAAGACATAGACTGTTTTGGAAAACTTGTTTCTCTGACTTTAAGAAGAAACATCACTCCCAGAGTGAATCTAAGGCACTTCAAACTACCAATGATTTAATTTATTTCTTCTTAAGTTAAAAACTAGTGGCTGAGCATAGAGATTTTTGTGTCAACTCTATTGTACCTTCTTCTTGGATTACACCCAAGGGATGCTGTTTCTGAAAGATGGAACTCCCTTTTCTGCACCTAAATGAGGCTTTAGCTTCTTCCTTTGTGGAATATTCAAGTTTTTTCTTGTCCTGTGGCATAATCTCTGAATTATTTTCATTGTTTTCCCATTTGTTGTGTCTGTATCCAGGATTCAGTACTGTTGCTAACAGCAAAGCACACATGCTGCGCATCTTCTGCTGCAAGCACAAGTCATCCTTACTGTTAATTAGCTATTTCAATTCTGGATGCCATTCAGGCCAAATTAATTGTTCTTACTCTTTTGCCAGTGTGATCTGCCTTTGCCTTTTTTGCTTTAATTAAGGTGGTCTTCCAGTTAATTAGTGCATCCTGTTGAACATGAATATCAAGTGTCTGCAGCAAGTATAATCCATATATATTTTTGCACAGGCAGCTGCCTTTTTTTCCTTGCCATACTGGGACCAGGTATTAGCACTGACGTGTTTCACCTTTTTTTTTTTTTTTTAGTTTTCTAGAGTGATGCAGCATTGTCATTCAGCAGTTATTGCTGACCTTAAGAAATTATATAAATTACATTTAAAAGGGCAAAACATGCACTTATTCAGTTTTCAAATTCTCAGGAGGTAAAAGCAGCAATCTTGGCAGAAATCTCTTTTCTCTCAATGACTTCTGGTGCTACTATATAAAGCAATGTATGAGTCATGACATGAAGGTAGGTTCCTGTACATTTCTGTGCAGGCATAACTTGGGTTTTTTCCTCACCTATCTTACACTTGATGCAAGCTACCAAACTGGGTAAGTCTTAGAGGGAACATAAGCATAT
The DNA here is from genome assembly GCA_013400315.1 of Bombycilla garrulus. Lineage (NCBI taxonomy): Eukaryota > Metazoa > Chordata > Aves > Passeriformes > Bombycillidae > Bombycilla > Bombycilla garrulus. The sequence continues at coordinate 8,473 of VXBU01009216.1, read as the reverse complement.
ATACCATGTTTTCTAGAGAGTAATAAATGTACATTTCAGTTGTGTAGGTATAGAGATAACGTACTTATTTCTTCCTAGCTGTTGTGTCAGCTCAGCATTGGCTAATTTAACCTAAAAAGAAGTCTGAGCTATATCTTCATTTACACCTCCCTGATGGGTATTATCTGCATTTAATCTCTAACTGGTCTCCTGCACCAAGCAGAATAATGTTCCATCAAAAACAGTAGAAATTATTGACATTGCATTTGGAGCTTCGCATAAAAACTAGAATTTAGTGTTTTCTAACTTTTTTTTTTTAGCTTTTTATTACTGTATGCTGTATCTGCAACAATGTACTAGTTTCCAAAAGACACTGGTAGAAGTGAGGAATAAGATGTGGCTGTGAGATCAGCCTTAGATCTACTGTGATACTCTGTACAGAAGTTGGGGGATTGGTCTTTGGCACCACAGTAGGTGCCTTGGGAAGACCTGCCAAACAGTGTCTAGAGGGCAAAGCTGGGGTGGATGGTGTGAAAGAAATGTAAGATTGTTATTTTACTAGCTCTAATCCAGGATGCACCATTTCTGAATGGAATGGTGAAGATAGTTAACTAAGCTACAAAGTGCAGACAATGTATTTTGTTTAATGTGAATTCCCCTCTACTTTTTAATAAATTTGGAAGTTAATTACAATGTTTCAGCCTTTGACTAATGTGAAGTCAGTGCACCATGACATGCCCTTCAGTGAAAATAGCTTTCTGGCCAAATGGAAATGGAATTAATTTCCACAGGAGATTATTTCCCTTCAGTTCTGACTACAGGCTGGTGAAAGTTGTGCCATTCCCAAAGCAAGCAGTGAAGCCCTTTTCAAGCAAGAACCAGGTCATGTTGAAAATGAACTCTGAAAAAGTCGGTGGGCTGGGGGAGCTCATTAGGATGAGGAGCTGGAAGTTTACAAGTGTGGTTTTTCCTTTATTTTTATAGTTCTATTGAAATCACGATGTTTATTTAATTTTTAAAACATAAAGGGAAATAGTGTTGAAGGAAAAGGAAATCAGTATGTCATTAATAGCCATCTAATAAGACAGTCTTAAAATAGATTGGCAGTACTTCACTGCATTACACTACTAGAATTCAATAGATGAACAAAGTTACCAATGAATTACAATACATGTTTCTGGCTTGAACTGTAGTTAGCTTTCTCTTCTTTTACCATAAAGTTTTATGTTGCAGTCTCTTGCTTTGCTTACAGATCTCAGGATTCTGGTATTCCTCAGCTCTGCTTTCAGAGAAGTAAACAAGCAGGAGCCATACAATTATATGACTTGATTTTTACTCCTCCCTTTTCTGACTATTGTATTTAAGTAACAGAGGAAATGTGAATGGACTTTACTGTGGCTTTTTACGTAGATCTTTGTTTAGAATTTAGACTTGCCTTGTCTGGTTTTTTTTCTGTGCTAGATCATTTATTCCCCTCTCCATTATGCTGCACTTCTGAAAAAACTGCCATACAAAAACCCTTACAGATGTCTTAACACATCTTTCCTAAGTGAAAGTTTGTCTACTGTTCTTAGTCCATTGCTTGATGTTGTTTGAAATTAGATTCTCCAAGCCAGGTGTTAGACTTGTATAAAAAAATCTCCTGTATGAAAGTTTTCTCATCCCAAATCGGTTTAAAATTCTGTTTTGTGCCCTCTGTATTATAGATATGGAAACATTTATGAGTCATTCAAGCAACCAAAATGGGAAATGAGTCTAGATATTCGAAACAAAGCTCTTGCATGAGGTTACTCATTTGATGGAGCTCTTAGGCATTAGCTGCAAGATGTTGGTCCTGTATTACCATGGAAGGCTGATGCAGCAAGGAAATAGTTCCGCTTCTTTGACTGGATGTTTATAGGTTCTTGTTCCCTTTTATTCTCCCTTCTTAATATTCATATTGTTTTTCTTCTTCCTCAAGGGTAAAAGAAAGCCCTGTTGAAAAAAAACCCCAAAAAATACTCTTCCTAGCTGCTTGCTCAAATATAAGCACTCTAAGTCTGGAAAATAAAGATACATTTACATATATCATAAAATGACCAAGGCAACTGCTACAGAAAGTGGCATTTCCTTAAGCATTGTATTCATAAAGAAAATTAATTAATATTTAAATTTCATCTCAAGGGGATTATTTCTGGACTCTTCAGCAGAATGTGTTGTTGAGTCCTGAAAATCAAGGAGATCTTGCAGCCATGTGTGCTCTTTTTCTTTTGTTGCCTCATCCTTGAAGAACAACTCATTAACATGGAAAGGCATCCAATATATCTCATTTCACACTCTGGTGTTAGAGTCATCTTAATACAAGACTAAGAATTATTGTAAGAAGAAAGGAACCTGACTAGCAAGTCTAAAATTAGTTTATTGCTGCTTTTTGCTTAGGTAATAGCAGTTGTTTTTGTGTAACAGAAATCAATTCAAGGTACAGGGCTGTGTAGGTTAAAATGAGCTATTCATGAAGGGATTAAAAAAGTACAAGTGCATATTAGTTTGAAGAGCTATGAAATGCCACGGCCTTCTGTACCTGTTGTACTATGTATGTATTCATAAGCAATACTGAGATTACATTTATTGTGTGCTGAGGGTTCAGCCTCTAGTACTGATTTGCCTGAGTTATCTTGCAGGATGGAATTGTAAACATCTTCATTTGTTTGGGAAAGGATTAGCAATTCAGGTGCAATGCAGGGATAACAGGTAGGTATGAAAACAAATTTTCTTCCATGGATGAACATAGGTAGCAGTGGTGGAGTGGGATAACAGAACAAACAACAATTCCTTTTCTTCCTGCAAATATCCCATGCAACAAAAACAACAACAACAAAAATGCAAACAAAAAACAAACACCCTCCCCCCCCAACCAAAACAATAATAATAAAAACAAACAAACAAAACAAACCCAAAACCTCAAAGCCAAAAAAAAATCACTTAATGAACTTTGGAAGCTCCTTTATTTTCCCTAGAAGTCAAATGATTTTCTCATGCCTCAAATTGTGTCAGAAGGTATCACTTCAATATTTCAGCTTTTGGGGTAATAATAAGATTGCATTATTCATTGAATGTTGCAAAACATCTGTAAAATAGCTGAAGGATAGCTATGAAACCGGTCTATTAAAAAGAAATCACAGAAGAAACAGTGATAAACCTAAGTAAGATGTTTTCTTTGTTTTGGTCTTGACTTTTCTGTTTGATGTTGGAAAAGAAGGTTTAGCTCTCCTCAACTTCAACACTTTCTGATTTATTACATTTGACTTTGTGTCAAAAAGTTTTTTTAAAAAACATTTTCCTACTAAAAGCTGCAGCTGTAGCTCTCCCTCTCAGTATCAGACTGTAGTGAGAAAAACAAATTCAAGTGCAGAAAACAGTCTACTTGATTCAAAAAGAGCCCTTCAGATGATTGTGCAGTTGTATTTGCTCACTTAAGTAAATCCAGGCTAACAAAACCTATGATTTTCCCTAGCTCCAAAGCAGAGTACTTATTGCCAATGTCCTTCAACTACTGAATGCTTCTGAGGAGGCAAATAGTCAACTGTTGCAGGTGATAAAGTTGGTTACCAAAGACTGGTGTGTGTCTTGATCCTTGTGTATAAATGTTTCACTAAAAACTTGAGGACAATTACTGGTCTGCAGCTGATGTTGTTAAGTCTCTGTGTTGAAAATTTCTCAATTTAATCTTTGGCAAGTAGCAGTGCAAGAGGTGACAATATGGGCACCAACAAAAAATGGATATTTCATCTGAATATGTGGAAAAACTTTACTCTGAGGGTGACAGAGCACTGGAACAGGCTTCCCAGGGAAGTTGTGGTCTCTTCTTCTTTGGAAATAGTCAAAAGCTGTCTGGATGCCATATTCTGCAACCTACTTTGGGTGAGCCTGTTTTAGCAGTAGTGTTGAAATAGATGATCTCCAGAGGTCCCTTCCAACCCCAACCATTCTGTGATTCTGTAATATAGAACAGAGAGGTTTAAGGCAAGGGGAACCAAACCTACATTATTATGGCAATGTAATTAATGTAAAAGAAATTTAAGAAAAGCCTTTACAACTATTTTAGTACTTATTTTCTCCTCCTGCCTGTGAAGTTAGTTCCTGAATAGAGTAACTGTCATGGGTTTGGCCTTAGCCAAGTGCCAGTGCACCCATGAGAATATATGTTTCTCAATTTCTGCTGTGAGATAGGACCAAAAAAGGAGCACAGCCAACCCAAACTTAAAGTATAGAAAAAAACCCCAAACTTTATTAGCTAACATTAAGAAGGAAGGAAAAACAAGATCCAGAATGAAACTTCAAAAGCACTCCTCCTCCCCCCCAGCAACTGTTCACTTTCCTACTGACAACATGAAGAGACAAAACCTAGGATTTTCAGTCAGTAACCTCCCCTTGAACAATCATTCTCCAATTCATCTAGGAAGAGCAGAGTCCCTCTTGCATACTACAGAGATCCTCCACAAGATACCAGTTCTCTTGTGGCCACACACTTCACAAATGGCCCACCTGGGGATTGGCCATTGTGAAGCACCATCCCATGAGATAGCTCTCTCACAGCCGCTCAGCTGGCCTGCATCAGCTTATTAGGGTACAGTTTAAGAATGCCTTCTTCTAGTCCAAAACAAAAGTTCTCTTCATCTGTTCCATCTTCATCTCAGGAAACAGATGTCATCTTCTCATCCCCGGGCTGGGGATCTCATTAAATCAGTGCTATATCAGCACTCTCCACGACTGGAGCATTCCCCTAAAAGCATTCTACATCTTATAAAAGTATTTAGTTAGTTCTCTATGGCTTTGTAAGAGAAGTCTTGCCAACCAGGCAACTCCTTCAGTCTTCCCTCCCACCTTCTATTCTTTTCTGTCTTTCCCTGACATCTGGCCTCAGGCCTTGTCTTTTACGTCTTCCTCAGGCTGCTCCCTCTCCTTTCAGCAGGATTCATGCTTTAAAAAGTCCATCTGGACAAGAAAAAGTTAAGATCTGGGATTTCTGCCAGTGGCTGCAGCTGTGGGCAGCTGTTACATTAAAGTGTCTTTAGCAGCAGCACTGGAGGAGTGGGCTGGTGGGGGAAGGCAGCTGATATCTCTCAGCTCCTCGCTGGGGGGGGGTGGGTGATCCTTCTCATCCTTCCCTCCTGCTGGGACAGGCTCCCTCAGAAGGGCCCCCCAGCCCCCTGTAAGACATGTGGGATGGGGGGAGCGGGCTGGGGCAGCAGCACCTGTACCTCTTCAACACGGGAAGGAAAGAGAGGGTTCCCAGGCAATCTTGTCCCCAAAAATGTGCAAATGTGTATCCTATAGCAGCGTGTTTCACTTTTGATTGACCTATTTCCCTGCCATTAAAACTGGCCCACAATTGGTTTACACTGGGGCCAGGGGAAATTCACAAGCAAACATCATCTCCAGGGGTGGTTATTTCCTGCTCACGAAATACCAATCAATTTCAAACCAGCACATTCCACCCCTCGACTCCCCAAAAACTGGTCTATATTGATGCACCTTGAACAAAAACATCAGTTAAATTAGTAAAGCATTTCCTGATTTTCTTTTTCAATCTGCTATGTACACAAATTTGTAAGGAGGAGCTAGAAAGTGAAATGCTTCCATTATTTCATGCTCAGAATTCAAAATTAATAGTTTCTTTTGTTATTGGTCAAAGTTTTGCATGATAATGGCAATGGGGAAATAAAATGGGAAAATATGTCAGAAAGTTTTCAGATAAGCTTTTTTGCAGTAGAATATGGATTCAGTGTTGTAATAAAATCTCACTTATAACTACCATGGAGAAAATTAGGAAGCAAATATATAGTCATAGTCCCTGATGAAAACTTTACCCAGGCTCCTTTTGTGACTTGGTAGCAGCAGCCTATCATGAGCATTTTACCAGGTCTCCTGTTAGACTCCAGCATTCTGGTTTCAGCTTCTGATCCAGGTAGATGGGGTTCTTGGGTCTGAAGCGGCGTGTGTTTCTGGTTCGCTGGGGGAAAAGGAATTTCTTGGTAATTTCCATATTAACATCTGATCCAGGTGTCTATTCAGTATCAGCAGTAATGAAGAGTAGTTGCTTGTTATGCAGTGTGTATGGGAATATCAAAGCTGCTCTGTGGTTTGGTGCTGGTCTTTAGGAGAGAAGTTAAAAGAGCATAACAGCTCAAACAGCTCCAGAGCTAGCACGGCTGCATTAGCAGCCAGTCTCGTGGACAGAAAAGGTGCAAAATGCAAACAGCCTGCTGAATAAATTATGCCCAACTCCTGGTTTTGTTCAGTGTTTCCATGGCAGCGTGGTGCACCATGGCCTGATGCGGCTGAGCAAACTGGTCTCCTCAAACCTGGCTAATGACTCCTTCATGCTTGCCAGGCAGTAAAAGGAGAGATCTCCCCTTTCGGCCTTGTTGGCAGCAGTGCTTCTCACAGAAACAGCTTCAGTTTATAGAAATTAATGTATAGGCTGTTAGAGAGGAGGAGTAGGAGAAGACAGTTGACAACAAGGCAGAAGAGCCATCAGAGACAGAGGTGGCTGACACTAAATACCCATTCAAAAAGAAACAAGAGTGGGAAGAAAAGGTGTGAAGGAAAGACCTCAGCAGTAGTCTTCAGAGGACTGAGCTGGGAAAAGATGGCAGGGTGATGTAAGCAGGGATGTATGTCTGTTTTGGGGAAAATGAAAGGGAAAGTAGGAGGGAGCATCTGTAAGCTGAGGATCTGGTTCAGGTGGTGGCCATTTTTGTAGCCTCCTGGGAGCTCTCCTTTCTCAGGCATGTGAGAAAGGATGGCCAGGCAGGATGTGAATGCAGAAGGGAAGCCAATGCTTTTGCTTGCTTATCGCTTTACAAGCTCCCAGCCTGTGTCACTGTATAAGGATCTATATTACCTATATCTTTAATCAAGAACTTTGGTTTGGAATCCTACCAGCTGATTTGAGAACCAGTATTTACAGATGAGCACTTTAATTTTCCTCTTACATTCTCAATGAATGGTGTATAAAAGCGGAAAGAAAAAAAGATGCTCTGTCCTGTGATTCAAAGTAATGCTATAGATGTGGGAGGAATGCTTGTGATGAAATTTCTAGGCTTCAAAGTGCTTTTAGACTGGGACTTAACAAAATTAGAAATACCACGTAATTTTGGTAAGTATATTTGCTGCTATTATTGTAACTTCCATGTGATAAGATAAAATAACTAAGTCTGCCTGATGGGATTTCTCCTTGAGCCAGATGTTATGAGCTCTCAGAGCTCCCATGCCCTTTTGGGTTTTGTCTTACAAATACCCAGCGGCTTAAAATAAGCGGGAAAGACACCTCGGGTGGTGTTGGAAACAAAAAAGGTTTATTAACTTAAAAAATAACAAACTCTCTACCAAGAAAAAGCCATGCCAGGGACTGGAGATCCACGCCTCTGCTATAACAACCCTAAAATGACACGAGGTCTTTGGTATAATGCTTTTTATCACTGATGTCTCAGGCAGGGCCCTGGCACTCGTCCAATCCAGATAGCTCCAGGGGTGGGTGATGTCCAGGAAGTCCAATGAAGTGTCCCGGTTCAGAACATCTCCAAATTGGTAAAGAATGCTTGGGTTCTTTATCTTTTAAGGGGGACAAAGACAGCTTCACATTTCTTCTTGGTTTCAGCACTCTGCCTGTAGGAGGTGCTACACTGCAACATCTCACCCTTCCTTTATTAACTAAAATAGCAAAGAGGGGTACTTTTTGAACAATTTTTATTTTGCTGCCAATTGTAGCTATCTTAATAAAATTTTTTAAGTTTGGTTTTGATTTTTATTGATTTTTTATTATTTCTTTTGTTTTAGCCAATTTATTATAAAGATTAAATTTCTAAGATTAATTTTTAGATTCTTTTTGTTTGTAACTCTTCCTTTATCTCAATTTGGTGAGATGTTTCAGGCATGTCCTAAGTTTGCTACATAAGATTTGAACAAATAGAACCTTTAAACTTCAACAAGTGGCTTGAAAACAAGTTAATCATATTAACATGATATGAGCAACTTACAGAACTTCTCCAAGTGCAAAATTATTTTTAAACAATTTTAACTAGTGCAAACATAAAACCAGTTTGTTTCAAAAATATTATAGTGTCTGTGTTATTAGTCTATTTTAACTACTAAAGTCCTTTTGAAAAATGGTTAGTGTCATTCAGTCTTCTGCTTGTTTTCTTCAGGTGATTTTTGCCGCTCCTGGATGGGCTGTAACTGGGGCTTAACATTTTTTGCAGGGATCTACTTTGGACCTGTACTTGTCGAGATGCAGGCGAATCCTCTCCCCCAGGTTACAAGGGTATAGGGTCCTGAAATTTGACCTGTTTCAGGATCTTTTATGAAAACTGGTGGCCTTTCCTTAAGCTTTGCTTCACTGGTGTTGTTAAAGTGTCTGAAAATTGGTGGTACCTGCTCCATGAAAGAATTATTCAGAAAATTAAATACCTATATATCTTTATTGAGTTTTTCTACAGTAGATAACACTTCT
>VXBU01009188.1:0-17020 GCA_013400315.1 Bombycilla garrulus | reverse complement strand
TAATTGTTTTTCTTTCTAAACCATTCTTCTGCTTGATCAACTGCTAAGTGGGACTGTATTGTTTCCACCACTACTTCCATCAATGATTCTACACTTAGCTGCATAGAAAAAATTGCAGACTTTTGCAGAGGCCACAGAGATCCAGCAAAAGACAATTATAAGCACTCAGGATCAATAACCCTGTTGTAATCATATTACACATGTCACTAGTGTATTTTGTTGCTTTTGAGGAGAAAAAGGCCTTACAGAAGGAGTGCACTAAAAATGAGCATTCAATAAGTGAACAGCAAATCGAATAAACAGAGTAGTCTAAATATTCAACTAAAATGGTCTGAACTGAAGCGACTGTAAGATTTTGTTAAGTTAATGGAACTCTTAGGTCCACTGATGTTTTGTTGTTCTAAAATACTCAGGAGGATGCAAATCTCTCAAAGTTATGATAGAAAATATATTTTCAGGGTTCTATATATTTATAATAATCCTACCCTGCTGCTTGTGAACTTCAGTTGCTAAACAATCTTTATTGGAAAAAATCCTGGTATATCCATGTACTAGTAGTTTTAGAAATGTATGTTAACTAATTTTAATTTGATAGTTAAAAATAGTATCTTATTAAATTTCTGCTGAAATTTGGCATGTGTTCAGCTCTAAAAATCTTCCCCTTCAAACCATTGTTATCTTTCAAATAACTAAAGTGTTTCTCCCCAGCGTTCATGTGGCATTTTCCAGGCAAAAGAATTTAACAAGTGAAATGAAAGCAAAAAAAAGAGTGATATTAAGGCATGTTTAGGCCAAAACACAATACAGAATTGTCAGATGAGTATGTAGGGTAATTTAAAATTCAGTGTCAAACCCATATATAAAAGTAGGTTGTTAAAGAAGGAAAGAAATTTCATACCAACAGTTTATCCAGTCATGCAGAATCAAAGCCTCTCCATGCAAATAATTCTTTAATGAGCAAAATAAGGTGAGACTTTGAAGATATATATGCTATATCACAAAATATGGCAAGAAGACTTAGCTTCAGTAGCAGAATCTGCATACTCTTTTCTCTGCAGATTTAGTTTTCAAAACTAAAACATCCTGTATGGAAAAAAAAAAGATAAACTTTTCCAATCCTCCAGCGCAGACACACTTCAGACACAGAGCACTGTGGTGGCAAGAGGAGCCTCTGGACCCCAGAGCTGGAGAAAGACAGCTGTTGGTACCCTGAGTGATCAGTGCTCCTGTGATGGAGTGGGAGCAGGGTCCCAGCAGGACAGACCCAGTGCTGCTGCAGTCAGGGCCTCCAGCCTCGCAGGGTTCGGAAAGCAAGAGGCATATGCTGCCTGCTCCTGACCCAGGTCACTTTGGCCCTGATGAAGGCATGGGCAGCACAGCACACAAGCGACATTTATTCTTATTGTTGGCCAACAGGCAGTGGCAGAGGTGTGACGCAGCCTGAGGGGAATGCTGATGTCCTGCCACTGCTCTGCTGCAGCCAGACTATGCAACGTGTACCGCAGTGCGCTAATTTCTAAACCTATGAAATCCCTTCCTGTAGCATGGACATTCATAAGACAATCTAGATACTACATATTTCTGATTTACAGTGGATTTCATACAAATTATAAACCTCAGGAAAAATTAATGGAATAATACAATAAGGATGTGTATTTAAATAACTAAAAATGGATTTTAGTGGGAAAGTGGAAGTTACTTACTTTGAGAATATGAGAGTTGGTCATTTGCCATCAGTACAGCTCTCTCTGCTTTCCCTCATTATCATGGCCTGCCTAATTTTGGCTGGAAATGCAAATCATATTAATAAACTAAACAATAAAGCAATAAAGTCTCATGGAATCAGGATAAGATGTATTATTATTTTTGCTGGTTTTGTTGTTATTGTTATTGTTACTATTATTTTACTGGATGGCACAGATAATCTTTCTCATTGTGGTAAATACTGATGGGAGGACAGATCCAGTTCTGCAAGCATGTTAATGACAGTTTTTCAACTGCTCATATTCCTAACACAAGTTTCAAGTAAACACATCTACAATTACATGATCTTTTCCCCTCTCTCTCTTCGAAGCCGTGCTAGGCAGTCCTGCCAGCTCCTGGGCACCGTCATCAAAAACTGGTGTTTGGAGCTGAAATTAGCCACTCTGACACCAGCTCAATGGAGCCTTTTAAGGGGAACAGTGAAGGGAGACATGGATAAAACTCCTTCCATGGTATGTACTGAATTTAAAGCTGACATGATGAAACCCTTCATAACTCCCACCAAATGCTGAGTGCACATCCATGTGACAAGGGACATGGCTGGTCATAGTTTTTGCCTCCTTATAGGGTACATAAGTATTCTCTTAATGGATATATGAGTCCCCCACATGCACACCAGGCAACCTGGAGGCATGCTGCTATATAATGCTAACAGTGACTATCCACCCTGTTGTGCCATGAGGAGAGGAGAAGTCTGGATGTCCTGATACCTCTGTCATTGCACTGAAATACTGCCATGGTTTGACCAAAGTGTGTGGGAAGGAGTCCCATGGAGGCCAGGCCCTATCATAGTATGATCAAATAGCTTGGGTTGGGAGGGATCTTAAAGATTATCTAGTTCCAACTCCCCTGCTGTAGGTAGAGATGCCACCCACTGGATCAAGTTGCTCAAGGCCCTATCCAGCCTGGTCTGTGGACATCCTCACGCCACTCACAGATATGCACAGGCTGTATCTGCTGCAATGTTGTTACAATGCAAAAATTTGGTCACTGTTTATTCATCCTCAGCTGACCCTGAAAAACATAGAGGCTGCAGGTGGCAATATTGTAAAGAAGAAATGAATTGGTCTGTTGGAAACGGTGTGAAGAGAAAGGAATAGAAAAGGTCCACCTCTGCTGCAAGAGAAGCTAGGGAAAGTGTGTGGTTGGATTTTTGTGAGAGATCAGCTGAAGTCACCCTTGAATTTACAGATTTCTGTGTCAAAGATATGTTTTAAATTTAAGACTTGTCTGTGACTTTTTCTTTCCCTTAGACAATTCATTACTTTGCTCTGGTTACAGCTATATTGCTTGGGTGTAACACAATCCTTCATATAGACATATCATAAATGTCAGAAAAGAATTTATAATAGAAATGTGGAGAGAAGCCTAAGTATGCAATACTGGAAGTTGCTCTGAAGAACTGCATATGCCCAGCATTTTGTACAAAACCTGGCCCATAAAAACTCTTTTTTTATGGGAGATCCACCTGTTCTGGCTCTCCATGGCATCTGGAATGTTAGCAGAGATGTTGATCAGGACAAACTGCTGCTTCTAATGCCATCAAACAGAAGACTCTGGCATGGCAGTAGCATGTGTTTAAGTATTAGTACATCTGCTCTTTCCTGGAGAATGTTATTTTCATTATGAAAGCATCTTTCAAACAGCCTTGCAACTGACTTGTGCCTGTATCTGTGTGATCAAGGTGGCACTTTTACAGTTTACGGAGTTGTGGGTAGGTTGTTTTTTTCCTTAAGTGTAAAATCTAAATGTTTTACAGTTCCATGCAATTAAATGTAACTAGTTTTGGGTGTTATCAAAATCTCTTCTCAATCTTGTTTTCACAGTGAAAGGATAATCTTGTTAATTTGCTAATTTAGGATTTAGAAGCTCTGAATTCTATCCCAGTCTGCCATGGACCATGGGTAGCAGGAGTGTAGTAATTCCTCTAGCTTTGGATAGTACACAACCTGGGAGAGGGAACCTCCCTTATTTAGCATTTGCAGCCCTTGGTACGCCATTTTAATACAAATCATAGGTGCTGCAGTGTGGGAAGAACCTGTCAAAGTCACTGAACTGCTGTTGGTTGTGTGTCAGTATATGCTAAACTGCCGCAGGAAATGTGGCTAACAGATGCAGCTGGGTCACCCAGCACAGGGCTGCAGCAGTGCTTGGTCCACAGAGCTCTCTAGTGGCAGTGACCAGCAGAGCATGAATGGCAGCACTGGGACCAAAACAGCTGAGTATACTTCTGCTTCTGGGATCTGAGGAGCAAGTCCCCCACAACTGCTGGCCAGCAGCGGAGCTGCCTGCTTCCTGCTCCTCCTTGCTGCTGAAGGCCCCAGGCAAACCACAAACTGCTTAGACCTGGCAGGAGAACAAGAAGAGATAAATCCATTTAAAAGGCAGTTAAGCTTGATAAACTGGATAAGTTTCTACTCTTGCAGGCTTGTGACATCTGAACACTATAGCTTAGCAGAAGAACAGCAAAAGTGATCATATGTGTTTTCTTTAGCCATTCAAAATGCCCAGGGCTGGCATAGCCCCTGAGTGGACTTTGGCATGCCACCTGCCTTACAAAAGCTTCTGGTGCTGCGCTTCATTGCTCAGGGGTGGTGAAGGGCACAATATGCTCACATTTTGTTGGTTTTTTTTCCCTGTAAGTCAGCCCCAGGCCTTTGAGAAACATTTTGCCAATTTAGCCTGCCAATAAGAACAGGTGGTTGCACAGCTTCCTCTACAAAGTTCAAGGAGTCACATAGTCAAGGACATGTGAATAAATTAAAGTATATAGGGACAAACTCAAGGTCAGGAGCAGCCCAGGTGAATGGCTTTGTTGTCAGCACAGCACAGCCCAAGGCCTCATTACTGAAGGTACAAATGAAAACAAATCCAAACATGGGAAGCATGTTTCAGTGGGAAACAACTTGCAGTGTGACTGGAGCAGGTCTCTATCTAATAGAGAGAATTTATCATTTTGTTTCTGCAAAGTGGACTTAAAATGAGTGCCAACATATAGAAATGGTTCTCCAGAGCACCAGTCTGAGCCATTTGCATCATATGCAAATGGCACAGGTTTACTTTCTTCCACTCTCCAGGTTTTTCCTCTTCACTAAAGCACATCCATATTTGCTGTTCACACAATTCTCTCTGCTCTCCCTCATGCTCTTTCCCTTCTGCTAGTTCTGCTTCATAAGTTTTACTGTCAAATACAAATGTCACTTGGAACAAAGTAGTCAAATTATTAGATAGTCTGTATGTAAATTTTAAGTGTCCAGCAAACCAGTGTCTTTTTCCCTGACCCAGCCACCTGCGGGCTGGCTATGTTAGGTTCTCCATCTCCAGATGCCAGTGGTTTCTCTGCTCTGCAGAACAGAATTGAAGATGAGCGGAGTATGCTATTGGATATTCAGAACAGCTTTTCTTTCAGTTTTGCAGTTTCAGGTAATTGTTACTTCTGTGTAAACTGATTAAACATCCTTAATTCTGCTATTTCATTTGTACACATTTATGAGTATTCTATCCCCAGTTCACCTACTAAACTTCTCCATGAGGAAAATTAGGATGATAGCAATCTCTCTGCCAGGATGCAAAAGAGCATCATATGCTCTCATTTAGCCTGCTTGTTTTACAGCTGCAGAGGACTCTTCCGTTTTTTTGGGAGATGGGACATCAGCCTCAGTAGCTGTCTGTTCAGAGGCAGAGGAGATTATAAAGAATTGGTTTTCCCAGGTTTCTCTTCCTAGAAGTTGTCTTTAAAGCACTATGACAGAGACAAGCAAATGAGATACCTCCTCTGCTTAATTCCAGCTCCTATGGAGCTGGAGCATTTTTCAGACAGATGTGTTGCATATGACAAAGCAATTTGTAGCTAATGTGCAACCACACAGAAAACACAGGAGAAATATGGTGGGCCTTTAACCCTAGGTACAAGGACATCTAAAATAATCTTAAGCCAAATGAGGACAAGAAGATGGCACAAGATGTCTCACACTGTTGCCTTTGTGTAAACACCCTATCAAACACTGGTACTTAATAACATGGTTTGTTTGTGTAAGTAGGATTGAAAGAAAACACAGAATCTCTAAGGTTCATAGAGTCCAACTCTGAACCCAGCAGCATCATGTCCACCACCCCAATACAAGGACTAGTTGTGATTAGTAACCATGACACTTATCAGTAAAATAACAGCAGCGCTATATGAATGTCATTGTCAACAATTATTTTTCATTCCCCTGCTCTCAAGTTTGCTACCCATGAAAAACCCTTTCTTCTCAAAAGCAACTTTTCCTTTAATTTTCCTTTTCCATTCCCTTTCCCTTCTTTAGGTATACCCATCACTTGGATTTTTTCCTTTGCTAGCACATTTAAGGGCCTTGCCAAGTAGAGAACAGTATAACCTGTAAGTTATCTCATAGCATGAAAAAAGTGCTATGAACTTAAATTTGTCTTTCCTTGCTTGAAATTAGGGAAGATAAAACATGCCCAAATATTGTCTCTCACTTCAGGTATGTAAAATTAAAAAACTGATCCTGTGTCATAAAAGCTATGCCAAGAATAAACGGAAGTAACTTAATCAAATGCCAATATTTAAGATACTATATTTGGATAGAAATAAATTCAGTGCCTGATCTTCAAAATTTATGATTATCCAATTCCTCCTTAAATCTTAAGGCACCATATATTATTATCTCTGATTTCCCTATTGTTCTTATTTAAATAAACAGAATAGGCGTATCTTACTGTAAACAGCAGATTTGCTCAAAAGTGAAATTTAGTATGAATTAAATAAACTTTATTTAACTAAAATAAAAAGAAATGCAGTAGCTAACAAAGAATTTTCTTTTAAAATGTACCAGTGCTAATGCCAGGGAAAAAATATTTCTGGCTGTTAATACTTCCAGAATCTCTAGAAAGGAATTTATACTACAGAATCTTTATGGTCCTTATTGAGTTATGAATTAATTTAAAACACTCTGCAGAGGAACCTGTCTGTAAAGCCAAACACCCTCTCTTGAAATGAATTGTTGAAGGGCACTGTTGAAGTTGTTTTGTTGGAGCTGGTTTTGAGCTCTGAAGCTCACTGAGGCAAAAAGCAAGATACCTTATTATTTTCTCTTGCTCACAACTCCACTCAAATCACTTCAGAACTTTCACTCCAAGAAACAGAAATGTCATGCTTTGCTTTGTTGAGCACAGTGAATTGTCAACTACCACAGTCTGGAATCTATGCTACTTCATAAAGATAATGTTAATAATTTGCATTTACAGCATTCAGGGAAACATCAGAATTATACACTAAAAGCTTAAGTATCTAGGAAGTTCCTGTAGCTGATGGCAACCTAAATAAGTTTAATACTGACTGTTAAGTCAGTGACATAAACCATTCTAAATATAGTCCATTTACAATTTCAGACATGCTCAAAGCACTGGCGGGAATTTCCTTCTCAAAATTTGCCTAGTAGACAAGGCCTAGGAGTCAGGAAGTGGCAAAGCTGTTGTTCTCAGCCCAGGAGGCTGCAGAAAAAAAGACAGTTGCTGAGTCAGACAGAATTTCCCCCTGAGGACTCTGGCTGCAGACCAGCTTCTGGAAGACCTGCCAGCTCACCTAAGGGTAAAAGCAAAGACTTAAAAAAGCCAGCATAGCTCATAAATAAAGAAACTGAATTTTGGCATAGCATTTTTTTGGTATTTTAAGTTGGGTCTGTGGCAAAGAAATCTATGGAATCTTGGAACATCTGTATGCACAGCTTGTATAATGTCTTTCCAACCCACTGACACAGCCACTGACACAGCCAAGAGCCCTGAGCACTGTTCGGCTGAATGCTGCTGTACCTGCTACTGTTACCATGGGAATGGACACTGGTGAAAGAAGGATTAGGGCTTTAAATTACCAATATACTTAGAACTTGCAGATTTTTGGAGACTGCATCCCTAAAAGCTCCCAAATAGCAAAATCACCCAATTCAGACTCATCAATATAACAATTAGTGTCTGAAGAGGCATCAGTTAATGGTCAGCGTGGGAATGACACACAAAAGGAAGGCATTGTTGGAGCTGGGAAGCAGTGGGTTTCTGGGGCCTTCTTTGCTTATTACTAATAAGGAACTCTGCTTCTTTACTATGAGTCATTGTTCCAGTTTCATCCTTAATTAATGCAGCATCAAGAGAAAGGGCACTAATGTGAAGAAAAGCTCCCAGAGATGGCTTAAAGACATTTGCAGAAGAGGGAGAAGAAAAGAAGTCGTTATAGGAACAAAATTTGAGATCACAGAGAAGAAGAAAACGTGGAGAAATCTAAGTACAGTCTTTCTTACTATACTGCAACTGCCTGAATGAAATACAAAGACAAAGAAATGCATGTCAGAAAGCAGCCTAGGGACTACTACCCAGTCGCTATGCACAAATCTTTCATCCAGGCAGTGAGTGCATCAGTTAGTACACTGTGATCTGCATCAGTTTCTACAACATGGCAAAGGTCTTCAAAGGTCTCTCGGTTTTTCCAGCAACATTTTTAACTACAGAGGGTCAGAAGGGAATTTTGGATTTTGGTACAATTTTATGCTTCTTCACTTCCCCGGCAATAGCCTGCTTGTATTCAGGCTGAATACAGAACTCACCTTCAGTGACCAGTGAAGTGACTCTTTGCATAATTATCACTGCTTCTAACAACATTAACAGTTGGCTGGATACAGCCTGAATGTTATTGGCTCTGGTTATTTAGCAGAAAAAGATGCACTTTCAAAAGGAACTAGTGAACACCCGGAAGAAAGTTAGGGCAAGATAGTATGTAAAATTTGTAGATTTATTGGCTTACTAGTGGATATTGACAATCTCTAAACACATATTTGTTATTTAAAAAAATACTAATTACCTCTGTTCATCCCATACTGTTCTTTCAGGCTGCCTTTGGGTAGGGCTGGGCAGCAGAGGCAAGTTCCAGGCAGAACCAGTGAAATGAAGTTGTATCCCTGGGGATGTCTTTTGTGCAAGTCCTACTTGTTAGTGTGTTCATACACCCCCCCCCCCCCCCCCCCCCCCCGCCCCCNGCGGTGGTGGGGGGGAGGAGACTTGCTTTAAGCTGTGTGTTGTACAACTGTTTCTCATGTGTCTGGATTTTCAGGACCTTTTAAGATGTCAAGTAATTTTCTCCTACTTATTCAGTGCAGGAGTTTTTTGTAAAGACACTGAGATCCAAAGTTGCTGTTACTCTTCAACAAAATACCATTGAGACAAAAGATTCTATCATCCAGATGCATTTGTCATAGTCTGTCTCCCTGCCCACTGCTGTTAAAAGCTTTCAAATGAGTGTGAAGTTAGGCCAAGTTCTTCCATTAAGGGCAAAACATTGCTGCATTGCTGTGGGTGGAACCCCTCTCTGCTTTCCCCATGATTACATAGACCTAACTGGCTGGACAGCTTCCTTACAATAGAGCACCCTTGAAACATTTGTGCATGTGAAAGACACACATTTTATCATGGCTCATTTCAGAGAAGACAGGCTTTTTCCCAAAAAGAGAGGCAGGTACAGGGAAGAGTGGTGAGAATGGTGAAGATCACCCGTGTGGAGGGAACTCTCGTGACATGTGACTCTGTCAGGTGGTACTGTGGCTGCTAGGCACTGTGTTTTGCTTCAACACACAGTTTGGACAATTTCCAAAATCATGCTGTCTGCTCCAGACACTCCATCATGCTTCCAAGATTCCTAGGCTCCCCAGCTACTACCCAGAGCCCTCCCAAATAGTTCTCATTCCTCAGAAAAACAAAGCAGCCAAAGCCCTCAGTAACAGCTTTACCTTCTTCACAGTCTACTGTCTAACTAGCTTAAAATAGTTAAATAGATAGAGAAAACCCACTGATGCTTGCATTAGTCAAGTAACTGTCTTTAGCTGTAAGAGGGTCACAGCTGATACAACAATGGTGTACTTCCTGGGCCAAAACAGTTACACCAGACTAAGTTTTAAGGCAAGCATGCAGAGTTAGGAGGTACTGTAATTAAGGTACATAAGGTTAGGAGGTGCATAATTATGCTCAACCATAATTACACCCATTGGTGACTGTGCTTTATGATGTGGTCTTCAATTACATGACCACCTCCTTTCTTTTTCCTATGGGATCTGTGCCTGTGTCAGGACTGTCTACATGGCACAGATGCTGCAGGATTGCCCAGATTGCCATTAAACATTCTATTTAGCACACCAGGAAGTACAGTAGTATTTCCATTGCATTCTGTTCAGGACATGCTACCTTCTTTTGGGATAGAGCTGTTTGAGGCATAGGCAGTCTGAGCTCACAGATTAAAATGTTCTTATGCAGATTTGAAAAAAATCCAGATTTGCATGTCTGGCTTGCGTATTATTAAAGCCTGTATTTATAAATAACTTCTGACATGCAGCATCTTTATGAGTTGTTTTCTTAACTATAGTATAAGAAGCTACTTACCAGGACTGATTTTTTTCACACAAAAGGCCTTATCCACCCTCAGTTTCTGTGATAAAATTCTTACTGACTAAAATGGGAGTGGGATAATGCCTCTGGCACCTGCTATCCTGCCTCACTCCCAGCAAAGCATTGTTCAGTTCAGCCAACAGGAAAAATGCTAGGGTAATTTCTCAAGTCACAGCACAAATACATGCACATAGTGTGACAGACTGGAAAGCTATTACTATTGCTTACACTGAAAAAGTGAACTGGCTCTTCAGATATATCTGGAAAATCTTTCTGTGTGCATTTGCAGACACAAAAAGCAGAGTGGAGCACTCATCTTTTATGGGAGCTCACATATCAGTATCATGAAGAAATATTTATACTGTGAGCAGCTAACACCAATCTTTTGTAATTGCTTATTAACATCTCCATATTTCTGAAGCATTGTAGAATCATAGTTTCAGTGATACTTTTTAAAGTATGGCAATACAGAAGTGTAACTATTCATAATTTTAGCATCTCTGTCTGAAATAAATAATCTATATAACAACTATATTGGTTGTA
The DNA here is from genome assembly GCA_013400315.1 of Bombycilla garrulus. Lineage (NCBI taxonomy): Eukaryota > Metazoa > Chordata > Aves > Passeriformes > Bombycillidae > Bombycilla > Bombycilla garrulus. The sequence goes on along the minus strand of VXBU01009188.1, from coordinate 6,286 downwards.
CTAAAACACAGTTCCAAATGACAGGCCAACCTAAGTCTGATTTTTGAAAAGACACCATTAAACCATAGATCTACTTATGATGTAAAACTAGACAGCTAAGTCATGCAGCTTGCTCTAAAATAAAAGTATCCCTGAAAATTAATGATTATATGTACCAAGTAAAGCATACAAAGACCTAACTTTGCTTTAATTAACAGTGTATTATCTATCCTATGCATGAACTGCAGATGAAATTACAAATATGCATCTATCAGACAAATATGTAAAAGAAGGACAAACTTACTAAGGGAGTCCAAAAAAGGAAAGAAAAAAAAACACAACAAAAGCCAAAACCGACCAGACAAACAAACTGAAAAAACAAACCAACAAAAAAAAAAAAAAAAAAAAAAAAAAAAAAACCACAAAAAAACAACCCCAAACCAAAAACCCCCAAACATACTTCAGAATTTATTTATTTTTTATGTGCTGTGAGCAACCTGGGAAACCATTCTACAAAACAACCCAAGTGAGGCTACTTGCTTTCCTCCAGCAGAGCACTTGGCATGGCATTCTTATCACCACAAATTCCATCAATAAATCTCAGTAAGATTTTTGGCAGCAGGAACAGAACTATTTTTACCTTTCTTTAATCACACTGAACAACCCAGAGCTGTTATGATTCAGTGTCGCTGGAACAACTGGAGAAGTTTTTTTGATATATTACATTACACTAGGATAAATAAGATTAAAGATCTTAATATACATTAGGAAACAAAACAAGTGTTTCAATTAAGTTGCATTCCCTTCTTCCATCATCCCATAGCAATAAATATTTTTAACTTCAATCTGTTAGTTACATCTTGTTTATAAACACAGTTTTCTTACCAATACCTCATTTACTCTAGTTCAGTCTCTTGATTATATCTTTTCATGTTTGCACATTCAAAAGTTAAAATATCATGATGTCAGATTTCATTATCAAGGAAGAATTAATGCTGAAGCAAAAGATTATGGTCACCTTCTTATTTACACCTACAATTACTACCCACACAAGTGTCATCTTGCTTTTAGCTTCAACACATCTTCCAATGAAGCATATACACGTTGTCATTTGTCAAGTTATTCTCCTGCCCTTTGCTCCTTTCTTAGTTTGTGACATCTATATTTGCATGTCAGCCTGACATCTTTTTATCCACATCTCCAAGTGGAGATGCAGAGAAGCAGCCACATGGATATCTAGCCCATTCCACTTGTATCAGCAGCCTTGTCAGTAGTTCTCACCAGTAACTGACAATTCTGACTTTGATGTCAATCTTTGAATATGCCACTGTTTGAAATTACTGCCTTGCTTTTCCCTTACAACTCTGCCCACAATATGAGATTTCAGGTTTAAATGAGAACACAGAGTTAGTACAACACATATTGATTAAATAATAGGATGGCTGAAATAAATCTATCCCTTATGTGTGGATATTTTCTCTTTTTAAATTTATACAAAAAGTTACTGTAGGAGACATTTAAATATTTGGTAAACATCAGAGTTCACTTATTCTGTTAACACAAGCTGACCAGACAGCTCACTTAACAAAGCGCCACTGGTTTTTAGTAGACCTGTATCGGAGAATCCCTGCTAAAAATTCAATTCCATCCAAAAGCCATCTGAAAACACATCTTATGCATGTTAGAGCAAAACTGAACTCTAGATCTGACAATTCTGTAAAAAAATATGTTATTTTTATATTAAAAAGTATATCTGTGAGAATCTCAATTAAAAAAAAAAATCTCCATTAATATTTCAGTCAAGTCTTAAGGACAGACCACAATCTAAATTACACAAAGACATCTGATGAAATAAATGTTGAAGAAAAAAATCCTATGCTATTGAAGTCCAAAGCTCTATATTAAATATTAAAATATTAAAATATTTTAACCCATACCAAGTTTGATAAACCACTCCAAGAAACTCTAATCTACTTTTATGAATTCGCATCTTATACTTAGAAGTTATTTTCTACATGTGGTAAACTATAGTTTGGACTTGCAGACCTGCCTGCAATTTAGGTTGCCAAGCAATTCCTATTAAAATACCCTGTTGCAATTTCTTTTAAGTTTGCCAAACTGTAACAGTTTGAGCTGAAGCTCTCCATGTTGTATATATTCCCCTGACTGATATTGGTGAGGAAAATTTTAGCTGAATTATTTTGTCTAGCTCTGAAAATAAAGCAAAGTATTGCACATATTATTTCAATAATTAAAGAATTCTGATAGCCATTAGAGTAAGACTGAAACATAGAAGAGAAATTTTTTGTTTTGAAATGTCCTTCCAGCTGTTCTCATGAAGATACACTTATATTTACTCTGAACATATACCTCTAAGAACATGCAGTTGGGTAAAAACTTGCTGCAGCTATATAGCTGAAAATATCTGAAATCCCCCTGAAATGCTGGATTCTCCCACAGCTTAGGGCAGGCAAACAAGCCATTTTGTCCCAGGAAATAGTTCCCTTCCAGCCACAACCACAGAGCTTAAGTTGGGCAGCCTCTAATAACAGTGGCTAACCTGCTCAGGCTACAGCAAGATAAACCAGAACTGTGGAAGTGCAGCTTGTACCTCTTGTGCCCTCAGTGGTGAATTTCCTGGCAGCAAATAAGGAGGGATCTCTCTGTTATTACTGCAGAAGGAACAATGTGCAAGGGAATCAAGTGAACAATTTTTCTAGATCTTAAACCTAAGACACAAACTGTAGATTGTGAACTACAGTAAGTTGATGTACATAAATCTGTGCTGTAGAAAAGATTATCTAGACAGTATCCCATTATTTCCTTTAGTGGAAATAAAGTCTCAGTGGACTGCATGTATAATTAAAACAAAAATGTTCTTTGCACTCTTTTTTTCCTAGTGTAGGTTAATAATCGTGTCCTTGTAAAATATATTTAAAACAGACTTTTTTCCTTTTTCCCCCAAGACTGACAATCTAGTCCCTTACTGGCAACCACAACAGCACCCGCACCTATGATCAGTGAAACTAATGGCATTACTGAGATGCTCAGCACAGAGGACCACAACTGTCTTCACCCAAGCTCATCACCTTCTTTGTTATAAGTCCATTTGGTGCCAAAAGTAACAAATTAGAAAAGAGTTGAAATATATTTTTAGTTTCATTTTCATTTGTAATCTTCAGAGCATTTGCTCAAGCAGGGTTGGACTTGAATACATGTTGGCATGTATGTTGAGAGAGCATGAAAAATAATTATTTTCATAGTAATTAATTTTGTGCATTTTGTTCAATTAAATTGCAGGGGTCAGCAAAAAATCCCTTGAATATTGTTGGTTTTGCCACATGAAAATTGCTCTAGTACTTTATATGCCTCTTTGTATGATAGATATGAGATACTGACCCTTAATTTTACATTTTTCTGCATATAATAAAAAATGCATTAATATTTGTGTTTTCTGGTGAAAAGGTACAGCTATAGAGTTCTTCCAGTGAATAGAAATTTTATCATCACTTTACTGATCTCTCCCTATTCATATTCAAATCTCCGGTAATCATTCCAAGATTCTTCTCATTTTCTGGCTGAACATTATTCCTTTTCTACCCCCAAAATGAAATTATGTATGACATTTAAATATTGGTTCTCTAAACAAGGAGGACATTATATAATCTGTAATAACTACAGCATAGGGAGATAGGAATCCATATTTACATTTTGAAACCTCTAAGACTGTTTAACATTTGCCAAAACAATCGCCGTCTCTAGGTCTCATTTTTAATATGTAGAGGGGAATATTCTTATCCTTGTTATCCTGAAATTCTGTATAATTTATTCTGTAAAATGCTTCAGACAAAAAATGGTTAGTGAGACGAGGATAAAAAATTTTAGCTGTTAAGCAGGTTACCATGGTACCATAGATTTTTCAGCTCCTTCAACAATGGCTGTCATGGAGCTCAATAGTTCCTCATTCTCTGAAAATCAACTCAAGTAACTAAATAATTTAAAATAACTAAGCCTGAACTCTGTATTTTAATATGTAAAATTATAGCTATAAAATGTAAAATTATAGCTGTTAGTAAACATATATAGGAGATATACTTTGTGCTTGGGGAAAATCAAGTGGTTGTTTAGATTCACTCCTTACCTTTCTATCAGCAGAATGAAAGAAGCACTTACAAACATAAAGCATTTCAAGGTGAAATTAGCCACAACAAAGCACAGAGGTGAAACTGAACAAGGCATAAGGCATAACCATGATTTAGGAAAAGAGGGGAGGGGACTTGTAACCTTCATGATCAACCTGTATTTACAATATAGAATGGCTATGTTTCTCTAATGACAATCTGATTAAAAGTGAGCACAGAAATGTTATTATGCATTAAAGATATATAAAAAAATAACGGATTATTCCAAGGTGTGCTGTTGCTTACGCTGAGATATCAGTTTTGAAGTGACATGTAGAAAGTTTTCAAACACTTTCAGACCTGTTTCAGAAATCACTAGCCTGAACTCATGGTACTATCCAGTTATTGATAAAACTGTGTAACTGCCAAATCTAAATAAATATCAAGAAGAAAACCATATTCATTTGTACTTCCTTTAAAACTAAGGTAATTATTCTTCATTAAGTCTGTGAAAGAAATTTAAGTGTCTTACTTTTTAAGATATCTTGGGTTTTAATTTTATGACATACAATATTTCATAAATAATTATTTTGTTTTATAGAACAAGTGGAATAACCTTCCTTATCCAAAATCTCTCCTCTGAGGATACCTAGCACATATCAGAAGACAAAAGTCAATATAAATAAAGTAATGTCTCAAAATTAGGTGACATTGTACAAGTTAGCTGCTAAACTCTGGGATAAAATCCTTTATGAGATTCAGCAGTGGGAAAAATTGAGAGATTTATTCTCTGGCATCTGAAGTCTGAAATTTCCAATTCTGCTGATGCCTGAATTAATCTTTTATTTTTTATGTTAAATTCTATGTTCCTAATATAGCACTTCTGCACAAACTGAAAGTTCTTTTTAGTGAAGTCAGCAGTATTTTTATACTTCTGATACCACTTTCTATTTCAATTAAAGTTGTACAGGAAAATTATATTAGCAACCAAACCATCTTTGTTATCATGAGTAAGTAATCTAGAGAAGCATCATCTTTGTTATAGGTGTGGGCTAGCAACGCTAAAAAATTGTTTCAATAATAATTTTTAGTATTTTAGGAACTTTGTTGATAACTAAACAAATGCTACTCTAACATACATATTGGGGATTTATTTGGAAAAGCATTCTACAGTGGCCTAAGGAATCACACCTGTGAAACTTCCCAAACAATGTGCTGAGTTCAAGAACTGAGCCCAAATTAATGAAATACATGTATCAAGCAAGCAGAATTTCTACTCTCTGAGGTTTCTCTAGCCCAGAAAGCAGCCAAAGCAGCTTGAATTGTCTCTTTTCCTCTTTTTGTTTTGAGATAGTTGCGGTCTCTGCTTTGGTTGTGTAATGTCAAAAGCCAAAAAAAAGAAATTGAAAACACAAAGCTAGCCTGTCACGTTTTCCAAACCAAGAAGACATGGCACTCCTGCTACAGAAATATTCTGTGTCTTGAATCCTTGTTAGTTATCTTCTTATTAAAAGATACTTAAGTATCACAGAATACCAGACTGGAAGGGGACACCAAGGATCACCTAGTCCAACATTTTTTTTGCAAAAGAATGATTTAGACAAGATAACCTAGCACTGTGTCCAGATGGATCTTAGAAGTGTCCAAAGATGTAAAATCTATATTTCCCTAAGGAGATATTCCAACTGCCAATTGTTATCATTGAGAAAAATTTTCCTGTTGTGTCCAATTGGAATGTCTCTAGGAGTAACTTTTACTCATTGCCTCCTCCTTCCCATGTGATTCCTTGAAAACCTCCATCTTCTCTGTAGCCATCCTTTAAACACTGGAATATAGGGATAAGATCTCTCCTAACCCTCCAAGGCCCTCAAGGCTGAAGAAACCCAGTTCCCTCAGCCATTCCTCATGTGCCAGGCTTCCCACTCCTGTGATTGCCTTTGTGGCGCTCCTCTGGACCCTCTCCAACCTGTCCACCTCTGGGCTGTGCAGCAGGGGCCAAAACGGGACACAGTATTCCAGGTGTGGCCTGACAAGCACTGTGTGGGGCCAGGGCAGGATTTGATCTCTGCTGGTGAAGCCCCTGTTGGAGCCACCCAGGATCTGCTCCCATTCTGTGCTGCAGGAGCACACTGGTCACTCAGATGGAGCTGAGTCCACCAGGAGTGCCAGGCCCCTTCCCACAGAGC
>VXBU01009174.1:0-26928 GCA_013400315.1 Bombycilla garrulus | reverse complement strand
GTCTTCAACCCAAGACAGGTGTTGACTTTTTCCCTGGCTTTTTGTGTTGGAACTTCTGGCAATAGCATTTCAGCCCCAGAATTCTTTCCAGGTCAGGAACAGCAGGGAGTTTTCCTTCTGACTGCTTCTGATAATTTCCTACAAGGTGAACAAAGAAGGAGTGTGTGCTCTGAGCTCCCAAATGGGCATTGGTTTACATGTTTGGAGTTACAGGTCTAGACAACCATTTGACTAATGACATTTTGAAAGTGCCAATGTGCTTTGTTTTCAACCCACCTTCTGTCATCCTTCTCTAGAAACACACAATCAAAACGTCTTGGAGGTGAAGCTAGCTCCCATGATCTGGGTATTATTGGTTGTCATTTCTTTTTGAGATCCAATATTGACAAAGGCAAGTACCTCTCAATGAAGCTTCAGGAGTGGGCTCCTTTAGGTGAAGTTCTCAGTTGTAAATTAAAGTGTTATTAACTGTCTGTGTAGGAAATTAGTGTAGGAAGACTAAGCAAAATGCTGTGTGAAAGGAGAGTGAGATTTTGTTTTGCAAATCTCTGTCTAAGTTGTTTCTATCCACTGACATTCTCAAAAGAACATATTCCAAAGCAGGAAGACATACAGTCAAGCTTCCCGACTGTTTTCTTTCCGACTTTTGGGCATTTGTGCCAATATGATCTGTTGTCCTGTTGGGAGAGCTGGAAGAAGGACAACCACATGCACCAGACTTTACTTCTGTTACCAGCCTCCTTGCATCACAGCATGGCTTCATCAGAGGCTGTCTGATCTTTTTGTAAATATTATATTCCTCTGTGTTAATCAGTTTTACTGCTTTCACCCAAGTCCTATGAGCACAGGCCCCTCTTCTAAACCTTGCTCTTTTCTCCTTCCTCCCCTGCTTTCACATGTGTATTTCCACTTTATATTAGAATTGTCATATTTCTGTTACAAATCTCTGCACCTGTGTCTTGGGTTGAAGACAGGTATCTGCTGGGAAAGGCGGAACCCTCCCTTAGAAACCACGTCCCTCCGAATCACTAAAATTAAACGGCCTTCAGGCAAGATATGGAGAGGAATAACAGTCCTTTACTAATGAGTATAACAAGATACAAATGAACAATGATTATGGTATTAACAACAACAACTACAAAGAAAAAGTCAGGGACCTCCGTGGCAAAGCCGGGGAGAGGGATTGGGGAGGCCTTGTTTCATGAAACCCTGTAGGCCATCTGTTGTCGTAGATGGCTCTGACAGGCGCTCTGAGGAGAAGGGAAGAACTCCGAGATGGAACGCAGGAGTTCTGGTGCAGGGATGGATTAGATGGGTCACCGTTCTTCCCGCAGTCTCAGCAGGGTGTCCCAGCGGGGCGAGCAGAAGCAGCAGCAAGAAAAAGAAGCTCCTGGGTTATGGCGAACTCCTATTCCAAGAAACCACAGCTCTGAGTGTGTCCTCTGCTCCACCTGCAGAGGCAGAGTGATGATTTCCCAGCTGCACCCCGGCTTCCCTTTGCCTGCCCCCTTCCCCCTTCCTCCTGGGCCCAGCAAGTCTCTTTGTCCTGCAAATACGCTCAAGTATTGGCCATCAGGTTCCCCCCCCACCCAACAAATGGGACAAAATTCTATAGGTAAAGAGAATGAAAGGGACACCACCCTAATCCCCCACAACATGCCAGCAGGTATTAGGATAGCCTGGGGACGGAGATTTTCAAAGGATACCATATGTCAGGTTTTCTCACTAAGTGTAGTCCCATGTCATACACTAATGCGAATACAACCCCACTTTGTGCATCTCACTGGTACTAGTTTTCACAAAATACTGAATAACATTTTATATTCTTTAAGAAGCCATACATTTCTGATAATTGTGGAGGTTATTAGGTCTGGAGGAGGATGATCTCTTCAAAGAAAAACAACCTAAATTTAATTTTGAGGAGTGTACTAGTAGGAAGCCACACTTCAAATTAATTCTTTGCTACGTACACACAAAGCTGGATTCTCTGCTGCAGCTTCAGCCAGAGTATGAAGCCTTTGACTGCCTTTGAACTGAGACCTGCCTGGGATGAGAGCATCAAAACACATTCCACATACATGGCCCAGCAGCCCCTTGAGGGAAGGCACACTGTGCCATCTGCTGTCTCCATCACACCAGAGGCATGCCGGTGATTTTCAGCAAGTAGAAATGTTGGCATGGAACAGAGAGTGGTAATACTTTCAGTCTGTTAGCGGAACTTTTCTCATTCTTTAAGAAAATCCATCTTTCTGGTTTCTTGCCTTAATCTTTTGGGAATCATAACTGGGCCTGTATTCATTTAAAAACTCCTGCTGAAGAAGCATATTTCTTAAACACTGGGCTCAAAGGATCTCATTGGTAAGATGATGAGCTTCCAAAAAGTGTCATGATGAAGTCCTTGTGAGACATAGGTTCCAAAGACCTTATATGAAAGATACCCATTTTCTTTTACTATGAATATAGGTTACAGAAAATCGCTCTAACATTGAGTAGAGTGCAAACAAATAAATTACATACAAAAAAATTCTAGCAATATATTCTGTAGTTTTGTATTAGAAACATATTATCTTCATTAGCTGTAAAAGGAAAATTAGAATAATCTGTAGGATTTTTAGTAATTTATTTAATTTCCTGTTTTCTGAGTTATTTGACTTTAGAGCATGATGGTTAAGACAGGGCCTCAAAGCATCAACTGCCTGTCTTTGAAGATGATACAGGAAACTCAAGAAAAGTTTCAAAAGATTAGCCAGTTCATAAGAGGAATATATTTTACCAGGGCCGTGTATATTCCAAATAATGAACTGACTCTCAGCTGAGCTGTGATGACCAGCAGCCTTCATCTGTTTTTAAAAATGGAGAAATAATGTTTTTCCCATATGTTGAGGACCTGGACAAAAAGGTGTATATAAGATGGTTGTGTAACATTGACAGAGAATATATACCTGCCACCTTTAATACATAAAAATAATTGAGGTTCTCCTCTCCTCACTGCCTCCCAGTCCCACCTCTAGCCCAACATAAAGATCAGACCTTCATTGATAATCTTTTCCCCATCAAAGCACTGCACATATTTTCCTTCCCTCATCTCAAATCCAGATCCAGAAACCTCCCCTTCAGGGAAACCTGAGTTTGTTGTTGGGGAATAGTGAAGCCACCATTCCAGGTTTGCCCAAAGAACCATGGGTTAGGGTTTTGTCTCTCAGTATACAGATCTTTGGCAGCTCTGCCCTGTCTCTGTGGGATCCCTGGGCCTGTACAGACTGTGGTCTCACTCTCATTGGTGAACCCCAGCTAATATGCCTTACTCTGGCCTCCAGAGATCTTCAAAAAAGACATAATGAAAAGGCAGCAGCATGAACTGGCAACATGAAAAATTAATCCTGATGAAAGATGTAAAAGCATTGATATGGATTCCTCTTAAAGGCTAGATGCAGAAGAGATGGATGGTAGTGCCTGTAATGCACATGCCTTTATTCTTGTACCACCTGCTCCCAGGGTGCCATGATACCACCCTGTGACCCCCCCAAGTGTCCAGGTTAGGATCAAGGGCATGAGTGCCATCTTACAGAGGCAGTTGAAGCTCCCTTCCAGACACAGGACAGGCTCAGCAGCAAATGGCTCTAGGCAAAATCTTTCAGAGACTAAATTCAGAAATAATCACTTGTTATCAGCACTGGATGTCAAGGGAATGTCCTGACTGCCCTATTCAATAAACACCAAACTCCTGCACAGGCTGCTTCTTTGGTCCTGGGGAAGAAAAACAGCCAAGTAAGGGAAGAGAAAGGCTGCTCAGAGAAAAGCTTTTATCTAACTTCAAAGGCAAGATCTTCAGAGAGCTATGGATTAATGAGCTTATTAGCCAACAAGTTCCATGTCTCTACAGATAATAGCCATATCTGATTTCTGGCACTAAAACCTTTTGATTCTTCCCATATTTGCAGTCCATATCCCTTGAGCTATCTACTTCCAGGACTAAGCCCCAGCTGTATGGCTGAAATGTAGGCCTGGTGCAGTACAGATGAAGTGCAGCTCCATGACAAATGGACCAGGGAGGAAGCAAATGTTTCTAGGCTCAAAATCCAGAAGAAATGCTATGACCATCCACTCCAAGCTTTTCTAAAACTTAGGCCAGAAATGGATCCTGAACTCATTTCAGCTTATGTTGGAGCAGACCAGTTGGAAAAGTAGCCCTCTCCATTCTAAGGCTTCCAAGGAGGCAGAATTCCTGCAGTTCTTTACTAGAAGGCATTTTCTGATTTGTTAATAATTTCCAGTTCTGCTTTGCTTCTAATTCACCAGCACCCTTTTTGCTCTGCAGGCATGAGAAACTGGGTTGGAATTTGCACTGATGTCAGACACAGATGTGGCAAATTCTTTGCAATCCCATTTTCATGACATTCTTTAGCTGTTGTGGCCCCCATGTCCCATGGAGAGCTCACAATTTGCTAACTATCTGCCATGAACCCTTGTCCTTCAAACTTCTGGGACAAGTTCCCTTATTCTGCAAACATTCATGATGCTTTGTCGTCCTCCATGGATGATTTGCCATTTAGCTGTATTCAAATGCACTCTGTTTGCTTACCCCACACAGTCAGCCTGTCCAAGTTCCACATGGCTATATCTTTATTTTGCACTCCTTCGCATTCAGGGGTATTTTTTACCATCTGTGCTGCTAACAGGCAGTGTGATAGAAAATAAAAAGAATGTTAGTTATTCAGTCCAGGAACATCAGGGAGGGTGACTACTCTTCAGCACCCTCCTTCCTTTTTCTCTCTCTTGTGGCTGCTGCCATTTTGGCTGAGCATAAGAACTGTTACAAAAGAGGACAGTGCATAGTAATGCAGATGGAGAAGGAGTGCTTTGGTTTACAATGAGTGTGCAATCTGCTCAAGAGTCTCTCCTCAGTGCTCACCCCCATGCAGTCCATGGGAGGCAGGGCACGGACTAGAGATGACCATCTTACACAGCTGACAGGTTTGAGCTTCCTGGCAGGTGCATGAGAACAAGCTCTAAGCTGGCTATCCAGTTATCCCAGCAGCCAGCCATAGGGGCTTTCCATAGTCAGCTGACCCAGCCCCTTCTGTGAGCACCAATGGTTGTGACTGCTGTGCCAATGGCATCCAAACCCACCTCTGCAACTGGCATGGCCTCTGCTGTGTGCCATGTACTCAATGACCGCTCTGCATTCAGTAATGCTTTTAAGATACTTTTTAAGAACACCTTCCAGAATTAGAGTTTGTAAAGTATACCTCAGTGTCTTTTCTCATTTGCCCTTTGACTACCAAAGGGAATTAATTAGTATCAGCCTAAGTGTAAGAAACGCAGGAAACAGAACAAGCTATATGAGCTTTCTTGAGTCTATTCAGCTCCCAGAGAGTTCTCATCACACTTCATCCAAATGTCATCCTTGGTTTGCTTCTTTCAGAAACCTACTGTTCCTGCATGTTTAAAAAGATCCTGTGGATGTACTGTTCATCTGAGCTAATTAAAGCCTGTAGACTTAAAGGCACATTTTGCTCCTTTTTCTGTCTACAAATGCTGGAGATGCTGTATGTGCAAAGATGTATGGCATATTTTGAGGTTAAACTATGACAGCTTTATGTGCAATAAAAGGGATGTATCTGAGCTGATACTATTTATTGCAGAACTAATTTTAAGTGTTTTTTTTTTTTTATTTTGATGTTTCAACAATAACCTAATAATTTTAATCCCAGAGAGGAGGAATATATAACATTCTCATCTTTCAAAACAGTTTCACTCATTTTTGAAAGTTAATATTAAATTGGTTAATGTTGTAATTTGGCTTATTAACTCGTCCAAGTATTTTTGGGCCAATCCTGATAAAATTTTTTTAATTAAAATTTTTTGTCATAATATTTGAAGAATGATAGTTAGGAATTAATTCTATGTCTGCCTTTTAAATCTATAGTGATTTGATAAGTAAATCTATGGCTTTGAAAGTTTGCTTTTTAACCTGTGTAATGGGCTATTAATCAAACAAAACAATGGAGAAATCTAAATGGAACATGTAATTGTATGCCCTATTCTCATTTTTTATTGTTGTCACTACATTAATAAAATACTAAAAATTACAAGAATTTGGAAGAAAATACATGCAAGGTTATTTTTACAGGCAAACCTAGAATGATGCACCGCCACATTTCTGTCAAGATTTAAAACCAGTGTTCTTTAATTTTTCTTGTGTTTTGGTGTTGGTCAATCAGTGATATTTTATTGTTGTCTACAATTTGCCCTGTTAGCTGCAACCCCTTTTGAAATCACAAGTGCTATTCTCTGCTTGAATCAGCAAAAACTGTTCCCATAGCATGCATTAAGACCCTGTTGGAATGAAATGTCTGTGTGGCCAACTAGGCTTATAGACAGATGGATAACACAGGCAAAGAGATGACCTAGAGATCCAGTCCCAGCTGGCATTTGTTGAATCAATATTAAAATAGCTGCACTAAACCACAAGACTTTTATATTAGATATGTTGACAGCAGTTAATGAGTGGAGAACAAGAACAAGCTTTTTCCAAAGCAAGATAATGGGACAGCTTTTTCATTTATGATCTCAGTAAGCCAAGGGCATTGCTATCCCCACATGGACAGTATTTGCTATTTAATAGCATATAGTACTGGTACAGATTTGTCAGGTCATCTTGTAATCCAGAGTGATGATGTTTTAAGTTCTGGATGAAGGGGAGCCTGATGCAAAGAAAATTCCATTGTTCCTAATGCTAAGAGGACCTCCTGTAATTTGCATAGGCCTTCCCCATCCCCTGCCTGGAAGGCAAGAGAGAGGGGTGTTGAAAGACATATCTTGAGACAAGTCCAGCTGCTTAGCTGTTGGGGGGATACTCCTTGCCATGTAATGACTCTGATACTACTACCAGCCCTCACGTATGTCTTGGTTTTGAAAGACAAGTGCCTGCCAAGGAAGACAGGAGCTTCTCTTGGAATGGAAAATGTAAACCCCCTCCCTCCAAATTATTATAATTTCTAAAATTAAAAGGGACTCTCAGGCAAAGATATGAGGATAGGAATAACAGTTTTTTAATATGTATAAACAAAATAAAATAAACCAAAACCCAACAAACTACAACCTAATAGGAAAATTAGAACAAGATGCAGTATTAAACAAAATAACCCAAAACCTGGCAGTTAGAATACAACCTGACACCCTGTCAGTCAGGGTGTTGGTAGCAATCCAGTCCGAATGGTGGCTCCAGTAGTGCTCCTGGAGTGACAGATGGTTCTGTTGAAGCAGAGATCCTGTAGAAGGGTGGAGTTTTCCTCCAATGGTCCAGTGGTGATGTAGAAGGGTCTGGTCCTTCCTCTGGGAATCCAGTGGGAGAGAAGGCTGCTCCTCTGGGAATCCAGTAGAAGGCAGATGCCTATTCTGTCCGAATTCCCAGATTATATCCAGGTGGGAATGCTTGGCTCCTCCCCCTGGGTGGAGCATCTCACAATGGGCTGATGTCATTCTCTGAGTCATGTGGTGGGTCCTTAATTGCCCATTAGACAGGAAATGGCTCCTGGAGGGAGTTATCTATGACTCATGGGGCAAGGCATTGATGGCCCATCAACACGAGACAGTCCGGGGGAGGAGGCAAGGAAAACACTGCCCCTCCTTGCTTCAACAGTTCATGAAGATGGAGATAGAATACATATCTTCAGGCGTATTTTTACATTGTAACCTAGGACAACATATTTTAGGCTGTGTGTCACTTAATCAGAAACTGATGCTCCTACTGCAATGTTATTCATTGCAAAAATGCCTTAAGTATTTGCAAGGCTGGGTTCCTTTCACAGTATTACAAAAAGCTATACCAAATTCTAATCCCTGGAACTGATCGCTCACTCCTGTTGCATTCAAGGGCAACTTTCTTTTTTGTGCAAGTAGGAGCTGCAGCATACTTTCCCTTGTCATCCCTTGCATCCCTTGAGTACAAAACTCAGGTAGTAAAGCATTGGCTGAGACGTGATATCAGTAGGCAAAACCTGCCATGAAAATAATGGGATCAGTGGTCATGCTAAGATAAAACAATCAGCTAAAGAGCAGGAGAAGAAGCAGTAGGTATCTGAACATGAGGTTAAACTGCTACCAGTATTTCTGCATTGACCATAAGCCTGTGAGGAGGTGTTCCATTAGCAAAGATTCAAACCTAGCATATCACATTTTTCTAGGGTTAAAATAGACAAACAAACAAAACAAAACCCAAACTACTGAGGGGACATGAGTCTTAATGACCAGTTTTCTGGATAGGGGGATATACAAAAAAAATTTCTTATCATTTATTTTTATCACACAAATCCAACACTGGTCAAATTACTCCCTCCTTTCCTGTTCTTCATGAATGCAAATCAGATTTAAAAAAAGCAAAGGCATGCTGCTTTTTAGGTACTTCGAAAACACCTGGTGGTGATCAGAAGCCTCTGTGTCAGTTACCCAGTTTACAGCTGGATTAATTATAAGAAAAAGTAATATCTTCCATAGCTATTGTCGAACCCCTGAGGAGTTATAATTATAATTAAATTGCCTCCTGTGTTATCATCTGGCTGTGTCCTCCAGAAGAGACAGGTGTCCAGAGTCCTCAGTTCTGACTGAGCGATGAGGCTTAAAGTTTCTGGATCTGGGCTTAAGCCTTCAGTGGTCTGGAAACTGGTCCCGCCATGTATTGTGCCATCAGTGTAGTCTTGATATATCCACCCTTATGCAGAGCCAGGAAATAGGTCTGCATCTGGAAAAGCAAAAGGCAGATCAGCTCACCCTATGTACAACTATTACACAGGAGAAGCCTGAATAGCCTGTTTTGAATAGCCAAGCATGGAGTGGATGAGTATTAAGACCAAGCTATGAGCACTATCAACAGCTGGCAAGTTTGAGGCTCCTCTGCATTACACAGGTTGGAGGTGGTTGGGTTGTGAGAGGCAGGGGTCTCCGCATTCAGCTGTTCTCAGTATTAACTGCTGCTTCAGCAGTGTATTGATACTGCTACAACAGGGGCTCATCACCAGCTTCTCATGCTTTGTGAAATGCTGGGATCATACCAGACTGCTCAGATCTGGTTTCATTCTGCCAGGGTAGTATTGATATAGGGAGGTTCTTGAAAAGGTTCACTTAGTTTATAATGTCAGGCTTAGCCCTTGTATCACTTCCAAGAAGAAGTTCAGAGCTACTGCAGGTTATGTAAACTCTGCACCTGACAGCAGATGAAATTGAAAGGTATTTTGACAAGATGGGGGAAAATGTTGAGCTGCTATTGACTGTCCAAGTGGTTTACTTGGGGCTTCATCTAGTCAAGAAGCAATGCTAAGTAGAAATTCCAGAAGAAAGGGCATAAACTTTTTTGAGGCATCTTGATTATGGAACAACTCTCTCATGCTATTTTTTCAGCATTCCTTGTGGCATATGTTACATTGTAACCTAGGACAGGAGGTTTTCTCCATATGCTTATATTTTAAATCCACAGTTTGTTCAAGCCTAGCAGCACAGTGAATTTGCAATGGGTATTACTCTCTGCTGTGTACATTAAAAGACATTTAGACCCCAAGTGAGGTTTACAGGTGGAGGCAGTGAAATTGCCATAGCAACTGACCCCAGATCCCAGTGTGCCCCTGCAGGGCACTAACAGCAGGACAAACCCCAAAGCTTTCAGAATGTTTTATGGCAATGAAGACAGAGCACCTCTGCTGTAGGGATAGATGGGAGGCTCTGGGTTGGGGAAGATGTGCAGGGAAAGGGCTGCTGTGGGGTATAGCAACCCTAGCCAGACAGGGCAGGATGCCAGCAGGACATCTGCCACCCCATTTTTCTTTGCTGCTGAAGGACTCACTATCATCATTTATAAATTCTCTGCAGTTGTATCCAAAGCAATCCTGACCCGGAAAAGAAGAATATTGTTCTTTCCTTAGCTGAATGTCCCATTAAATTAAACAGACTGGAAAGATAGCTTTATCCTAATGAACACTGGCCTATAGTTCTATCAGAGGGATGATAAGGGCTTATGCAAAGGCATATACTTAAGATCATCTTATGGAAACACAGATTACATTTTCAGCTAGTGTTAACCTTCCAAAATTTAAAAAACTGCTGATGTTCGAGAAGATTTTTTTTTTTTTTTTTTTTTTTTTTGTTCAGGGGTTNAGGGACACAGTTGCATGTTTTTATTCAGCAGGAAGCAAAGTTTGTCAGAACATACTGCATGCTTATAAAATGATCAGGCCTGATTCAGATGACACATCTGTTTTTTTAGACACTGGCAGTAATACCATCACAACAGCAATATTTTGTTCCCAGAACCACTAGAAAATAAAAATAATTAAAAAAAAAACCAAACCAAACCAAAAACCCAACTAAGCTAGACACTGTCTCCACCTGGAGGCAAAAGACTGTCTAAAAGAAACAGTTCATGCCATGAAGAAGAGACCTTGTAGACAGCAGGGAATTCAAAATATTTGCCAAAAACTCCCAAAAAGCCAGGTATAGTCAGTTTCAGGTGTAGTCTCAGAGCTTATTTTTTCTTGTCTGAAACATGAATGTAAGAAAAGCACTACTCCTATTTAAATAACATGTGTTAACTTCTAATTGCTCTGAAATATCTCTGTTTTCCAAAGACTGTAGTAGGAATACAGTATCTGTATTCCTCAAGTTGTCCTTATTGAAAACAAAATCTTCCTCTATTTCTTTCCTCAACAGCTTTTCTTTTCCTTCTTTTTTAGTCCATAGGATTAAAACGGTGACCGGGAGTTGCCCGCCTTGCCCAGGTGGCCTGCCTGGGTGGCAGTCAGACCCCTGGTACCGCTTTAGATTGCCTGGACAGCGAGGTCCCGGTCCCAGTCCCAGGAACGGCTCCTGTCCTGGAGATCTCCGGCATACGCCCTAGCCGTGGACTATCCTGGCAAGCTCAGCCTGAGGCTATCAGGCGGTTCAGCTCTTTTAGTGATTTCAGCTCTCACTGATTTCAGCTCGCAGCTTGCCAGGTAGTCACTTTGCTAGCTCAGGGGTGAAGAGACGAGAAGAGCCGAGCGGCGCATTCCACGAAGTCTTTATTGGGGGTTCCGCGAAGGGGTCCAGGAACGGCGTCTTCTCCCGAACTGGGCAGAAGTAGGGGTTTTTATAGGGTTAGGTAGGATTGGGATAACTAGCCAATAGTCTGGGGTCTTGGTGATTTGACCTATAGCCTTTAGGTTTCTGGAATGTAGCCAATAGTGTTACAGGGAGATAACAGAGGGTCTTAGGAGTAGGGTTTAGTACATGACTATGCATTTTCTCTCCATGGAGGCCTTGCTAAAGGCTCAAAGACTGCAACATAGGATCATGCAAGAGATCCTTATCACTTTACATCAGGGCACAGTTAACCTGAAGTGATTTTCAGCCCAGGGTGCCAGGAGCATATGCCAAGTGACTACTTACTGATGCTGTTGTCCAAAAGTCCCCACAAAAAAAAAAAAAAAAATTGTCACTAAGCTCACAGATTAATGTTAAATGCTTATTTGACACCAGGTCATGTTTCTCTCTGTGGAAAAGGGTGACTGGGGTCCTGTTTGATCTCTCAGAAGAGGTCCAATATGGGAAAAAGGAGATCCCTGCTCAGTCAGCCAGAACAGCAATTGCTGAAGAGAATCAGGTGAAATAAAATGTGTCTGAACTCCCTACCTGACAACCATGAAATACATTGTCCTGCAAGTCAAAGTGTGACCCAAGCCTCTCTGACACCACTGGGCAGTCCAGATGGTTGAGGCAAAGCCCTTCTATGAGCCATGAACATTCTGGGCACAGCCAGTAAATTCCGGGGAGTTACATCAGTACTTGGGTGAACTGGAGCTTTTCTGGAAACAGCTCAGAAAAAGATTAATCCGATTGTCAGACAGGAAGACATGCTGTCCCTAAGGAGATGATGTCACATACTGCCAGGGGTCCCCAGGGACCTCACCAGCAGCCAGAGGGAAGACAATATTCTTAAATGTATGAAACTGGACTTGGTTTGTTTTTTCCCCTGTGCTATCTAGGTGGTTTGTCTTTTCCATTTGCCTGGGTTGAACATTACAAGGAGGAAACTGGGAAGACAATGGACCACAATAGAGACAGTGGTTACAGACAATTTTATATCTCTCAGGAGGAATTATACTGTGGAAAAATGTGTGAAACTACTGAATTTTAGCCAGCAATTTAGGAGAGAAAAAAACACTATGACAGAGCTTGTCATACTGGTTTTGAAATGCCACAAGTCAGGAAGGGCTGGTCATATCTCTGGAGGAAGAGTCGTGCAATCAGGAGGCTTGGTCTTATGGAGGTGAGCTGGTGTGCATTGTCTGTGTAGCCTGGAACTGCAGCAGGAAGGGCACCAGTGTGTCACAGCCTGAGATATAGCTCTGTGCACAGCCCCAGTCTATGATCAAACAGTGAGCCTTGGTCATCTTCTACCCCCAGTCACTTAACCTTGCCTCAGATTCCCATTCTATGTGTGTGCATCTCGTGGCTTTCAGCTCCAGTGAGAGATTGGGATGGGGCTTCCAAGGCCGTGAACACTGGCTGTGCAAGCTACCATGGGTGTCATCTAGATGTCTCCACTGTCAGTTGGAGATGAAAACTGGAACAGAGGTGAGATGAAGCTGAGATAGTATCTCAAAAAATCCCTGCATCAGGAAGGAACTTACCTGTATACTCAGCACCATCGGTGAAGATTAGCAGGCTGGACATAGACATGCTGATCCAGAAGTTTCACCATGTAGGTATTCAACTGCTGTCATGAAGACAGTATCTGAGCCTATGTTCAGCATTTCAGTGTGAAGAAAGCCCAGGTTCATTTTGTGATCTTTGTGGTTCCCAGGGAGTAATGTGATGAGTGTTATGCCAGGATGCCCAATGTGACAAGTATTGGGATGAGAGTTACACTTGAAAATAGTTCTGTGATGGGTTCACTCCCACCTGCCAGAATTGCTCCAGGAAAAGGAAAAGTTCAGTGTTTAGTAAGTGTCACAGCACAGCTGCCTAAGGAGCTCTGTGCTGCCTTTTGGATATCACGTTACATGTGTCTCCAGCCCTGGCTGCCACACACAGACACCCCCAACAGTGCTGCCCCAAGGTAGTGCCTACACCTAGCCTCTCTCCAGACCAGGAACTTCTGAAAATTCAAACTGTTTCAGCTGGGCTGTATCTGCACAAAGTAGTGAAAACCTGTGTCAGAGGCAAACACTTGTTCATGTCTTGCAAACGAAGCAAGACAGTATTTGGATGATAGTCCTCAGAGGGTGACGTATATGCTGCAACTTGTGATGGCATTGGCTGACTAAGCAAAGTCCACTTCAAAAGAACATAGCTGGAGTGCGTTTCAAGCAGTGCTGGTTTTGACATGAAGCATTAAAGAAGCTCTCACTGCTTACTGCTATTCCCATTTCAGGAGCGCCTTGGAGTAGGAGTGTCTAGTAAGGCTTTTGCATCAGGATGGATTTGCTGGAGAGATTACAATTCAGGCAGTTACCATCTATCTCTGCAATTTTTCCATGCTGTTGCAGTTTGCTACAGAACAATTTTCCATTTCATGTTCAAATCTGACTTCAATAGTTACTTCATACACTTGAACAATTCCTTTATTTCACACTTAGTAGTGGGTGGAAGGATGTTAAGTAGCATATACTTGGATCCCCTTCAGTGGAAGCTATTACCATCACTACTAAGGTTGCAATTATGAATAAATCCATGCTGAAGGGAGCAAAACTGGAGAACTGTAAAACCTACTGTGGGGCTTAGAGTACCCTACTCAATATACCAGCAGCTCATGACAGAAATCTGTAGACACTCCAACACCTTACCAAGTGTTTAGTTCTTGAAAAGGTTATTTATGCTTATGCTAACTCTAGGAAATGATATCTCTCTTCACTGGAAACAAGCTCAGTCACTGCAACAGTGGACAAACTCCATCCTAGATGCCTGCAGTTTTACTGACACCCCAAGAGGACTGACTCCTTCTTGGCTACTCAAGTTCCCTCACTTCCCAAGTAAGATTTTTGTTCTGTGATATTCCAGTTGTTGAAATGATTTTGTCATCCTCTGCTCAAAGCTGCATTTATCCTTTTCCTCCCACTTTTCACAACTGTTTGGTTTATCAGCTCAGCAGTGTGCAATGTAGATTCTTGAGAGCTGATGTCTTCTTGCTTGGCATATGTTACACACTCAAATAAGCTGTTGTGGTGAATAATGTACCATATGTATATCTCCCAGGTTCTCCTAGCATTGTTAAGATTTATCAGTGCTCTAATTGTATACCACTTAAACCAGGATTTAATTATATAGAGCTTCCAAGTCTGGCGTTACCAATGGAAATAAAATCCTCATCTCACCCTCTCTTCTCTGCTCTGCATATCAAACCCCAAAAAAGTTCTGGGAAAAGCCTCCTCTCTGAAGAGCTGATCTTTTGAAGATACTGTAGGAAATACTGTGGGGATGCTGTGTGCCAGAGTCTGAGATGCTGTAGACCATGACTGCAAGCCTGGAAGAAACACAGTGATCCAAAATGTCCAGACCAGGCAGAGTAGTAACACAATGTTATTGCTCTAGCTGCAGGCCATGCCCAGGCCTTGTGTGCTCTTTGAAAATACCCAGCAGGGAATGGTCCCCACCTGGAGATGGTACAGCAGGCAGACACTCCATCAAAGGGCCTCTTCCTTTTTGGCAGAACGTGGGCATTCTGTTACAGAGCCTCCCTTCAGAAAGCCCTGAGCATGACTTCCTTGCCCTTGTCACAGCCTGCTTCCATCACCACCACCCTAACTTGTATTAAAAATCCCCAGCAGCCATGGACACACACAGCCAATGAGGGAGAAGTCACGGCACTGCTCATGCCAAGCCAGACACACACTGGAGCGCTGGACTCCTTTTCTGACTTCTGAAAGAGCTGTATAACAGGCAGACCCAGGATGCTTCTATGGGCAAGGGGCTTCAAGTGGTGCCACAACACACCAAGCTCCTGCTCAGATGCAACCTTTCATTTTAACTGATGAGGTCTCAAAAATATACAATTTTCTGAGAAACTACTCTAATGTCCTTTCTTGGAGGAACAAAATAATTAATCCATATAAAGCAGAGCTGTGCTCAAGAACAAAAGTAAAGCTCATGAACAGCTCTAATGAACCATGTTATTTTTTTCAACTTTATTACTTTCTGTGTGCATGTTACTGGCATCATGTGTTTAAATGATTTAAATTTAAACACTTCAAAGCTATTAGAGGGAACTGGAGTCTGACCACCATTGTGATATCTGATGTACAGTGAGCAATACATTCCAGTTTTCCTGGATCCCATGTGCACCCTGGGAAAACACCAGGAACAGATGGTTTACTCTCCAAATTTTATAAGTGGTTCAGAGGACTAGGCACCCTGCATGCTGCAAACATTTATACCATAATCAGCTCCTGCTGGCCACAGCCAACTGCGTCAATTAAGTTAGCAGTATGGGGAGAAAAGCCAAAGGCAATACAGGTTTATGAACATACTACATTATCTTGCACAGTATTTAAGATTACAGCTTAAGAGCTGACACAGATGAGAATTCCATGTCTAGTGCATAGACTTTAGCATTCATATTAGGTTATACATCAGTACTAGTGGCTAGCAAAATGAATTTTTTGTTTCATTTCACCTTGCAGGTGTGAAAGGCTCTTATAGCAGTTTTTGTTGAGGAGTACTCTGGAGCATTTTTTTGTTGATGTTGATCCCATAACACAGAGGCAAAAGTAATGGGAAGATTTTACTTGCTTAATGGTCATTGTGAAACTGAAAAGGTATATTTGGTGGTCTTGCTTTTGTCCAACAAGAGCTAAATGTTATATATCTGCTCTTTCTTTCTTTGAGCAAGACAATGTGAGAGAGATTCTGGTCAAGATTTGCAAAACTCAAATTGATATAGAAAATTAAAACCCTATCTTCTATTACTACATCTGAAGTGAAAATCAACAAGAAGGTCTAAAACGGTGACCGGGGGTTGCCCGCCTTGCCCAGGTGGCCTGCCTGGGTGGCAGTCAGACCCCTGGTACCGCTTTAGATTGCCTGGACAGCGAGGTCCCGGTCTCGGTCCCAGGAACGGCTCCTGTCCTGGAGATCCGGCATACGCCCTAGCCGCAGAACTGATCCTAGCAAGCTCAGCCTGAGGCTATCAGGCGGTTCAGCTCTTTTAGTGATTTCAGCTCTCACTGATTTCAGCTCGCAGCTTGCCAGGTAGTCACTTTGCTAGCTCAGGGGTGAAGAGACGAGAAGAGCCGAGCGGCGCATTCCACGAAGTCTTTATTGGGGGTTCCACGAAGGGGTCCAGGAACGGCGTCTTCTCTTGAACTGGGCAAAGGTAGGGGTTTTTATAGGGTTAGGTAGGATTGGGATAACTAGCCAATAGTCTGGGGTCTTGGTGATTTGACCTATAGCCTTTGAGTTTCTGGAATGTAGCCAATAGTGTTACAGGGAAATAACAGAGGGTCTTAGGAGTAGGGTTTAGTACATGACTGTGCATTTTCTCTCCATGGAGGCCTTGCTAAAGGCTCAAAGACTGCAACATCTGGCTGTGTTTTTTAAAAGTTCATCAAGAGCTGTATTTCAGCAGACATCAACAATCAATACAATATGCAGTCTAATAATTTTCTTTCTTGCTTATCCAAAGTGAAAAGTCTAATGAGTGCAGCACACTCTTTCTTGCAGATGAAATATTTCCATAGCTTCCTCTTGATATCTGAAAATATGAAAAGCTGTTACAATCAGCATAATGACTCATTTAATAGCTCAAACAGATCTGCTCGGAAATCACTATGACTCATGAAGCATAAGGAATTGGTTCTGTTCCATTAGTCTATAGGGATAGTGGCTTGGAGGAAAAGATTTCATGTCAAATAAATGCTATTAGCTAAGAGCATCCACGCTATAAATGAAGTTAAAATTTGGACTTTGGAGACAAGTAATGTGCTCTAGGTTGCAATCAGGCTTTGTTACACAACCTTTATAGTGCATTTTTAAACTAAACCACAGGTGTTAGTAGCTTAACATGTCCACTGATTATCTATAGGCTTAATGATTCAAGAGTAAAAAAGTTTTTTCAGAGACAGTGCTGAAACAGAGTGACACTCTGTTTTACTTTTAGGACACAAAACCCAGGACTTGATCAGTTGGCTCCATTTACATGTAATACATCTTAGTTTAATATATATTGAATTTTAATATGACAGAGGACTTCCGGAATCTGAAGAGAATTGAAGTGCATTTGCTGCTTGCATTCTGACAACCAGCATTTCACTTCCTGGAAGAATCTGCCATCACTCTGTTCACGGTTTGCTGAGAATTGAGACTAATTGTGGTGACAAGGCATCATCAAGTTTGGCAACTGAAGTTCTGCTCTTCTTTCCAGAGACCTAAAGATTTTAAAATACCTTTTGGAAAGACCCACAGCTCTGCCTCATATATTTGACTCCTCAGGAATATAGTTTTCAGTGAAGAAAGAAGTTTGAAAGGAAGGAAAACAAAATTCACTCATGCCTTAACACAGTAATTTTGTGCAAAGAAATTCAAAGGGTGAGTATTAAATCATTAGGAAGAAGCAAGATAAAAAGAATCTACCAAGAAATAATGAGGGGTTTGTTGGATTTTTTTGGTTTTTTTTTGGTTTTGGAGTTTTTTTTGGCGTNTTTTTTTTGTTTTTGGGGGGTTTTTTGGTTGTGTTTTTTTTTTTGTTGTTGTTTTTTTTTTTAAACTGTATAATTTTGTCAAAAGCCCCAGGAAATTCTCACTCTTAAATGTTCTGGGGTGAAAAACTTACTGGTTCTCAACAAGAAGAGAATACATGATTTAAAAAATCAACCTGCTTGCTCTTTTGAGAAATCAACCAAAATTTCACTCTCCTTTCTAGTACTCTGAGTACCTTTGACTTGTACCAAAGTACTTGTACAATAAGGCATTCTTAGCACAAGGTGCCATAGAATACCTTGGCAAAATCAGGCAGTAGGATTACAGAGTGCTTTGACTCTAAGTGATGAACACACTAACAGGTTCCCATGCAGGATCCTTTCTTTCCTGGACATGTCGCTTGCTGCTCCAAGTCCTTCTTTGGCTCCCAGCTCTCAGTATAGTACCTTTCTTCAGCTCTTGTCTTGTGACTTCTGAGGAGTAATACTGTGAGATGTAAAAACTCCTTTGGCTTTCACTTTTGATAGGTGGATAAAGTGATCCCATCAGCAGGTGGGGTCTCCAAGGGCACCTTGGGGGTCAGTCTCAAGAGGTGATGCAGCTGCCCATCAGGCAAGGGTATGTCTGAGCACTAAAGACTCCTTGTCTTGCTTCAGTGTTTAAGTGCATGAGTGGGGAGATACTAAAACACAATAAGAAACAATTTAGGTAAGTCCTAAATGCATTCTGTTTTTTAAGAACAGTATTTTAAGGTTCAGGCCCCAAAAAATAATATTGGCCTTTGAAAAAAGGTTTCCTAAAGGTTTGCCCTGATCAGTAATTTTGTTCTGTGAGTTAAACAAGAGAAATGCATGCATGTCTTTGCCAAAATACTTAATTCACTATATCCTCATTCATATGGCACAGGAGATCCCAGGAACATATCCTGTTTTGCTTCCAAAAGGCAACATCCTTCCAATAACCACACCAGGCACTGTGGATGTACCTGAAGTTACCAGAAATTTCTTGCAGAATTCAGCTAGCGAATAATGAGGAAGGTCCTGGAAAAGGATGAAGAGCAGAGGAGCACAAGCAATACCAAGTGCCTGTGTCATGTCAAGCCATCTCACCTGTTTAGTTCAGATAACTGTGAAGGCATTGGAAGCTTCTGCAAAAATGCACCAGATTAAACTGATTTTGTAAAAACAGGGAGAGACAAAAGTGGGAATATGTTAATAAATCTGCCATCAATTGTAGTCAGAAGAAATAAGTAGGCCATCTCAATTCACCCATATCAACTTAAAATGACTGTATATCAGTTCTTACCAGGGTGTGTCAGCTTCACATGAAGAATCTCCTAACTTTTTTGTGGGGATTATCTCAAATCAGGTTTCAGGAAGATATCCAGCAAAATCTACAACTAAGGGAAGTGTTTCTAAAGCTGAAAATGCACTGAAGAGTTAGTAAAACCTCAGGCCACACTAAACTGACTGAAAAATAATTAAAATAATATAATTATTATTCAGATCTAGCAGCTAATTGCTTAATGAAACTCAGATGGTTTACATTCTGTGGTAATTTCTGAGAGCATAGCCTATTTTATTTTTTTCAAATGGCCTTTGGAAGAAAAGTGGTCTGGTTTTGTTCTGTACTGACCCATTTATGGCAATATGCTATTTCAATAATAGCTCTAACAGATCAGCAGATGCAGTGAAGCAATGCAGGCTCTAAGGCTGTCAAAAGCCCTTCAAATAGCCTGAAAATTCAGGGAGCAGATGTCATTCTGGCACTTACTGTTTCTTACTCCAATAATACAATTTGTGATTTAGGAAGTAAGATATTCCCTCTATGACAGTGGACAATTTTCTAAATGGTGAACCCAGAACCTCTCAAAACTGATTTTTCTTTATGTCAGACTTTGCCAGGCTCAAGAAAAGAACAGAATACAAGAATTCTGTGTACCAGAAATGTCAATTAAACACTCAACAGTGGAAAATGCAGTGTTATGCAGATGAGGGCAGGACTTTTCTACTAACATGTTCCCTTACTGTGAAGGCAGATAAGGAAATCTTCCTTTACTCTGCCAGATAAAACAGCAACCTCACACTCTGCAAAGATTTTCCAGACTACAAATCACTTTAGAAACTTGGTGAGTACTTTAACCAGCTCTGGAAACCAGCCCCTTATATTTCTCAGGAGCACTCACCTCTCCTGCAACTGGGTGGGTCAGACAGAATCCAGGAGCTTCATTCCAGGAATATGGCCCATTCAGAAACCCAGGAAAGATGCACAGAGAACTGACATTTTCTTGATAAAAGGGAAAGCACAGTGAGCAAATACTCTGGACAAAGTCTACCTTGAACATTGAACAAAAGGCCCTAAAATTGCCATGGGCACTTCTTCAACTGTTTTCCCTAATGAACTTATGCAGGTTAGTAAAAGAGACATCTGCCCCCACTTTTCTATCACTAATATCACAGCTTCCCTCATTTAAGCTGTGCATCAGGCTTGTTTCAGAGTTAATCCTCGTCACAGGTATGGGTGAATTTCTGATGAGTTTCTGGTGTCCCAAGACAGGGCATCCATACTTATTTGTCTTGTCTCTTAGTACCAACTGGTTATTAAATCCCAGGACAAAAGCTATAGAAATTGTTTTTACATCCTGACATGTGTTGGAACTTCCCAAACTAAACACGATGAGCAATTACATGGACAGCTGGCAACTTTAGGTTCAGTCTTCTTCCATCTAGTGGGACTGCAAGACAGCAAACTGGCACAGTGCCATTGTCAAGATACACCAACCTAAGTCAGGAGCCTTCTACACCTTATATATGACATAAGTATACCTAAGAGTGACTTGAGGCTGACCCAAGAGAAAGCTGAGTTGGTAATTTGAGGAGAAACGTAGCGTCCACTGTCTTTCACTGGGAGACTGTCATTTCAGCTGTCCAGTTCTCTTTAGAGTCCCTGGTGGAAACTGATATCTATTGATCAGGGCTGCAAGCAGCACAGAGCCCTTGGGGATTGCTGTCATGGCTGCCCATTGCTGGAGGCAGTATCTAGCAGATAGGGTGCCTCTCATAAAATATTCTTCAGGAAAAAATAAGTAAGTGTTCCGCCTCCTTCCATCCTTCTGAGCATGTCACTCCGTTGCTATGTTCTCTGCACTGGGTGCCACTGATTGCCAACACCATTTCAACACTTCGTCTTCCCTCTGTAAAGACAGCTACCTGGCTCAGTTAAAATAAGGACACTAGATAAACAGAATAATCCTTGTGTGCAGCTAAGAAAGCAAACAGAACAAATGGGAAACTGCTTTCTTACCCCATGGAAGCCAAGGGGATTTCTAGTTTTTCATATCCTGCATCAAGGAAACAGGACCTTTCAGGGATTTTTGTGAAAAATAAGGTACCTCTGCCCACTGCAGTGGCTCAGACAGTTGCCAAGAGCTGTGGGGCGGCCAAAATGAATTATCACTTTCCTTAACTGAGAGCAGAAAGCTGAAATCCCTTTCCCACGTAATCACAGTGTATCAGCTATTCCAGGAGAATTTGTGCCTTTTCTGTATCCATCAGTTCCCTTCCCTCCTCTCCAAATTTCTGTTTGGGTATGAGCAATTCTTCCTGTCCAAATCACTACATTTCTTTGTAGAACATGTAGGTGTAAAAATTTGGCTTTTTCCAACAGCAGTTTCAGCAGGACATGTCTCACTGGCCATGGAGGTGCTGTAGCTCTTCCTCTGCTGCTGAGCTGTTATGTGGTGGTTTTGCATGCCTTGGTTTTTGGTGGGAAGAAGCCAGCCACAGAAGTGATTTTCTGTGAGAAGTTGCTAGAAGCTTCCTCTGTGCCTCGTAAAGCCAATCCTTGTCTGGCTCTGAGAACAGACATACTGCTAAGCCAATTAGAGAAGTTGGTAACGCATCTCTGATGACATCTTTAAGAAGGAAATCAAAACCATGCACAGCTCTTCCAAGGGGTGGGGAGGCACCACAGCTGGGGTCACCCTGGCACCACAAGTGTCCATGCGGCTGGTGCAACCATGTGGCCAGCTAGCCTTGCCTGCCTGGTCACCCTTAGTCAGATGCGCTGTGGGCAGAAGGGCAGGGGAAGCAGCAGCAGCTTCTCCTTTTCTGCACCCTACAGAGGGAGAGATGTAGAATTGTGCTGGTGCTGTGACAGGCGGGGCACATGGCCAGTGGCAGGAGCATGGTGAGCAACTCCGCAGTTCGGACCCAGACAAGATCAACCTTTAAGCGCTGCGAAACCCTGTAAGAACTTTTCATTTGACAGAACTTGAGAACAATAGTACCTATTGACAACTATTTTCTTCCAAGTCAGAGAATAGGAAAAGGTGAAGACACATGAGGAGAACCAACATGGCAGCACTGAGGTCAGTAAAGAAAGAGGGGGAAGNCTCCCATGGAAGGGACCCCACAGCACAACAGAAGACCCTTTTTCATTGAAGGAACAGAAAAAAATTAGAAGTGATGAACTGACTAAAAAACCCCATGCTTTGTCTCCCTGCGCTGTCAGTGGGAGAGAGCGAGGGGCTGGGAAAAAAAAAGTGTTCTAAAAGTTTATATTAGTTCTCATTACCCCATTTTTAATTTGTTAATAGTGAAATTTTCTTTATACCTTTTAAATATGAGTCTCTTTTGCCCTTATTGTTTTCTCCTAATCTTTATCTCAACTCATGAGCTCTTTGGGTTTTTTTCCCCTCCTCTGCTCAACTACAGCAGAGGACAATGAANCCCTGGTGGAAACTGATATCTATTGATCAGGGCTGCAAGCAGCACAGAGCCCTTGGGGATTGCTGTCATGGCTGCCCATTGCTGGAGGCAGTATCTAGCAGATAGGGTGCCTCTCATAAAATATTCTTCAGGAAAAAATAAGTAAGTGTTCCGCCTCCTTCCATCCTTCTGAGCATGTCACTCCGTTGCTATGTTCTCTGCACTGGGTGCCACTGATTGCCAACACCATTTCAACACTTCGTCTTCCCTCTGTAAAGACAGCTACCTGGCTCAGTTAAAATAAGGACACTAGATAAACAGAATAATCCTTGTGTGCAGCTAAGAAAGCAAACAGAACAAATGGGAAACTGCTTTCTTACCCCATGGAAGCCAAGGGGATTTCTAGTTTTTCATATCCTGCATCAAGGAAACAGGACCTTTCAGGGATTTTTGTGAAAAATAAGGTACCTCTGCCCACTGCAGTGGCTCAGACAGTTGCCAAGAGCTGTGGGGCGGCCAAAATGAATTATCACTTTCCTTAACTGAGAGCAGAAAGCTGAAATCCCTTTCCCACGTAATCACAGTGTATCAGCTATTCCAGGAGAATTTGTGCCTTTTCTGTATCCATCAGTTCCCTTCCCTCCTCTCCAAATTTCTGTTTGGGTATGAGCAATTCTTCCTGTCCAAATCACTACATTTCTTTGTAGAACATGTAGGTGTAAAAATTTGGCTTTTTCCAACAGCAGTTTCAGCAGGACATGTCTCACTGGCCATGGAGGTGCTGTAGCTCTTCCTCTGCTGCTGAGCTGTTATGTGGTGGTTTTGCATGCCTTGGTTTTTGGTGGGAAGAAGCCAGCCACAGAAGTGATTTTCTGTGAGAAGTTGCTAGAAGCTTCCTCTGTGCCTCGTAAAGCCAATCCTTGTCTGGCTCTGAGAACAGACATACTGCTAAGCCAATTAGAGAAGTTGGTAACGCATCTCTGATGACATCTTTAAGAAGGAAATCAAAACCATGCACAGCTCTTCCAAGGGGTGGGGAGGCACCACAGCTGGGGTCACCCTGGCACCACAAGTGTCCATGCGGCTGGTGCAACCATGTGGCCAGCTAGCCTTGCCTGCCTGGTCACCCTTAGTCAGATGCGCTGTGGGCAGAAGGGCAGGGGAAGCAGCAGCAGCTTCTCCTTTTCTGCACCCTACAGAGGGAGAGATGTAGAATTGTGCTGGTGCTGTGACAGGCGGGGCACATGGCCAGTGGCAGGAGCATGGTGAGCAACTCCGCAGTTCGGACCCAGACAAGATCAACCTTTAAGCGCTGCGAAACCCTGTAAGAACTTTTCATTTGACAGAACTTGAGAACAATAGTACCTATTGACAACTATTTTCTTCCAAGTCAGAGAATAGGAAAAGGTGAAGACACATGAGGAGAACCAACATGGCAGCACTGAGGTCAGTAAAGAAAGAGGGGGAAGAAGTGCTCCAAGCACCAGAGCCAAAATTTTCTTCTGCAATCTGTGGTAAAAGACTGTAGTCAAGTAAGCTGTCCCCCCACAGCTCACTGGGTCCACAAGAGACATGCAGAGGTCCACTTGCATGACACAGCGAGTGGGTGCCAAAAGGAGGTACAAAAACCTGCTCTTATTTGGACAAGTGACTCACGGGCAACAGTTTCAGGAAGCCTGTTTTGCCCATGAGAAGGACTCATGTTTGCAGAAGACTGGGCAGGACTGCTGTTCATGGGAGGAGAACCAAGTTGGAGAAGTTCACAGAGAATTGTCTCCCATGGAAGGGACCCCACAGCACAACAGAAGACCCTTTTTCATTGAAGGAACAGAAAAAAATTAGAAGTGATGAACTGACTAAAAAACCCCATGCTTTGTCTCCCTGCGCTGTCAGTGGGAGAGAGCGAGGGGCTGGGAAAAAAAAAGTGTTCTAAAAGTTTATATTAGTTCTCATTACCCCATTTTTAATTTGTTAATAGTGAAATTTTCTTTATACCTTTTAAATATGAGTCTCTTTTGCCCTTATTGTTTTCTCCTAATCTTTATCTCAACTCATGAGCTCTTTGGGTTTTTTTCCCCTCCTCTGCTCAACTACAGCAGAGGACAATGAACAAACCGTTTTCATAGATGCCTGGTATTTCAACCAGTGTCAAATCACGACTAGTTGTAACATACTACTGAAGGGATTTTCAGACATGTCTTTCACAAGTGGTCCCAACTCAGAGCAAAACTCACTGAGAAATCTTGCCTGAACATACACAGCCCAGTATATGTTCAGTGTATGTTTCTTTTTGTCACAGCAAATGTCAATATAAGCAAAAAGGACTCCACCTCCATCCCTTGAAGGTTGCTTTGGTAAGCCAGAGCTTTGCAGAGACTTCCACTTTCTTGTTTGTGCTCTCCCTCTCTCACCTCTCCGTTCCCGAAAGCAAAAACTGTGAGGTGCCCATGTGAGTTGGCAGACTGCCTAGCTGCCCTTGTCAAAACAGATTGGCAAATTTCATCAGAGCACCGAAAATTTACAAAAGGATTGCTTCTACTTAATGAGCTGCTTGATACTCAAGGCATATAATTTCTATGCACTGAAGCTTAAATGAAGGACCACATTCTGAATTTTGATAATGGTAAACCACCAACAGAACCCATGTGCGACACTTGAACATACACAAATTTGGAATATTGACATTCATAATGAATAAAACCCATGTGATTTTTAAAGATAAATGAGCAAAACAGAGTTGAACAGCACTGAGGAACATCCTTGTGCCATGAGCTGATTTACTGCAAGATGTTACTTGCTCTGGAAGTACAGTGATTCCTGGTCTCAGCTTAACTTTTAATGAAACACAGTAAACCTTGCCCACCTGGCCCTGCACTGAGGCAGACTGACCTAGCACATAACAAATAATTTCTTTTTTTAACCAAACTTGCAGCAAGCCACTGGATTCCCCCCATGTTTTGCCCACAAGAGCGGTATATTGTAACTCATGAAGCAGTCTTTTAGTCCCAAATACTATGATGCTCATAAAACTCTGACAAGAAGTGATTGAGGGTAAAAACAGATGCCCCTGATGCCTTTCCCTTGATCATTGTCTTAGGTTGAAAGACAGGTATCTGCTAGAGAAGGCAGGAGCCTCCCTTGGAAACCCCCTTCCTCCAAATTATTATAATTTTGAAATTAAGAGGCTCTCAGGCAAAAATATGGGGGTAGGAATAACAGTTCTTTACTAGTGTATATAACAAGGTAAACAAAACAACAATAACTATGGCATTAACAACAAAACAAAATCAGGGACCCCATCGCAGAGAGGGGAAAAGGATGGAGTGTTGAGGCCCTTATTTTTGTTCTATTTCAGTTTGTTATGGTTTAGTCCCTACTCCCCTATAATCTTGTTGAAGTTGGTTCCTCCCACTCCTTTCTCCTCCCCTGGTTCCAGCCCCCTGTTGTCTGTGATCCTTACTGTGCCTTTTGTTCCAGACCCTTCCCTGTCATTCCCTGCATGGACCAATCACTGGGGTGTCCACCCATTTGGAAATCCCCTAAACCTCGACACCCCATTGGCCCATGTGACCCTGTCTCTCCTCCCCCTGTTGCAATTTGCCCTTTGCCCATGAGGTAATTCCTTTCCTCCGCCCTCCCTCCTCCCCATCAACCTCCCCACTGGTTCCCCAGTTGTGTCTGCCCCTTGTTTGATGTCTGTACTTAAACCCTTTGTGCCCAAAGGCACCTTTGTTCACTGCCTTTTCACCCTGGGTCCCTTTGGACAATAAACCAGATCGTACCCAGTGTGGAGGTCTCCTGTTTCCCCTTCATCACTCACTAGTCAACAGCCTTTCCTCATAGTGAGCAGATGCTCACAAGGTTGGGTGCCCAGCACTCATCTCACCGACACCTTTCCCCACACATGTCATGTGTTCCCTCTGGGGCACCTGCATGGGCGACTCAACATCTAATGCCACCGAGCTAGCCGTGCTCCAGAGGGGCTGCAACAATGGCAGGGAGGCTTCGATTAACAAATCCTCTGTGGGAAGTTGATCTGGCACGACTCTGGGAAATGCCGAGCTGGAGCGGCAGGAAATGAGCAGGAATCCCAACGCAGTGAATGGCAGAGATGTGTCAGCAGCTCCACAATGGTGGCTGGTGAGAAAAAGGAGCGAGGAAGACCAGCTTCCCAGTGATTTCAGCTTTATTAAGAAATCAGCCTGGGAAGGGGACCCGAGGGGGTGCGCACACCACTGATGCTCCCGAGAAGGTGTAGAGGAAGAGGANATTTGCATATGTGATGACATCATTCCTCTTCGTGTGATCTCAGGTGATTCAGCATGGTAAGTAAGAGGGGAGCATTGGAGGCAATACACGAGGGTATGGGGACTCAGTAGCAAACTTCTTTAACAAGTAACATTTGGTAACAAACAGTTAATTACTCCCATCAACATCAGAACCTTGTATTAACTCAGTATAAACTTCTATTAACATCAGAACTTACAACTTTAACAATTTATTTTTCACAACTGGAACTGCAGGACGTCCCGGCAGGACAGGAGGTGCGGAGGGA
>VXBU01009163.1:0-25252 GCA_013400315.1 Bombycilla garrulus | reverse complement strand
GCCTAGGAATGGACTTGGATTAAACAGAATTCAGCAGAAAGAATTGAGCGTCCTTTTTGTTCCTCATCCTTGTATCGCCCTAATAAGCCGAGGGCTTTTGGAATATAGCCCACGAGATTACTAGGGGCAGATACAGAGAAGAGCAAAGGCAGATCAAATTTTTAAAAAAATTTTATACTAAAAAGGGTGACCTGTGGTCGCACACAGCCTGACAGCCTGAGAAACCTGCAATTCTTCCCAGGCCCAGCCTGGGAAGTTGCAGAGGGCTCAGGAGAAGAAATCAGCTCTCATGCTATTCTGGGAGAGCAGAATGTCAGGAATGAAAAAACAAAGATAGGCACCTGTGGTTCCTGTTCAGCTCTATGTGAGCTATGTGATGTTTCACTTTCAGAGGATTGTTTTCCTTTCTTTACCAATTAGTCCCTTGTTTGTCTTTAATTGACCAATACGATTATATCTAACGATGTGTTCTATAAAAAGAGCACAGCTCTTTCTTGCTGTAGAATATAGTAGGAGAATATAGTAGAATATAGTAGACTATAGAGAATAGAATATAGAAGAACATACTAGATGATGTAGTGTAATAAACTCTCTTCCTTGATGCACAAGCCTGAATTATTGAAGTCTTAATTGTGTTGCTCAGAATCTGGGAGCAACAGTTTGCACCATCACATGTGCCACTGTGTCCAGTGTCACACATGTGGGAGACCATCATGTTTGCAAAATAATCCTTCTAATGCCTATGAGGAATACAATGCAGTTTTCAGCTCTTTGGCAGGGTTTGGAATTATGAATTGTTCAATACATGCATGTATTACATAGCTTTGGTGCTGGGCCCATCTCCGCATCCAGTTTGAAACAATAATTATCTAACCCAAAAGAACTGCTAATAAAGAAGCTTATAATAGAATTTAAACAGTGTTTGAAACAAACTTAATTTCTCTTTTCCAAAAAGCAAATTCAACTAGGATGCAGGTAAAAAAACAATCTACTGAAAAATTTGTTCTATAACTGCTTTCCTGAATGTACTTCTTTCCCTGGTGGACAAAGTTATTAAAGTCTCAGTGACAAGATTATTCTTTCTATTAATTACTCAGTATTACAAACCACGAGATAATCAGCAATAAATAAAATATTATTCTGAATCATCTCAATAGATGCCAAATCAATAGGTATCAAATAGACCATTACAGCTAAAAAAACACCAAAGAACATTAGCACTGCAAAGCCAACTCAGTTACAAGTTTCAGTTTGTATTATTCTTATGTGAACAATTAACCATTTTTAGAAGGAATATGTAATGATTTGAGTCATATGCAATCTACTCTAGCGACTGCAGAAAGTTAATCTGTGTAATAAAAGTTCATACAAGATGCAGAAAACACCCGGAATATGACTCTATGTGGAGAGAACTGTAATGAAAGATTTCCTTCAAGATCTAAGGTTTCTTACTTGTGGAGCCCTTGCTGACAGGCCTGTGTTTGACATGTCCGGACAGCTTGTAATTACATGGCTCTCATATTGTACTCCAATTCTGTAGAGAACTGCTTCATAACTCAGCTAGAGTTCACTGGGAATATAATGCTTATTAATTAGGTGATGTGCATGACAGACAAATTCTTAGCACTGGGGTGGGCTCTAGACCCTTTTTATCTAAACTGCAGGTAGTTTGCTCTCATAGACAAGAGCCCCTGTTTTAGACACAGCAAATGCTCTCTCAAAGCTTGACATCTTTTTCCAGACACTGCAAAGTTATATCCTAAAGGCAAAACAGAACAAGACGTTTTTTCTCACTGTATGTATCTCTTAAACAAATTCTGAAAATTTAGAGACACAAACATTCCACTAGTGTTGAAAAGGAAAATATAAAGTTAGGAAAATCCCATATTATCCAAGACCAAAGGAGCTTAAATAAAAAGCAACTATCAGTGGTAAGGTTTTATTCTGAACATTGTGCTTAGTTTAGTGGATTCATCTAAAATATACCACATGGGACTTAACCAAAGGAAAATCAGTTTTTTGGGAAGTCACTATTATGCTAGCTAAGAAGTTATCAGAGCTGTAATCAAAACAGTTTACTTGCTGTTTTTTTGTGAAGTGTGATGAAACCCTGTTTTAAAACCTGGGACATCCATGCCCCATCAAGGCAATCAGCTCCCAAGAAAGAACGCCATGTGGAGGAGCCAGTGAATGCATCTTTCTGAAACTGAGGCATTTTACATTTTCTAGCACACACACATATTCCCCTACCTGAGCACTGCTCAACTTACATAAAGAACAAGAGAAAGGTCTATCAAATAATGCATGAGAAATTTGGCAAATACCACATTAAGGCAAAAATCTTACTGAGATGCATCTGAAAAAAGAGGCACAGTCATACAGCAACAGAAACATCTAAATCATAGAGCTGAAAATAATTCTGAACATAGAAATTACCTAGTTTAATTCAACAGAGTGATATTACTCCTCTGTCCTGTCTCGGAACACGTTGTTGAACCTTCATCCAAATTAACTTGCCCCTTTCTTTGGCACTGTGATGGACCTTTCATTTACACTTTCTCTGCATTTCAACAAGACACAATCTTGTCTTTAAATGAGGATGAGTTAAACAAACAAGGTTTGAAAGATTCATCCTCATGGATATTTGAGCTGAGAAGTATGCAAAGTCATGCACAAGACTGATCTAGTAATTACTATTTGAAAATGTTAGTGGTTTAGATGTATTTTATTAACTGTTTCAATATATAACTACAGAATATTGTAATTCACAGGATTTTTAACAAAAACCTGGGGTTTATTAAGCACAGCATCTCCAGCTGGGGCAAGGGAGGGGATTGTCCTGCTCTGCTCTGAGCTGGGGTGGCCTTACCTTGAGTCCTAAGGCAGTTTTGGGTGCTGCAATATAAAAAAGAAATGAGGCCATTAGAGAACATCCAAAGGAGGCCACGAGGAAGGGGAAGGGCCCTGAGGAGAAGCCGAGTGAGGAGCGGCTGAAGGCAATGGGTTTGTTCAGCCTGGATGAGAGGAGACTGAGGTCAGACCTCATTGTGGTCTTCAACATCCTCATGAGGGACACTGGAAGGGCAGGTATTATCTCTTCACTCTCTTGGCCAATGACAGGGCTCCAGAAAATGTCCTGAAGCTGAGCTGGGATGCTCAGGCTGGATATCAGGAAAAGGTTTTCCGCCTCAGACTGTGACTGGGCAGGGAACAGGCTCCTCAGACAAGTGGCACCAAGCCTGCGTGAGTTCAACAAGCATTTGAACAATACTCTCAGGTACACAGTGGGATCCTTGCGGTGTTCTATGCAAGGCCAGGAGTTGGGCTCCATGATCCTGATGGATGCCTTCCATCTCAGTGCATCCTGAAATTCTGTGAACACCAAAAATAAAAAAAACTGACTATGAAAGAGGTTTTTTTCCTTTGATGTGCATGACAATATCTCTCTGTTACACACAGTTATTAAGTGAATAATCTTAACATTATACTTTTATTTTAAACAGACTTTGTCCATGCAATTATGAACTGTAAGTCCATGGACTATGGAATGGTTCCAGTAGGAGGCCACTCACCCTTACAGTCATTGTGATTTTGCACTGGTAAATTATCATGAGTTATGAAGCATACTTATTATTAACTGATCAGAGTTTACAAGCAGTTCCAGTTTACAAGTAGTTCTAAATTTGCTCCAGAGAGCTCAGCTGAGAGAGGTACCAAGCTGCCTGACAGTACCTGTTTCTGTTTTGAGTCTGTTTTTTCACTAGACAGATTTTAATGATTCATTTTTTTCCCTATTGCTGCAACAACTCTTAGGGAAGCATAGAGTTAACTTTTTTCCTCCAAAAACCCCCTAGAAATTTACCTGTTCACCACTACTTGCAATTGGACTAATGATTGTTTAAGGTCCCTTCCAACTGGAGCTATTGAAGTCTATTCTATTCTATTCCATACTGTTTTTTAAACAATTTCTGGAGTTGTAGGAAGTAACTGGCCAAGACTGTCTTGGCCAGTTTCATTGATACTAAAATTGTAATGTCCAAAAAAGGGAGCCTTACCTACCAGCAGTACAAGAAGTTACCAGCTCCAAGCACAACATCTTTGCATTCATCTCTACCAGTAAGGACTTCCCATGGAGAACATGGAAATTGCCTGTGTGAACACATTGGATTTTCTGGGACAATGATACCAAAGTGAATGATGAGCCTGTTTAGTTTCCAGGACATCTAATAGCATAACCTGCCTATGAAATCCAAGTCCTGTTACTGCAATTGTGCATTTTGCCTGTCACTCAAATTGACAAAGAATCTACCCTAGAAAAAGAAATTAAAAAACTCCAAACAAATATAATTTCATTATAAATTCACAATATTTCACAGGAAATAGCAGGAAGAGGAACAGTTTATTGATGATTTCCTTTTCCTGGAAAGTAGTGGAAATATGAAGTAGAAATCAGAAAACTGAAGTTTCAATTTTTATTTTTTTTTTTAAATGAAACACTAAAGTACCTGTTTGGGGAAAGAAAAATATTAATTGAACTTGCTTTTTAGCAAAATTAGCATGGCAAAGGGAAAAAAGTGTCCTCAGCTCATTTAGTATGAAAACTGGACCATCCAAAAAAACCAAAAAAACATCCCAAGATAGAAGTCTCACTAATAAAAGATACTGCAGAAGACATTTATTTATTTTTGAGACAAAATATTTTGTTAAGCTGGAGGTGGCTGGACCTAGTTGGATGGAAAGACTTACAAAAGGAAAACTGTCTGGCATCAAAGAATCATGGCTCAGTATTTTTATTTATTTATATTTTATTAGAATGAGCTTCTTTGGCAAGGTTGTGTTTAGCACAGTTGCATCCTTCTGGGCAAAATGCTATACAAAATACATCTTGGAAGAGACAGAGAATTCTCTTTTAGAGATACAAATGGCATGGTTTGCCTGAGTTCAGAAAGTGTTTGGAAAATTCTCTCAGGCTCATGATGTGATTCTTGGGCTGTCCTGGGAAAGGCCAGAACTCGAAGATCGTGAGGGGTCCCTTCCAACTCAGCTTATTCTGTTATGCCATGTGTTTGTTTAAAATAGACTGACATTTTGGTGGGCAGGAAAATACCCACCCCTGGAAGTGAGGTTTGCCGGTGAATTTCCCATGGGCCCAGTGTAACACCAATTGTGGGCCAGTTTTAAAGACAGACAGGGAAGTGAGCTAATCAAATTGAAATGCATAGGATATACATTTGGCACAGAACTGTGCGGAAAGCTCTCTTTCCTTCCTCCCTTGAACAGGTGAAGATGTGCTGCAGCTTCGGCCTGGCTTCTCCCTCACCTCTACGGCCACAGAAGCCTATGGGAGGGGGAGGCTGGGTCGGGCTGTGCTGGGAGCCTCTCCCGAGGGAGCTGTTCCGGCAGAGCGGGAGGATGGAAAGGAAAGCTTGCCCTGGCCTGGTTTTACCCCACATGTCCTGTGGGGGGTTGGGTCGTGCCGGGCTGGGCCGGGAGAGCCCCATCAGAGGAAACTGTCCTGGCAGGGAGCGGGGGGAACAAAGGGACGGGCTGGCCCTAGCGTGGCAGAGGAGAAGAATTTCCCCTCTCTCCCTGGCATGGAACTGAGAATCCTAGCCTCCCACTCCTCCACTGCAGCGCTGAGCCAAGGTGGTTCGAGGATAAGTTATTGGAAAAGCTGATAACATCAGGAGCCACAGGCAGAAGTCCCAGAAAATGAGGTTTTGAACTGTTTCTTGCCCAGTATATGTTATTAAATATGTTATTAAATGACTTACAAACTTTTGGGGGGATTATATGCTTTGGACAGTTTATGTATATACAACATAAGATCACAAAATTGTGTAAATCATACAGATATTTGTTATCACCATAGCATTGCTCCTTCCAGAGTATCTCTGATCTTCTCAATACTATCAGGCTTGAATTTTGGGTGAAAGAAGAGCCCTATAACCAAAGACACCAGAGAATTCTTACATTTTTGGTACATGCAGAGTTTCTCTTTAAAGTCTCATGCAAAAGGTTTCCATAGAAACCTGAAAGAATCAGCCAAATGGTGCTGAAAAGCTGGACCCTGAGGCCTACACAAAACCCGCAATAACATTTATGTGTTCTGCTAGTTCCTGAAGTCCCTGATCTCTATCACGCTTCAGCATACATCCTTTATGTACACTATTGTACCTTATACCAGCATGCCCTATCTCTGAAAAGAAAACATTCTGGTAACTGTTAAAAACATGGCTTTTTCCCAGGTCCTTAACTGATCCCAAATTTAGTGAATTGAAAGCCAACTCTGATCTCCTTTCTGGCATATACTACCTCCTAGAACAGGTAATATGAGTTTTACTTTTTTAAAGGACCCTTTTGTTCCATATATAGTTATGCATTAAATTGTTACTCACTAAAAGAGCAAGTATTTGTTGTTGCTTCTGAAAGTCATATTTCCATAGTGCTGCTGACAGAAATATGCAATACATCACGATAAATGAAATTTAACTCACTGTCACAGATGCTGCTCACAGCCACCATTTAAAAACCAGTCTAGAACATTATATGCAAAAACCTCCTTTTTTTTTCCTGAACCCTATTTTAATATATGTTCATTACAAAGCATTCACTCTTCTCAATTCTCAGGCTGTTCTCTCTTTCTGTGTAGGTTTGTTTCAGTTAGCTATCTGAGGTTAAAGCAATTAATTACTCATGTCAGGGTTCAATCCTTAACAGCAGCTTGGTGAGACTGCACTGGGTTCTTCCTCTTTCCTGTGTGAGCTGGAAATACTCTCCTAGCACTGCTGCAGTCCTAGGGGGAATCAGAGGATGGAATCTCATTCCATCATGATTGTTTTCATACTCCAGAATCACCAGGATCCTCATTCCTGAACCAGTATCTTCCTGTGTTTCTCTCCTAGAATGGTCATAAATGTGCCCGTTTTTGTTGGCTGTCAGGGCTATGTAGAAATCCAGAGACACACATCTGTGTCAAATATGAAAACTTCCAGTCAGCAGAAGGTGTAGCACAAGAAAGGTGGAAGGCAAGTCACCTCTGTCACTTACTTGAGGCAGCACTTTCAATGTACTAGAAAGCACAAAACACACATTTATTGT
The DNA here is from genome assembly GCA_013400315.1 of Bombycilla garrulus. Lineage (NCBI taxonomy): Eukaryota > Metazoa > Chordata > Aves > Passeriformes > Bombycillidae > Bombycilla > Bombycilla garrulus. The sequence continues at coordinate 18,151 of VXBU01009163.1, read as the reverse complement.
TATCTGTTTAGTGGGAGATGATTCTTGCATAGAACCTTTTTTTTTTTCCTGGCAATATTCTTAGAACTGCAGATTCCTTCATTATTGCCCTTCTTCTAATATTTCATTATGTCTCAATTTCTGTTAAGAAACATTTCAACAACAACTTCTTTCTACTACACCAAGAAAAATCTGCGAGAATGAGAGAACTTCAAAGCAATGTCAATATTTAACAAAGAAACATCTCTCCAAGAGACATGGAGCATCCATTTCTCTCTGAGTTTGCAGAGCTACAATAATAGGACATACCAGAGATACCAGTCCAAAAGATTATTCATACCTTCGATGAACAACACTCACAAGTGCTATGGAGTTTGGGGCAAGTTTATAAGAATTCATGACATCCCTCCTTTCAATCATCTCAGGTCCACCCACACTGACATTTCACAAACAAAACTTGTCTGTAATACCTCTCAGTACAAGGCATTTTCTACACATTTGTTCAGGTCAGCAGCAAATGTTCTTATTTTCTAGCCTTAAAAAAAACCCCACAACCAACCCCTTAAAAAAGAAAATAAAAGAATATACTCCCTCATCCTTATAATAAAGACTACTCAAGGGCAAGATCAAGCAAAAAGGTTTTTGTCCTCATCTTCTGTGCTCCCCTTAGCTTGTGCAATACTTTCACAGAACGCACAATACACTTCCAATTGGAACTTCGCAACTCTCCAAGTTCTTTTTCCCAGGGTTAACCCAGATCAGAAACAAAATGACAGATATTGAATACCTTTGTCTATTTCCAATTGCAAAAATAAGGAGCTACCACCATAGAATTTAACTCTAAATAATTAAGTTATAGACAAGAAAACACGGTCTTGACTATTTCTTAAACTCTCACTGTACCTTATTTACACCAAGAACTACAACATGAGTCCTTCCTCTGTGATTACTGCAGACAATTACTACTTTGGGCTTTCTTGCTGTATCTCAATCACCTACTATGTTGTCTAGACCAGGCTGAGTATTTTTAGGAGTGTTAAAAACTGAAGGACTAAAGTCCTTCCTCCTAATTCTGAGGTAACAGTTGTGCTTTTCACACGGGTGGACTTGAGTGACATACTTCACTTACCAAAAAAATGACAGGAAAGACAGCCAGAGAGTTAGAGTTGCCAAGGAGATGTATGTCTCAGCTGAAGACAAACTTCTCTCTGGGATACTTATTATATTTGATGAGCTGCATTCAATGCTGAAAAACTAGTCGTAGAAAGTAGTGTGGTACCTATGCAAAATCATTAAACATACAAAAAGATCCATATCACTATTTTTTTTTCTCTCTCTCCCTTTCTCTCTCCTTAGCATGATGCAATACTAATTCACATTTATTGGTTCACCGAGAAAAGTTTTTTATAAGATTCTGTAAGTATTAAATGTTATCATTCTTCAATTTACAGATTTTTGTTTTGGAAGTAAAGTCACTTATTTGTGGCTTTGCTACTGTTTCATCAGTATCAAAACCAACTGTATCAAAATTAATTAATATTTATTCATATTTAAATGAACTATTCCTCATTAGCTTCTGAATTTTATTACTGTACCACTTCAGTCCCATGCAGACTTACTCATGAAAACTGCTTTCAAAAACCCATGTCAAAGAATGCTGAATAAGAATTTCATAGCCTTTTAATTAATTTTTAATCTTTGTTCCTGAGTATGGAGCTGATATCAATAAAATGTCCACAAGGACCCTTATTTTATTTTAAGACAAAATAGTCAGTTTAATGCCAATATTTGCTCCCAGGTATAGCTGAAGTATTCTATCTTACATAGCTCATCAAAATCACCTTTGGGCAACTCATCTCAAGTTAAAAATACCAGCTTTAGGAAGGAAGTACAAAAAGCAGATGAGCATGGTCTGGCATAGGAGGTGCCAGTAAAACTGGATCCCTGTGCCACTGGCAGGTCCCTGTGCAACACAGGCCCCAGAGGGCTGTGGTGGGAAATGGGGCTCTAGTGGCCTGGATGCTCCTCCTCGTGATTCCCATCACTCCATAAATGTCAGACACGCCACGGGAATTTCTGGCTGTGCTCCCACCTCACTGTACAATCCTGAGCAATCCCTGGAATCTGGTTTGGTAGCTATGCCCATGACACACAGGGACATTGGCTCCCTTCCTTTGCTCACAAGAAATCTCTGCCAGCTCTCACAGGGGAGTTCAGGAGACAGGAAAACAAGAGTGAAACAATAGAAAAACCTTTACTCGAGATTCTACAGCACCAGTAGGATTTGTACATATTCCTCCAAAGTCCTTGAATACATGTATAATTAAGAGCTTAATTAATTCTGCAAGAAATAAAGCTGCTTTGTATGCACCACTCTTTTGAAGGAGTACAGCATTGTTCTCAGAACAGTGAGATTTCATAGAATGCTGTTGAAGAGGTTAAATTATAATTTTCCAATTACATGGAATAAGAACTACCCTACCCCCAAAAAAGTACCCTCTCACAAATTTCAACAAGGAGACTTAAACAAAATGTATTTTTTACGACTTGAAATATATTTAAGATGCAAATAAATTGAGCACATTTAGATCACAGTGAGAGAAACTAGTTAAATTCACTTAGAGGATCTAGTCAGAGTTTTTAAATATATTAATATATACTTTGAGGAAAGGCTCTTTTATGCATTCAGAGAAGGCATTGTTCATGTTTCTTTGCTAGATATCAGCACATGTACAACAGACTGCAGAGTGACTGGTGCTGCTGAAAAAGGATCTCAAAAAGGGGTCATAAAGGGAACAGGCATCAGATTCGATTTAAGGACAAAATCTCCTAAAATTAATATGCCTATGTACAATATCACTGCAGCAAGGAAGAAACAGATAATTATAACAAATAATTGAGGTCCCCAGAAAGAAATATTATACAGACAAATTTGACATACTAAGAAAAAAAAGAAGAGAAATAATCTCAAAAGTAACACATATCAGCAATGTTTTAGACTTTTTTTTTTCTGAATATACTGCTAGGGGTAGTAGTATTTTTTTACTTTGCTTTATGAAGGAATGAATGAGTGAATGAATGAATGAATGAATTGACTAATAATATTTTAAAATAAATTTTAAATTCATTAACTTTAGAATTAATTTACCTGCTGAACAGAGTTTAAACAGAAATTAAAATCCTCTTAGTTTTTTGAAACAAAGTAATTGAATGAAATTAAAAATAGATCAATTTATTTAATATAAATCTTATTCTGTGGTCGAAATACTCTGTCATAAAACTAATATGATCTTTGAAGTTTGATAAAATTGGATACTCTGACATATTTTGATCTTTCTAATATTCAAAAGAAGGCTTCTGCTGAAGACTGATGTCACTAGAACCAGTATTTCCATCTCAACTGTCTTGGAGAAGGAGTTCAGCAGAACAGGCTTCTCCAGGAGGAAGAACAACTCCAATAAAGCAGGATTTCCAGGGTGTCTTACTCTGTTAAAGTTATTGTTCCTGATGGAGGAGCAGCAGCAGATTGAAGGTTCTGACTAAGGACAACAAATTTTAATTGTGGAAGATTAACCTTGTAATTTTCTAATAGTCCTCTAGCAAGAGATCAAATACAATTTGAAAACATTGCTAATAAGATGTTTTTAAGAAACATTTCAGGGAGATAGTATTGGAAAAGAGAATTAATGAAGGTGTAAGCTACAGAAAAAAAAAAAAAAAAGGAAATACAATACTCCATAGTGTTTCTGGCTTTTGATACAAGAATGTAGGTGAAATTGAAAGGTACTCCTTTACATCTGAATGCATTCCTCTAATGAGGAAAGAAAAAATAAACTATGAAAGGAAGAAGGAAGTGAAGCTTTCTTGTTCTAAGCTGACAAACATTGCACAAACACTCATGGTAAGGACTGCCCTGGATTTAGTTTCTAACATTCAGCAGATTATAGAAATCAAGAAGCTTGTCTCATCTTAGGCAATGCTCATGAAAATAGCCCTCAATTGTTGATGGGTACAGCTTCAGCAGTAATAAAACCACTTACTCCAGGTGGCTGGGTCCAGCCCAATAAACTCTTCCATGTCTTGCTTCTATGTGCAGCAACCAAACTCCATTTTATGGGTAACAGTAGGGATTATGAGCATACCCTGGGCACCCCAACACAGAAACCATGCATAAACTTCTTGCTGAACATGCAATTTAATGGAAACCTAACTAGTTATTTACCTAATACACATCTTGCAAAGCATCCGCATTTTCACAGAGCTAATTTCTGCAAAATTAACACTTTCAAAACAATATAACATCACATCCAGAATAACCATTTCCAAGCAATATTGACATTCCAGATGTGGGTTTCTAGATATGAGAGAACGATTAGTCTCTAAAAAATTGAAATAAGCAAGATCTAGGTTATTTTATTCTGTTCTCAAACAAATTCACCTTATACTTTTCCGTCATAGAGCTTTTGTTTCTTTTACTTTTTTTTTTTTTTAAGAACCACGGTGTCAGACTGTCTCCCAGGCAACCAACAATAGGACAGGAAGACAGTTTAAGGTGTGCCAGGGGAGGTTCAGGTTGGTCAGAAGGAATAATTTCTTACGGAAGGGGTGGTTGGTATTGGAAGGGGCTGCCCAGGGAGGTGGTGGGGTCACTGTCCCTGCAGGGTTTAAGGAAAGGCTGGATATGGCACTCAGTGCCATGGGCTGGGTGACAAGGGGGTGTTTGGTCATAGATCTCAGAGGTCTGATCGATCCTGTGATTCTGTGATTTGGACTAAAAAATCTCCCACAGAACACAGGCCCCAACCCTTTCCTTCTGAGTGAAGCCATAGGGTGCCTGCCTTTAGAGAGCTGTGATGAATAAACCTTTGCCTTCAGACTCAGAGAGACATAACCCACAGAGTTTCCCCCTTTCTGTTTTCCTTTCTGGCCCATAGTTGTGCAATCTCTGCTGCCAGCCAGCTGGCACATTTCAATCACTCTGATACACCTGAACCGTGAGTCCTTTCATGGCAAACATCCAAGATAACTGACTAAATATATTTACTTCTGATAGAATACTCTTCGAGCCAGGTGTTATGAGTTCTCAGAGGGTCTATCACCATTTGGGTTTTGTCCTGCAATTACCAATGGCATAAAATAAGCAGGATCAGCACCTAAGGCAGTGTTGGAAACAAAAAGGTTTTTTAGTAATGAAAACAACAAACTCTCTAAAGAGAAAAAGCCATGCCAGAGGCAAGGAGGTCCTTGCCTTTGCTAAAACACCCCAAAAATGCCATGAGGCTCCTTTGTTCAATGCTTTTAGTAGTAACTGTCCAAGCCGGGCCTTTAGCACTGGTCCAACCAGATAGCTTCAGGTTTGAAGTGAAGTCTAGGGCATACTATGAGGTGTCCTGGTTCAGAATACATCCAAATTGGGAAAAAAAGTTCTGGCTTTTTCACCTTTTAAGGGAGACACAGACAACCTCAAATCCCTTCCCAATTTGCCACCCCAGCCTTGGGGGGTGCCCTGCAACATACTTTTTGTTATGATGGAATCAAGAGGCTGTATTTTACCTGTTCGTTGGGTCCTGATGGAACTTTTATGGGTCTAATTAATATATTTCTATTGGAGGAAGGCTGACTAGGAGACCAAAATTATTCCAATATTGTTCTAAAAATGTATAATGAACTGAATGTCTTAATGGCAGTTGGGGAATGCAGAAACAGAAAAAAATAGACAGGAAATACAATGCAGCTGCACTGTGTTTTTGTGTGACTTCAGCCTGTGATGCCTAATGGGTAAAATTCATCTTATAATTTTTTTTAAAAATTGACTTTTAGGTTGGGACATCTCATAAGAAGTCTGAAAGTGAAGTGCATGAAGGATTAAACAACCAATATGGAATTTTATGATGAAATATATATGGTTTTGCACTTGGTTTTTAGGGGGAATCAGGTCAATAATTTTGGACTAGAAATCATTAATATCCATTCATATATGGATATAATATCTATTTTTACAAAAGTTGCTGAAAATGGCCAGGATCAAGACATTCCTCCCCAAGCAAGGACTCTATATTTTGTTTTAGGGGGTAAAAATAATTTTGGCTTACAGCAGAGGATATAATTCTGCATGCCACCTTAAGTGTCAGTGTTTGCAAAAGATGACCTTTAATTTGCTAAATATCCACTGATGGTATCTTTACTCTCTCTAAAAATAAGAAGGAAATCATTATCAGACTGGCACTGGTTGAATTTTAAACATGAGATTCTCAAAAAGTAATAATCTTACCTGGAATACTCCTGGCATTTATCCATCATTAATAAGATCAACTTCAACAGAGCAAGGAAACAGAAGAATTGGTGGAATAATTAAAGGAAGAATTACACCAAAATGGCTTAGTTTTCCAAACAGAATAAAAACTTTGGGAAGAGGGAGAAGCCAAAGCAAGAAACAAACAGAAATATTAGAAACATACCAGAGGAAGAAGGCAGTCAAGGAAAAGGATCTGTGAAATCTCAGTGAGTCAACAAGACAAATATTGCATGAGGTGTCCATAAATAAGTTTAAAAGAAGTGTCCTATGCATCAAAGCAGTAAGGGTCTGGAAAAGATCCTCAGTGGGAACAAAAATATTTATTTGAAGATGGGGTTTCATTAACTTCACAGAGGCAGATTTTGCAAGAATTTACAATGAGAAGGATTTTAATTTGATGCTCCAGGTCTTTCAATATACTGTGTCCAGTTCTTGCCTTGGCTCTATGTCGTGCAGGTTACCTTGGTTTAGGTGAGAAGCTTGTGTCCACCACAAAGATATTTCATTACACAGATATGGCATCAAAGCTTGGGTTTAAATAAACAAATGTCAAGCTGTGACAGATGTGATTCAGGGAAGAATTAACTTCTCAAATTTCAGATTGACAAGAGGCTAGAGATTTTCATCATTTCCACTCAGTTAGGAGGCGAAAGTGGGAAGAATAAATAGACAGTGAAGTTTCCTTTTATGTCTGATTCATTTTAGTTATATTTTCACCTCCCATCAGGAAAGAACAGAGCAGGGAAGATCCCCAGACATCAGTTCCCTGAGTTATGGAATCCGACTTCAATTTCTTGTAGAATTCTCTATGTGCAAAGACAGGATGGAGATTACTTCTGTCTCTGGAAATGTCGAATATGAGATTACAATATCAAAATTTTCTTATGTAAGGCACACCATACTGCTGTCTGCACAGGATGATTTCAAGCAATTTATTACCTCCGGTTTCATCTGAATTTATTTTGAAAACATGATGATGTTTTTAAAATATGATGATGTTTGCTGATGGGGAAGTAAGCAAACTAGGTGAAGCACATCCAAATGTACCAAAATAAAATGTTTCTAGAAACAGCTAAAACAGAATTTTTCTTATGTGAGAGAAATAGAAGGCTAAGAAACAAATCCTTATGACTCTCTATGCATAAATCCATGTTGTTTCCCAGAATTTCCTCTTGAGTTCCATTCAGCTTTGCTCTCTGATCAACAAATACAAATCTGGCCATAAGGAAATATATTAGGGAAAGAAGCTGCAGCTAGGGTTTCAATGCACTTCATGCAGAAAATAGCAGTTGCAGAGCTACATCTCTGCCTAGCCAGCAGCAGAGATCATTTGCTTGTAAAGGCTCATGGTTCACACCCTGAAAAGAACAAAAAAGAAAAGCCTTTTTCATCCATCAGGATGAGAAACTTTCTCAATGCAAGCAGCAGCCAGCGCAGTGAAGAGCACTGAACAACAGGAAAATTAAGATGTGTGTTTGGCAGCTCTGAGGATGCAGACTGGATTTCTTCAGTGGTTTTTGTTTTTGGTAATGCAAGGACATGCTTAGAGGAAAGCTGTGTCCCGTCTGTAAAGTCCACTTCACAGTGGAATCACTAAATTAAATAAAATTGCAGCAAATCTGAGTAAGACATCCATAATACTAAATGATAAATATAGTGGGACTTAAGAGATAGGAGTAACTGGGAGGGAAAAACCTCAAACAATCAGGGAACAATAGCTCCTTTTTGAATGGATAAAATATCCCAAACACAAACAAAGAGTTCAATACGTTTGAATAGAATGTTCCCAACTCACTAGGTAAATATTTTGCTCTACATCAAAGTTTGGGAAATTGCTGTTGACTGAAACTGGAAAGAGGCCTTGCTGCACTATTTGTAGTCCTAACTTGGGATTCAGAGAATTTTAATAACTTGGTTCAACCTTATTTCTATTAATATAATTCTCCCACCTATCACCAAATGGAAAGGGTATTTTCCAAAGGATGTAGAGAGTCAAAAGATAAGAATCAAATCTACATTTCTGTAACAAATACCTACATAATAAAATTTTTCTCTGTTTTTAATGTTGTGTGGTGCGATACAAGCACGTACAAGTGTAGGTGGCTTATTTTGGTTTTGGGATACAGAACGGAACTTTGCAATATCAAAGAAATTTAATGAGTTCAATTTCACCTTTAATTTGAGTGCTTCTATACTTGGCCAGAAGAGGTGCTTAACTCTTCAACCATATTTTTAATACATTTATGTTCAAAATGCACTAGTTTATGATTTTAAATTTTCTTTTATTACAATGAAAGTGACTTAAAATTAAGTGTGGGAGGCATAAAAGATCCACCCTACCCAATATCAAGAAGAATATCAAATTGTTGATCTGTAGACAGGAGGAAATTAAATATGGTATCCCCTTCTCATTTAAAAGAAAATAACTGCAACAACTCTGCAAATGTTCACAGAAGACATAGATTAAAAATGTTGACATGAAATCAACTACTGTCTTGAATGTATCTTCTGCAGGAGTTTTATTTATAGAACACCACAAGTAAAAGGATTTGTCAGAACTGTATGGACTTAACTTTCTTTGCTCATCTTAACTTTTGTGCATACACAGTCACAGAGACACATCATGGTTGTGACAGCCAAACTTGTTACTTTATCTGAGAAAACAGAATTGTTTTCAGTGATGTATCATCTTAATATATTTTGCTTCTAGAAGTTTCTTCTGGGGTTTCTTGAAAACATCTCTGCATTTTATTAGGAGTCAGTTTAATAGGTGGACAAAAATAAATTCATGTTTTTTTTCACAGAGAGTTAAAAATAAATTTTTCAACACTGACACCTGAGTTGTATTAATCTGACAAATTTTATCACCATTAAATGTTTATGAAGGATGAATTCAAACTTCTCACTTTAGTGTAAACTATTTATATCTGTGGATACTTTAATGTAGTGCCATTCCACTGAGAGCTTGGTCTATAAAGAAAACTAGGAATGAGATCAAAGAGGCAAGGGCCCTATAGGTGACAGTAATGAGAAATTCAGAGACTTGAGCCATAAACACAAAGACCCCTTTTAGCTTAGCACAGCTACCTCCAGTACTCTCCAGCCTCTGCCAGAAAGCAGGACTCTGTTTTTTACTGAGAAGAGGAACCAGAGATGACCATCCTTCAGCTGAAGTTTCCTTTATAGTATTTACTGTCCCTGTATAATTGAGGCAACAGTTCCATGCACATGGACCATCAGGCTGCCAGAGCACAGGCTCAGAGATTCAACCTTTACTGAATCCCCTCCCAGCCTGAGCTCTAGCACCTGTATTAATGCTGGTTTTGTGGCCAGCACTCACATCCATTCAGTTTTCAATTCCTGGGTACACACACTCTAAGTTGTGCATTGATAATTTGAGAGAAAAACAGTCTTTAAAGGATTGTGAGTATTCAGACAACAAAAGCTTGAATGCAGGATCTTTAAGACACGGGAAAACCTTGTCTGGAAGGGATTTTGGCAGTTAATCTAGTCCAAATTTCTGCTCAGAGCAGGGTCAGCCATATGATAACACATAGTTGCTCCAGACCTGAAGCAGTCATGTTTTGAAATATCTGCAAAGATGGAGAATATACAATTATTTTGGGCAACCTTTTCTACTATTCCAGTGCCCCAAAGTGAAAAGGGCTTTCCCTGATCCAAAGTTGGAATATTTCACATTTCAATTTGTACCTGCCATTTTCTGCCCTCCCAGTCATAGATGTCTTCCTTCATGTTCAGCTGTATAAATACATAAGTAGGATATTGTTTTCCAGCACTGACACCACAGTTGTACTGAAGTTAAACACTTCCAGTGAAAGTACAAAAAACATGTTTTCCAATGGTTTATTTTTGCAAAATGGATATTTTTGCAAGTGGTCTCATTAACAGTTGATTTAATAAAACCAATAGAAATATAACTAACCCACTTTCCTCTGTTCACTGTTTCCATTCCCACCTCTCATAAATGCTTTTCTGGCCTTACAACCCTCTCACTGAAAGGAATAAAAACAAATGAGGAGTGAAGAAAAATTAAAAATAAAAGTAAATAAAAATATCTCAAAAGTTTAGAATTTTCATTTGAAAAATTGAAACTATTTCAGAACATCTTTTATATCTTCATTGTTTTTCAACTCCAGTATAGCTCAAACCCTTCATCATTATTAAACTTATATAGGAGAAATAAAAAGTTTTAAACTCCAGTCTACTACATTAAGCCTTCCTTAGTCAGGAAATTTATTGCATCTGCAGAATTGCTTGGAACTGTTAGGACTTTGACTTAGTGTTTTGATCAAGTATATGTGAAAAAGAACCTCTTGTACCCCCCCTTGATTACTGGCAAAGAAAATCCAAACACTAAGAAATTCACAAATTATTAGAAATAACTTGAATTTAAGACATAGCATCAATGTTGGTTCTGTTAACTATGACAGATATTTGGACATAAAATTTTAGTGAACAGATTTATCATGGAATAATCTCTATGCAAAGGCCAACATTTTCAAATGTCAGTACCCAAAAATCCATCTCCAGGCACGCAGTTAAACAAGACATAATTTTCAACTGTACATCTGTGTAATTTTAACTATTCAGTAAAAATCTCATGAGTTCCAAACAAGTTTATCTTTATACTGCATGTATACATAACGTCAAGATTTTGAGGAGTTTTAGGTTTTGAGGGGAAGGGTTCCAAGAAACACTTCAGATAAATTCTCTGCTTGACCACAGACACTAAATAAATCTCAGCTATCTACATACCAGATTATATCCTTCTGTTCTTCACAACAGAGGAGACAATAAATGATTGAGAATTGCTGAGAAAAAAATATTTTAAAGAGATAGTCAGAAAGTTCAGTTTTGTGGATGGTGACTAATATGTTAGGGATTTTATGCTTAACATATACAGAAAAATGTTTCAAAACATCTTTTCTTATACAAATTGCAAAGGGTTTTAAGAATTTTATTCTTTCTTATTTCTATAGAAAGTAGATATTTCCATTTTCTATTTTGTTTCCATCCATGTGGATCCACGGATGAAATATAACCCAGACAACTGGAAGCAAGGCTCTCAATTTTTATGTTAAACCCTTTTTCTTATAGGCAATGATGTTTTGGACAACATCAAAGCACATTTGAGCAGACATCTGCAAGTCCCCAGTTTTACAAAAGGGAAATTGAGATATTAAACATACATCACAAATTTAGAAGTATGCAGCTGGCTGACAAATCTTTCCTCTGATGATTCCTGTCTTGTTAGCTTTTTTGTGAGTCTCCCAAGAGTTTCTTTAGCTGCACCATGTGATATTTCACTACCACTGTTTTCTGCTTTTGCCGCAAAACCAACTATTTCATCATAAACAAATAGTGTTAACACTTGTGATGCTTAATGTTTTGTCAGTTTGCTCAGCAAGTGTGAAGAAAATGCAAACACTTTCAAGCCTTTTTTCATGCTGTCAGACTGCACTAAGCTGAGGAGATCTCCCAAATGGATGGTATTGTGTGCTGCATTTAGATTGTTTGCTAAAAAATTAGGAGTTGACACTCATGCAATTCTTAAAACAGGCAGTACCTGGTAATTAATCCTTTTTATTTCTACCTGGAATAAACAAACATTTTTCTTCATGAACAGATTATAGGCTGTGAACATATTTTTTAGCTATGACAGGCTTGCTTCCCAGAGTGGTTTGCCTTACTTTCATTTCTGTGAAGGCCTTCCTGGATATTCCTATGCATAATTTTTACACACATGCTTTATACTACATTTTTATGTAAAAATCTGTGCATTATCTACTAAATTAGATATGCTTTTCAACACCTTAATTTTTCATAAATATTTATATCTTTCATCACGTTACATCATTAGCTCTTTATCATGAGGGGAATCAAAAACTATGTATAATAACAGATACATAATCCAATTGCAGTAACTTGTACTACCTTTAACAAATGTGGGTAGCCTTGGAAAAGCTGATATACACAATTTGTACTGTGCACGATGACACGATTTTAGGGCTCGAAGAAGTAATCTTGAAGTTCACTGTCCCCTTGATTTTAAAAGGTGTTTGACGTGTATTAAAGCATTGAAAACATAAAGTTCAATGTATTTAACAGATATCTAGTGCTTTTTGACAAGGTCTATAATATTCATGCTGACCTCTAGCTGCTAATCTAGCAGGTCATGTGTTTCCTGAGATCTCCAAAGCCCTTGCATCTGTCTCAGATTCTCCACTGCATCCCAAATGGCAAGAGGTGCTTCTTTTTAGGCAATGGAATTAAGCCAGTAATAATGTGATCTTCTAATTAATTTAAAGCTGTAAATGAGCTGCAAGGTACCACATTGCTCTATTTGGTATGAGAGACAAAATAAATTCTCATTCTTGGGGCTGTCCACCTGGGAATGGCTGAGTGCAGTGTTTGGGCCTTGGGGGGAATGTGTGTGTGGTGGTGTTTGCTCTTTTTTAAAAGTATTTTTGTTTGGGTGCTTTGCAATTCAGAGGCCTGGTTTTGATACCCTTCCTCATTTCCTATACTTTTATACTGTTGGGTTAGTCTGTTAAGTGAAGGAGGTCACTAAAAAGCTTTTACAAGAGAAACAACCAAGAAAATGAATGCACTGATAAACTTAATTTCTTGTCTCATACTGGACTTCTGGTTTGTTTGGGTTTTTTTCTGCTTCAAGATGATTTTTAAACAGACTCGAACAACCCTTTGCATAACATTGTCAGTTTGAACCAGATTTATTTGTCCAATGAAGTGTGTTTTATCAGAACATTCATTACCCTTTTTGAACATAGTGGAGTCAAGGATCAGAAAGCAATTTTCCTTCTTTCCTATTCTCAAAACCATGATTTTTTTTTTTGTGAGGTTAAGCAGTGCTTTTTCAAATTCCCTGTGCTTGATGTGTCATCTATTGATGAGTCAAGCCTGTTATGCTGGAACTCTGAATGGAAGAAGTGTCCCTCACTTTGAAAACTTTTAAAAGGAATGCTTCATTTTATCTATAGTTAAATTCAAAATAAGTTTTCTTTTTATTCGTAAATGTCATGGCCACCCATTGATACAAGGTGTTTGTATACAGGCTCTTCAAATATTCACGTTTGCACCATGAGTGCATTGCCTAACCATCTCTTTTTTTTAAATACTAAAGCTACTACATCAACATGAACAGATTGGAATTTCTTGGCATTTTTAGAAACATCTGCTCTACATATCACTATGTAATATATCTATATATTTACTGTAAAAGAAATGAAGGTGTCACTTGGCTGCCAAAAATTTAAGCATGTGCAGGACAGCACTATTTTTGACACACTGCAGATGGAGTGCTTTAAAAAGGACAGTTTAGCCTTTGCAGCCACATATAATGAATATATACCCATCCTCCAGATAAAAACAGCTCTATGGAGTGAATGTTTAGTCTACCTTTTTGCTTTACAGTGAATTTTATTTGTCACAGATGCTTTCTAGTTCACATGAAGGTACTATTGATAATTGAGGGAAGAGCTTTGCACCTATAACAGGAATCATGTTTTTCTTACTGACCATTTTATCCCCTTCTGTAAAATAAAGGAATTTGAATTTACAGGTCCAAATTCCCAGGCTAATTCTCCCATGAAACAATGACAGGCTGAGTGGGGTATCCTTTAAGACTCTTGCTATGAAACTTTTCCAAGTGTGCAGAGCAACATTTCATATTCACAGGGAGAGATGCAGCCAGCAGGAATGAGACTCTGCAAGGTGGTTACAACATACAGCTACAACACTTATAATTGCAAAAACCACTTATATCCTTTACCTTGCTTGTAGCATGAAAGTACAGGGAATACTGGAAAGCTTCTGGGAAATATTCAAAGATTGGCATGCACCAGGATGGAATAGAAGAGCAGGAGGGAGAGATTTTTCAGTTTCCCAAGATACTCATTTCACCTCTACAAAAGAGACAGTGGTCAAAATGAGGTATTTTTGGTTTTGCTTGATCCATCTCCTAATTTCTCAGACTCTCCCTTTTCTCAGTGAATATTCTTTGCTAGACATTTTTGGATTTTGGGGTGGTCCAATTGTGAAAGGAACTGATGGTCCCATTTAAATTTATGTTATATACTTTAAATTAGACCATTAAATAGTCACTTAAAAGAACACATCTATTTTGCATCATATAAAAATTTGAATTTACTCAAGAGCTGGTCAAAAATATCTAAAAAATAGATAATAAAATCAAAGTTTCAGAATATGTACATAAGCATCACTGTAAAATACATTACAGTAAGTAGCTAAATATCTCAATTACTCTTATTTGGAGAGGAGTTTGTAAGAAGGAAAGAGTGATATCCCAGCATGCCTATTCTTCTGTGCTCTTTCACTTTTCAAAGCTGTATGTAAAAGCCAAGATCAATTTAGGTTTGAGCATTCTTTTCCAAAAGGCTTCTTCTGGTCTGTCCAGGTTCAGGTACTGTGCCCTATACAGAGAAAATAAGACTGAAGGCTTATCTCAGCACAGGTCAGAACAACCCTTCTGAGGAGAGTCCCAACCCCTTTTCCTGTGCTTTGGTCATGCTGAGGGGGATCTCACTGACCCCCAGCTGGATTCTCTCTGGTGTAGACACTGCAGGAGCCACACTCAGCTCAGAGAGGCAGGCAGCACCTGTGGGGCTGGACCAGAGCTGCCCTGAGCCAGAGCCATTCCATGCCAATGTGATGTGATCTCAGGTCCTCTGCAGCCCATGGGGCTGGAACAGAGCTGCCCTGAGCCAAAGCCATTCCATACCAATGTGGTGGGATCTCAGGTCCTCAGCAGCAGCCATTCCACCACTGCTGCTTCTCCCCTCGTGGCTCCTGCCAGTAGCATGTGAGGCTCCCTGACAAGCGTTTCCTGCAGATGCTCCTTCTCTGTGCCTCTCTCACAGCCAGAGCTTGCTGCTCAGGAGCACAAGACATTCTCTTTCTGTGATGTCTGAGCAATCTGTCTCTGTGCTCTTCCCAGCCTCTATGAGCCCGGGGATTTGGAAATTAAAAAAAAAAAAACAACTGAACTCAACTAAATCATATTGTACAGAATAAAGCAGAGACATCTCTGGCTGGTTCTCACCATTCAGAGAACTCTGCTTTACCACCCATAATGCAGAAAAATAAATGCTTCTTACAACTGACAATCTTTTACTTTCATTTTTCTTCCAATAAATAATATTGAGTTTGTAGATGCTTTTTAAGATGAAGAAGAATGAAGCAGAATTAAGTGGTATTGAACATCAAAACATCACTTTAGCTAAGCAACAGGGATGTTTAGATCTTTGCTGAAAGCTTATCTGAACTTCTGGAATCTCCTTGACTCTGCAAAATCATGCAAAACATTTGAAAGCAGGTCAAATATCAGGCACTTCAGCTGCCAGCAATTTCCCATCAGCAAAAAGCAGAGGAAAGAAACTCTTCCATCATTGCAGAATGTAGGAATGGCCAATGCTACAGTCAGGTGACAAGCCAAGGGTATGGGGTATTTTTTATCTAAATTACCCTTCTAAAAATTTCATTATATATCATTATTTTTTAATGAAAGTAGATTTCGCTCTTTTTAAGCAAGACCTGTGTCTAAATTCAAAAGTATTCTGCAAATGTAGTGCCATGGATGCTTCTGAAAATCCTTATGGACATTTATGTGTATAGAATATTTAACTGCATGTGCACATTTGGGTTATTTCTACCACTTGCATGGACACATCCCTAAGTGTTTGCACAAACAATCATAATATTTAGACATAATTTATTAGCTGGACAATTATACAAATTATATATTTATATTTTAATTCAGTTTCATATTTTTATTACATTCTGTGTAATATTTGATCAAATCATTAAGAAACATGAGGGTTAAAATTCAGGAGTGTCTGCATGCATGCCTGTAACACTTAATTAGTGATTGTTGGAAAAAGAATCTGAGAATTATCATACTGCATAATGACAAGGATCTACAGAGTAATAAAATTATTCTGCACAGTATTTTAATAAGACTCACTGCCTTTGGTAAGCTTAAACAGCTGAAGTAAAATGCAGCATTTTGCATCATGTCAGGGTTTATTTTCAGAGTTGTATTTATAAAGATTGCAAGTCATTTAAAGGAAGGAGTAATTGTCATAATAGGAAGGTGTAATAAATACAGATTTTTTTACAGTGATGTTTTAATGGATTTAGTGAATATTAAATATTTAAACACATAAACACACATTAAAAAACTGACCGAGTAGCAGAAGATAAAAACACTGAACTTTTGGTATAAAGATTTCAGGTACAATACAGAGCACTAAAGCAGAGTAACTGAGTGAGAGTGAGTCATCCTGCTCAGATACTGAGAATGTTCAAAGGGTTAAGGATGGCAAATCACATTTTGTTGCTATGTGCAGCAGGGATAAAGATCTTCTGGAACCCCCTTTAATAGGTGAAAGGTGGTGTGAGCCAAAACGCACACACTGACGTTCAATCCTTCCCCAGAGAATCAATGATGTTTTCTTGTGTGTGATCAATGTAATATTCCACAGCTAAATTTAGGGACTCTGCATCCTATGAAAATTGCACTTCTCTATGTCTAATAAAGAATAAAAAATTGTGGTTATTTACAAGTTTAATTATTTAATCTGCAAGGTTTGATTAACTTAATCATTTTTAGTAAGAGCAAAAGAGTATATGGGGGGGAAAGAAGCATTTCTGATGTTTACTCAGAAGGAATTCTGTAATTTTCCCTAGTTAGCTTGTAAGGATACACTATCTTTGCTGTTAACTCCCCTAACCCAAGCAAAACATTGTGTGAGACAGACAGCTAATGGTTTTCACTGTCTCTGTGTATTACTTGGTTAAATCATAAACCATGTCTACAAAGCTTCTCCTTTTTAGTTGGGATTTTTACACACTTTTAGATCATAAGATTCAGTGTTTGATTTTGATGTGTTACAGGAAAGCTAAAAAATTTAAAACCAGATGCCTTTGGCCACAGTACCTTGTTTGAGGCATATTTTACAGAATGAATCTTTACACCAAGGTTAACTCTCTCCTCACCACTGGTAATGTGTATTTACAGGTCATGGGGTGGTACATGCTATTCCACCAAAGCCACAGGGGAGCTTTGTCTGACACCAGTGGGGCCAGATTTCACCTTTAATAATTCATTTGACACACATACTGGAGTATCTGCAGCAGTGCTGTGGGTGAGTATTGTGCAAAGGGTGAAACGGAAAGAGACATTCTCATCACAGAAGCTCTTCCAGGACCCCTCACCACTGTAAGATGCTCTTCTTCAAGCACTCTGAAGAGGCTTGCTTGTATGCTATTGCCCTGCCTCAAAGCGTCTAACAAAAATCATTTAAATGAAGGTTTAAATGAAGAAACAGTCCTGAGCCTAAGGGAATAAGAGTTCACTTCTGAGTTCTGATCTAGGGTGCTCTAAAATCATAAGCAAAGCCATATCACCTAATTTAGAAACATTAAGAAAATAATTTAGCACACAATGAGATTTCTGAGCATCTTACAATTCATATCAAACTGAAAAAAAAACCCCATAAAATCTACCTTTGGAAATATACTCTGCACTCTTCCAGGTACTTTTCCCCTTAACCTTATTCCCCATGTGTGAAAAGAAAAAATTAAGATATGCTAGTATCTTAGTATCACAAGTGTAATTGTGCATCCAAATAGTTTAAGGATGGTTGTCAAGAGCATGGGGTCAGATCTGCATGATCTCCAGAACATCTTCCAACCACAGCCATTCCCTGTTTTTCTAATATTTAATCTATTGCTGTAGAAACCACCTTATCAACTAGAACATATATAGAACAATTTTTTAAGAACCAATTAAACCTATTGTCCTAGGTTACAATG
>VXBU01009145.1:0-14976 GCA_013400315.1 Bombycilla garrulus | reverse complement strand
TTTACTCTAAGAGAAAAATCTAAGAGGAGAAAAGACCAAGTGGCTGTAACAATCGACAGTACACGTGCTATTACAGAGATACAGTGTATTTCTTACGGAAAAAAATTTTGACAGTGTGAAATATGAATTCTTTCTCTGTGTTGCAAGACAAAAAATAGTATTTACAGAAAGAAAATATATTCTACTCTCTTAAAGCTACATTTTGGTTTGCTTTTATTTTCTTTCCCTCTGGATAAAAATATACTTTTCTTCATGTTTTTATCTAAATTATTCCAAAAGTAAGTGAAAGGTATATTTGATTTCATATTGGTATGGAATAAAGAGTGAAATATCAGAATCTGTCTTACTCTTTAAGGGCCTAAGCACACAGATTTAACTCTTTTCTACTCTCCTTTTCACCTTCGTTTTTCTTCTACCTAAAGCTTTTGTTTAAGTACAGGCTATATTTTTTCTTACCTTTTCAGCAAACATAGCATGAATAATGAGGAAAGTAAAAACAGAAGAAAAGCTGTGCAATGTCAGGCTAAAGGTTAACCTAGAGAAAGGTTCATTTATGATTACTCTAGAATAGCCAAAAGCAAATGACTAACAAGGAGCAGCAGGCACATAATAGGGTACTTCGACCTCTCTAAATATTTGGGGCAGAAATACTTTTTGAGACAGAGATATTTTCTTCCTATTTGAAATTCTTGGATGGGTTTCCTCTCCCATATTAGTCAAACCTGTATTTTGGTGCCCTGTAATGGAAATCTCTATAAGGCAGATTGTGATTGATGCTACTCACAGGCAAATACTGTTTGCTTCAGATGTTCAGCAAAACCTCTACACACCTCTCAACATAATAAACCAAACACCTATTAAGATGCTTTTTTATTTGTCTTGTTTTTTATTTACATATTCTTAAAGCTGCAGAGATGACATTGCACCTGTTTCATGATTGCTACAAAATTTCCCAAAATAATTCTCAAATTGTGATGTCTTAGGCAATTTTCCTGACCTCTTAAGCTGTCCTGTTTCCTATTTGATAGGGAAGAAACACTTGCCTCCTTTTTAAATTGAGCTCTTCCCCCGAAAAGTTGTTACATACCTGTCAAATGTAAGTATATTAATTTTCACATTTGATATACCTTCCATGAAATATGAAATATTTTCAGACAAATGCTAATATTCTGTCAACAGAGAACACCATCTTCTATAAGGAAAAATAAAAGAACCCCCAAGCTTCCTTGTTCACCTATACTTTGAATGTTTTTCACCTACTGTTTATATCATCTTTTATGCTAAAACTTGCAAAAATTATATTAAATGTGTACCTTAACTACATGTTGAATCATGGTGTTTTTGTGGGGAGATTTTTCCAATTACATTCAGACTGACAGCTTCTGTAAGTAATAGCCAAGTTCCATAGCAAATGAACTTTAAATTCAGGTTTAAAACTACATTTTCATGTCATACATGTTTTCCTACCTTTACATGCAGAAAAGTATAGATAAAAAGGTGTGTATAATTGATAAATATATAAAATGCTAGCAGTGATTAAAGAAAAACTTCCTGGAAGCAATAAAGGGGTATGTGAGACTCTCTCTACTTGCTTTCTTAAGTAAAAAAAAAAAAAAAACCAAAAAACAAAAAAACACAAACATTTTACATTGTTTAAAAACTAATTATAAAAAGAACATTTATATTTTAAAGAGAAGGTGAGTTAATTAGGGAAAGTGACTTTTACCTCTCAGTCCAGTTATTTTGACAAATGACTCTGAGATTATCGTGTTCACTCAAACCCATATAAAGTACATTCCCTATTCATAGAATTGCATGTCATCTACCAGGATAATATTATGTAACCAAATATGAAAAGATGTTTTTACTAAATACTGTCATCCAAACAGAATATGCATTGCAGCTTAATGGCATTTACTCCAGTAGCTAGCTCTGCCTTGTGGTATGATATAGTCCACATACACAGAGAAGAATTGCCTTTCAAGACATTTGTTTCAATCTGGATTTGTCGCAGATGCTTGGTTCTTGATAACCTGAAATTTAGAAGCCTACATTTTCAAGTATAAGCATGACTAATGCCATGAAATCATTCAAATATGATAACATGAATTTGACACAAACAAAAAAGTAGAAGGTATGCTAACATCTCTTAAATCTACGGTGGTTGGAAAATAAGATAGGGATATTTCTGTTGATCATATTCTCATTTCTTTAATGCAGATTATTTATAGTTCCTGATAAAAATTAGAAGCTACTGAAAGATACTTAATAGATCTTGTGAACAATCTGAATTTGACAGAAGAAATGTAATTGCTTCTCACCCTATAGACAGTTTGTCTAAGACCCAATATGCAGCCACAAGCAGAATTTTGTTTCAGAGCTAATTAATGATTGCTTGATTTGAAAGTGTGTAAAATAGGATACAGGAACTTGTCCAGGCTATCTGCATTAGACCAGTCTTCACCCCTTGCAAATACCCAATTTTATTAGTCTAAGTTTTCTTATTAATTTTTAATGATTTAAAACAGGTAAATATCACCTAAGAGGGCTGATTTGGATGAAAAAATACCCTGACAAATAAACAAAAAAACCTAAAATAATTGTGGATGAAGAAAATCAAATAAGACAGCCACCATAAACTAAGCATTTACATAAGGGAATTTCATTAATTTATATCCAGTTTAGTTGGTTGGTTTTTTTCATGATGCTATACAGAAAGTCACTAAAACTTAACAGATTAAAAATATTTATTTTTGAAAATAGCAATTTTAGCTAGAATTCAGCATATAAGTAACAGAAGCATGGTAACTGTTTCCCTCTATATCTTTGAAATTAAAAGAGAGCAGCCTTGTGAATCTCTATCAATGATTTGTGTGACAATTATAAAAAATATAGCTGAAGTAATTAGACAAACAAAACAAGGTGTTTGGATACATTACTTTTAATGGAAATGAAGGCTGAGCCTTCATTAAAGCAATATGAACTGATGAAAAATATCAGATATATGACTTGATTAAGGGAACAGTTACAGTTGCTTCCATGAATTTTGAGTTATTTTTAGATGTTATATTCTGACTGGACAATTTAAGATAACATTTTTAGTTTCTCAGCCATAAGGCTTGAACTTTACAATATTTTGACCGGGAGTATCTGTCACCTCTGACCTCAGCACTGAGATACTGAAGATAATGAGGTAGTGAGGTTATAGCTGATATTCAGAAAGCAACTTAATGAATAACAAGGTATTTACAGAAGTTACAAATAAATGAGCATGTGAATGGATGGAAGGGAATTAGACTGTGCTGTGGTGTTTTTTGCAGAACACATATATGAAGGCGGGTTATTGGTACTCTCTGTTCAAAGAAAGGAAAACGTGCTGTTCTGTGAATTTATGTAAGTGGTACTGCTCCATTTATTTTTAACTTCAGAACAGCATATTGCAAGACTCCCATTATGTGTCATATGTGTTCTACAGCCTAAGAGACCCTTCAACCTCTTCAAGATTCTCCCAAAACAGTATTGAGCCACCTACATGCAATGTGCCTGGTAAAGCACTGTTGGGCTCATTGGCCTGAAGGCAAAACACAAGGAAACAGAAGAAAGGCCATAAAAGCATAACTTAATATATTAACCCAAAAAATACAGAATTTTGTTACAGCTGATTTTTTAAAAGCTGATGAAAAAGAAAGCCCTTTTTTACCTCCCTTCTTCCCAACCCCACTTGTCAATATACAATCTTTTTCTCCTAGAGTGGTGTGCCAAAACAACAAACCAAAACAATTTCCTCAAATAGATGACTGCAGAGTGAGATTTCATAGACAATTAAGATCACTGGAAGTGACATGAGTGTGTACCAATGGTACGGTAGTGTAGGCATGAAGCCTAAAACCATGATAATATGTGGTAAGAGGAATTCCATGAGAAAGGGATTAAAATTCAGGATCATAGGCTGCTCGTGGGAGTAGTAGGCTGGATAACTGACTCAGACAGATGGATGAGGGAGAAAAACTGGTGAATCATGGCTCTGTTCTGCCTTTGCACAAGAGCCACAGCCTTTGAAATCAAAGCTTTCAATATCATATAAAGTGCCTGGCCCTCTCCCATATATGACAGCAGTAACAGGGCTTTGCCTACAATTAGGAACTCAGGGAAGTTGTGAATCTCCTTCACTGGAGATAGTCAAAAATTGTCTGGATGCAATTCTGTGCAATGGACTCTAAAACGACCCTGCTTGAACAAGGAGGTGGGACTAGATGACCCACTGCAGTCCCTTCCAATTTGACCCATTCTGTGATTTCGTAATGAGCTTAGATATGGGAGTTCATTTCAGATATGACTGCGTCAAATAAAGTTTTCTTCATTCTCTCCTGTTTATTGACTTTTTTCAGTAGGTGTAAATCAATCAGTCAAGGAAGTGTAAATCAGTTCTCTTCATAGATTATTCCTTAAAGCACTTTTAATAATCTTTGATGTTCATTTGGGGCAGACTCTCTTTGCATTCTCAAATAAATCACAAAAATGTCTTCCAAAATACAGTTTCCTCATCCTCTTGTTCTTGTTAGAGAATATATCTCTGCCTCTGGGAATTCTATTTCCATCAACTAATTATTTTTTCTTTCTCCAGCATAACACTTTCTGCTCATGTGCAAAAGATAAAAAAGAAAAATGCAGTTGACCTAAAAGTCAGCTATGTGCACCCTGAAACATTCAGAGAGTTTTGTGCATAATCAGCTAAGTACCAAAAGCAAAAATATTTAAGAATATGGGCAGAAAATGAGCATTGACTTAACAATTGCAAATTCAGTTATTAAAACATTTCACTCATCAGAAAGCAGAAACATGCTTTGCAGCCTATTTCTCAATATAAGTTACTCAATAACCTTTGAACTATGAATTTTAGATTCTTGCAGGAAATCCACTTTAAAAGCAAGCTGCAGGCCAATACTTACTACTTGAAAATATACAAAAAACCAATTTTATTAATGAATATACTTGATTAAATAATCTGTTTGTATGACCAGAAGAAAGATTTTTTTAGATAAGTGGAATATATTATTTGCTCAAAATTATATTTATCAACAGTTATGTGATCTTGGTATGATAAATTGTTACAATTTTTCTAAGTTTGGCTAATGTCTTGCTCCTTAAGGAAATAAACAAGAAAGTACTGAAGAGTTCTAAATGTTCTCAGCACAATTTTATGGCCATGTTATTCTAGAGTTGGTTGGGTGAAGAATTCGTCTATCACTCAAATTACCCAAGGATAAACTCAGCATGAGTGCCAGTAGTACAGAGCAACTATTCAAAATACTAGATATTATTTTTAGACCCTGAAAGTAGGCTTCCTGAGACAATAACTACATGTCATTTGGCAATTAATGAAAAAAATGTTCACAGGGACAACGTCACTGAACAATAAGGGAGGATTTATACTTTTCTGGATCATACTGCCATTTGCAAACTGAAGTATAAATACTGAAATACAGCCAGATGATCAATAAATACAGAAACTCTAGCCTTTATTTTACCTTCTTTTGTCACATCTGGTCATATTAATTCCTTGCATTTGGACAGTCTTGATTCTAAATATCATAACCATGATTTCAATGAAATTTACTCGATTTTGAAAAATATGATTTCTTTTTCAGATATTTTTAACTGGTTTGGTTTGTTGTTTGTTTGTTTATGTTTGTTTTTAATAAGGGAGGAAATATTTGTCACTAATTTGACCTGTATATTGAGGTTAAAAGCTAACTCCTAGTTTCATGGTATCCTACCAATATGTGCTATTTTGCCGAAGGTAAGAAATTTTGTCACTCAGGGTGGCAGAAAAAGGTCATCAATAGCATTTAAAGAAAGGAATTATCCACAATCAAGGCATCCACCAAAATGTGTGAGTCTGTTACAAGCATACTTGCAAGTAATGAGTGGAGTCACATAAACACAATTTTTATTAATTTAAGTTTTTACAGTATTTTTCTATGTATTTATGTTCAAGGCTTTATGTTAATATAACTACTACGGAGCACAAGACCTAACTTATGTTTTAAAAATAATTCATGGGAAGTTCATAAGTCTTCTAGCCTTCTGTTTCAGATGTTACCAGATTATAACAGATGAGATAATGCATTATGCTGCTAGGCCATTGTAGAGGGCTGCACCTAAGCTTGTTTTGTCCCAGACATTCCGAGTTATTGCTACAGGAAAGGTGTTATTTGAGGAGAGGGTCCAGCAGAGGTGGAGCAAAGCTGTTCTTAGCCAATTCTTGCTTCTCTTTAGACTCCCTGGAGTCATGCATGCATGAACAAAACAGCACAAAAAAAATCTAGTTTACACAAGAGACTTGCACCAGGTTTACAATAAAAGGCAGCAGACAGGGAGCCCACAACCTCAGCTTCAGATAACCCACCTGTCAGGACCAAGGCAGGACCTAGGGCCTGGTGATATTACTTGTTTTCTTTTTTGCATTGCCTCTGTACTGGGGCTTCCTGTGCAAGTGTAATGTGGCTTGTAAGCCAGCACCTCTTGAGCAGGTTTTGTGCAAGTTGAGAACTTATTGAAGTGTACTGTATAAAATGTAGGGCTTGTTAGCCTTCACTCTTGTGGAAATCTACTGAAAATTTAAGGACCTGATAACCAACATCCTTTCAGTCTAAACAGTGAGCTGGTTGCTGAAGTTATGGCGAATGTACAATAAGGCATAAGAGTTCCTAGGCATGCGGTCCAGTGCCTTTGCTCAGGCTGAAAAGAATTTAAAAGGAACATCATTGCCCCAAAGTTTTGTGCATTTTTAAGACTAGCTTTCATGACTATTTTGTAACTTGTTTGTGCCCTTAAAATTCCCTCATCTTCTTCATGCTTTTTATAAACACACTTATAGAGAATGAACTCAACTATTACAAAAACTTAGACAAGGTAAAGAAATTCTCAATGAATTCTTAAAATTAATAATCACTTAGAAGCAACGAAAATTAGGAAATATAAAAGCTGAAGTGCTGACATACTGCCGTATATAAATAATACCACAATGGAAAGTTTCAATTATGCTGTACTACTGAATGAAATTAAACAAAACAAATTAAAAAAAAATTTAATAAATGTATGCACCACTGACACTTGTGTCTACTTTAGTTCAAAAGAGATCATGATCCTCATTGATGAAAGCTGAAAAAGGCACAGTCAAAATGGAAAAACACCATAATCAAAATAAGCACAGTACAATTAAATTACAAAGTGAAGTTATGCAATTAGAATAGCAGCCATAGAACTAAATAGTGTTGCTTTTAGTCTGAAAAAATTTATTGAATCTTCCTTTTATTTTGGAGTTAATGAAAACTGTTGAAAATAAGAATAAATGGAATTATTTTTCTGTTCAGTAATTTGTGCTACCATAGGTTCATACATAAATATAAATCTCAAACAAGAAAGTCATTTCACATTGCTAGCATTATACTATAAATGTCATCCCAAATATAAATTCAGGTAAAGACAATTTTCAGGTCTATATTCCACATTTCCGAAATTTGAATTATTTTCTGAGTGACTAAACAGTAGAGCAGAAAAAATTATTGTAAGTCTGGCTAAGTGGTTTTTTTTTATTCGTGAAAGAAGAAAACAGAGATAAGTCATTGGAGCTTAACTTCTGACAGCATTTATTTCCAGCTGTTCCATTGACTTAGTATGGGCTAAATTTACATTGGGAATCAGGCTTGTAAGTCTGATGGCATTAAGCTCCACTAAACATATGAATGATTTTTGTCTCTTCTAAGGTCAGTTGAAAGATCTAATAATGTTTTTGAATGTATGCTAGGTCTCCAACCACTTAAGTTTTGGTCTTTTATATTGTATATGTTATTCTAGGGGGAATAGTTTAACAGAGCAATAGTGAAATAATGAATAATGAGTAGCAAAAGATAGCTTGGACAGTGGAAAATTGTCCAAATTTTGTAAAAGAGATTATGATGCTAAATATAGGTGGTGTATTTGCATGACAACATACATGCAGGAAAGCTGTGGATGATCTGAAAGTGACTCAAGACTCTTATGCAAAGTGTTGAAATTTTTCTTAAGAGTAATACTGTGTAAAATATAAAGAGGTAAATAAACTGATTTTTATATTTGTAAAAGTTGTGGTTCTTGTGAACTTGTGCTTGAGACAATAAATTGATATGAGAGTTTGGAAAATAACTGAATTTATGCATGACCCATTCTCTGAGAACTTTAGGATTAAGTGCACAGTATTTATTACAAATATTACTTTGATTGTCATAGAATCATAGAATGGCCTAGGTTAGAGATTTCCTTCAGAAAGCTGAAATATAATAGTTTCATATATTGTGTTATGCCGTGATTGTTGACTGTGCTGTACAAATGAATAGGACATGCTGATGAAGAACCAGAGGTAATTTAAGGCCACTCTAGTCAATAGCAAATAATTTCTACATACTGTATGCAATTATGTGAATTTCATTGTATTTGGGAAAGTGTCCACTGCTGCTAGAAATTTGGACACATTTTGAAAACACCTAATTGAGGATCCTGAATGCAGGATTGCAGTCTTTTCAGATCCGTGATACATCAGTAGTGATATAACTCAAATTTATAAAACTGAAACAACTTTTGAATATGTGCTTCAGTCCTTATGGACAATTTTAGGCTACAAATTGCAATAATTCTGAAGCAATTTGAAGCTGACACAGCAGGTGAATAAGTTTTAGGCTGAGGTACGCAAATGCTATGCAAGTCCTACATTAAAAGAAGATCACACTTACACTGTACAGTGGAGTATGTTATAGAAATATCACCTCCACATATGTAGCAGTGTATCTGTATGATTTTTGGAATATGTCTATTTTAATTGTTTTGAGAAATAGAGCTGATTAGTCCAGGCACGGTGTCACTCTCCAATGACTATCCTGATTTTGGAAGCTGAGTTTCCCTATGGCATATCACAGTGTGATGCAAATTTTCAGATTGATCCTAGCTAGGAGTCATCTCATGAAATTATCATTCAGTTCTGCATTATATAAATTATAACATCTATGCAGTTTGACTTGAAAAAGATCTGGAATTAAAAAAAAATCAAATCTGAAATAAAACTGTTATAAGATATTCAAAACATTTCTGACATAGCTGTGATTCTTTTTGTATCTAAGAAACAATATTTTATATCTTATAGTATTATAGTTCTTAAAAGAAAGGGTAAATGAAAATATATTATAAATTGCTTACAAGAACATGAACAAAGAGGAGAGAGTGTGTAAATTGTTCACAAGTCCTAAGACTTTATTTGAATTATCACCTTTCATTGCACTAGAAGAGACAAGTATTTTTTGTAGTGGAAGATGGCTTTTTCCATACTTTCCATTCCACTTTCACATAAATCCATTAAATGTGCTTAACCAAGACATTATTACTTATGGAGAAATTTGTGAAAAAAACTTTAATGGGAATATTCAGAATTTGTACAGACATTTACATATAAGCCTTAAGTACATTTGCAGATTGAATAGCTTATGTATCATATTCCACTGCTGTATGGCAAAAAAAGAATATTGTCTGAAAAATAAAATAAAAATATTTTTGTAATCTTAATTAAGTTTTCCAACATTTTATAAATCTGGTCTTTATCACAAACATTTTTTTTCCTGTCTCCTTTTCATATACACACGCTGTGATAACTTTCCTCTTGTGGACTATGAATGACTGAAAATGCATGGAAAGAGCTTAATTTATTGTGAAACCATTTTTATAATTCTCTTGGAAATTAGACAAACAAAAAGTACTTCTAAAGTGTCTAAATGGATCAATCATCAGACTGTACTTTAAGAACTGAGTTGGAAAACTTTTCACCTCCTCAGATGCAAAAAAATATGCATAAAAGAGAAGTTTTTTTCTGTTAGAGAGAAGTATAAGGTCAAAAATTATTTTTAAGTGTCATGAGAAAGACAAATGTAGCTGTATTGTTTTCATTTGAAGAGACACAGCCAGATTCAAATCCACAAATTAAGATAAATACAATATTTATTTCATGAGTTTTTTTGGACGTATTCCACAAAACAAAAAATAGCAAAACTGTTTCTTGCTTGTTTTCTGTTTGTTTTGTGTGCATACAGAGAGGCAAAACAGGAAAATTACATTGCAGGTGTCACATTCATATGAAGAAATTTTGCCAGGTTGACAAGAACACATAAATATGGTTGACTTATCTCAACATACATTCAAAAAAGTAAAGGCTTGAAACTTCATGTTGCTCAGTTTCCAGACAAGTTATTAGAATAATTCTTAGAAGTCTAGCATTGAATTTAACAGCAGAACTATTCTGTTGCAGTGCCTTCTCTAAGTCCTGCTGAAATAATTGCTGATTTGCTATATGTTGGAACCATTCAGACAAATGCTCAGAACATCATCTTTCTGTCAAACTGTCAGTTTTGGGTATCTCAGGTGGTTTTAGGCATAAGCTGCTTTTCTATAACAAGTTAAAGCCATAGGATAGATTTTTATGGATGACAACTTTGGAATAAGACACATAAATTCCACCTGAATTGTGTTTTCTATCATTAAGCTGTATTCAAAATCATATTAATTCTGTATCTAACCATTGGAACATAATTCAAAAACGTATTGAAACACATTTAAGTGAAGAGCATGCTGTGTGAGAGACAGCAGAAAATTATTACTGGCTCAACACAACTGAAGTGTGTGTGTGGAGCGGGAGACACAGGGCAAGTTCTGAGAAACTGGGATGTGCACTGCTTCACACCCCACCCCCTGGAAATCTCCTCCATAACTTTACCAGGCACTGAAGAGAGACTAAAGGCCTGTAACTTCTGAGGTTCTCTTTCTTGCCTTTGCAAGACAACACTTCCCATGTTCCAGACAACTTGAGCCTCTCTGGATTCCCAAGACTACTGAAAAATTGAGTTTTTGCAATGGCATTCACTGTCTCTTTGAGGATTCCTGGGTGAATCCCATCAGGTCCTGTAGATATGTAGGGATCCAGCTGCAGCAGCAGATCACACACAGTTTCAGTATCAGCTGGGAGTTAATATTTTTCACAGTCATGGTCCTCCAGCTCTGGTCACTGAGACTCCCTGGGTCCATCATTTGTGTTGAAGACAGAAGCAAAGAATGCATTAAACACCTCTGCCTTGTCCATGTAATCACCTTTAGCAATGAATGAATTATTTAGATATTGGTATTCCAAATGTGCATATATAAAATTTATTCATACTAAATGTCCTTTTTTATTGCTTTTTTTTTTTTTAATTGATCCAAGTAAGTAACTGGCTTATATAAATCATTTTTCTTTCATTCTTCCATGAACAATTACTAGAAATCTTTCAGATTTTAGTATGGTAGGTATTGGCAACAAAGATTAAAAAAAAGAAAAGGTATTAAAGAAAAAAAAAAACAGGAAAAAAAAGGAGGAATATCTTTGCTTGGCTTTATTCTGCAATATTTCTAAAAAATTATTTCACAGATTGCAGTAAGAAACAGTGATTATTGAACAAAGTCTTCCCTAAAGCACTCTGATTTTTCTTTACAATGACACTTCTATCCTGAGCTGAGCACTTTCATATTTGGAATATACACCGATCTGTGACAATAGGCATACTGATATTCAGCTGATGAGAACCATAGAAAATCCTACTACTAATACAGCTTTCCATGTGAATTATTCAAGAGTATTAAAAGAAAAGGAAAATAAAGGAAAAAAAAAGTAATATTCAAAATTATTTTGTTTATATCTAAAGGCTGTGCTTTAACGTTAACACAAGAATTGAAAGATTGTACTTCAGAAACTGACTGCCCAGAGAACTAGAAGGCAAACAAAATCCAGAAATTTTCTCTTTGCATTTTTAGCCTGTGTTTTCATTACTTTTGTAGGACTACAGGGAACAGAGAGGCTCCATGGATTAGACTTTGTACATAGTGCTGTAGATTTGAATCTCTTGTTCGGAATGAATTGTTATTACTTTTCAAAGTTTTAAATTTCTTTTATATAAGTTGAGTTTTTGGGTTTTTTTTTTTATTCCATTAGTTTTTGTTATATAATTTTCCAGCTGAGAGTTTTAAATTGTTTTACAGGTAGAAAACTTCAACAGGTTCCTATAGCTTTCTGTCTCCCTGTTTTTGGTGTTTGGTTAGTTTTGTGTTTTTTCCCCTAGAAAAAAAAATGATACAGAGTTAAGGTGTATAAAAATAAGTGGTAGGAATTTGTGGCACAGATTGTAGTCTGAAATCTACCCTGGAGACTGGCTGACTGATATTGACTCTTTTTTCCCCCACAGTTTTAAACCTTCCTCTAAACTAGCAACCATTTTCCTAGAGGCCTTAAGAACTTCAGTTTGAAGTAAGTAAGATTTTCAGTTTGAAGTATAAAATTTCTCATGTTGTGAATGATTTTCTCAGTGAGATCACTGCATTGTCAGCTGCCTGGGGCATTTCCACTGGCTCATATTGCAGCAAGGTCACAGGGGCCAAGGGCAAAAAGAGAGACTGAAAACATGCAGGATGTGTAGCAATGTGGCATCAGAACTTCCCAAACAGGAGTCAAGATGAAGCTGCTGGCATTTTTGCCCTCTGTGATTTTGTTGTAGGTGACTCTTCAGGCTGCTGTAAACAGCTTCCTACATTATTACTGCTCTCAACAGCCTAGGACCTAAGAAACACCTATATTGCATTGCTTTTGACTCATGATATTCACTTGAAGTTAACCTCTGCTCCATAGTGTTACTGTTTCAGTCAACATCAAAAGAGGATAACAAATAGTAAAAAATGTATAAAAATAACTGAGCCTGCATCAGACAAAGGGATATGATAAAACTCTTCCCTGGAATTTATGATGTGCCATAACTGATTATCAACTGGTATTGGAGAAGGAAGGTTTCTTTGAAACAAAAGTGGAATTGGAGGAGAAACATTATATAAAATTATTTAATGTAAATGCTCCAAAAGAATTTTTGTATGAGTATTTTAAGGATTTCCATTGTTTATTACTTGTTTTTGTCAGTAGTCATTGCAAACTCTTTACATGTATTAAAAAAAATGTAGTTGTGTAAGTTTTGTAAGTGCTGTTTGGGAAAAAAATATTATAATTATTTTTACCTCCAGGGACTTTTCTAAAAGCAAATAATTTGTGAGAAAACCAGTTAATGGTGTACTAAGATATTTATAGCTTTTCTATGCAGGTTATTAATTGAATAGGAAATTTGTAAACAAGTTTCTGATTATTAAGAAAAATAGAAAATAAATCCAAAGATTTTTAATCTTAATCCAATTTTAAATAAAAGAAATATTTCAATTTAAAGGAAAAGTTAACTTAGTATATAAATACAATTTAATCTCTCTTGCTGTCTTTATATGTATATACACATCAATAAACAAACACTTAAGCTCCATGCAGGAGTAAGCAAACAATAAAAATCCAAATATTTTAGCAGCTTAGCGAGTAATAGTTCATGTATGTGGAAAATAATGTTATTGAAACAATAAAGTATTTACATACAATGTCATTTATAGCTGTCTTAAGAGACATGATTTGGTATAACCAGGTAGAATGTGAAAGTAGTGCCAAGTCTAACGTGTATGGATATACAAGTGCTAGGAAGTTTTAGCATGCTTTTTTTCTTGACTCTTGGATGTTATTATTCTGTTCTTGTTTCATCTGTGATATTTAATATAAACATTATTTCATGTCAGCATGTCTGTTGTGGTTTCAGTCCAGCTGGAAATTAAGCTTAATCCTCCTTCTCTCCTCCCCACCCTTGTGGAATGGGGAGGAGAATCAAAGTAAAACTGGTATGTTGGGATAAAAACTGTTTATTAATTAAAAATAAATACAGTAATAAATGATAATAATAATAATGACAGTTAAAAGGGAAAACCAAGTACTGTACAATACAATTGCTAACTGCCCATTGACCAATGCCAGACACCTCTTCCCAAACCCAGATCAGCTGCCCTTTCAGTAATTTCCTCCAGTTTATATTCTGAGCTTGACATTTGATGGTCTGAAATATTAATATGGTTAGTTCAGGTCACTCGTTCCAGCTATGTTAAAGCAGTTCTTCCTCCAGCTCAGGGAATGTGTTCAAGAATTCCTACCTCCACAGTTTCCTTCATCCTCCTTTTTAGGGCAAGATGGCACAACCCTTTTCAAATCCTCTGTAAATAATCCCTATCTGTAAATAATCACCCATGCCATCTGCAGTGTCCCCAGTGGAGGTTTCAGCCATGGCAACTCCTACTGCTGCATCCTCTTTTCCCTGATGTGAACAGTCACAACCACAAATGTCTCTTCCCATTCCTCAAAAAGGAGGGGGAGAGGTGAATAGGAAGCACACAGTCTTCAGGTCAGAAGAAGATGCTTCCAGGCAAAGAAATATTCCAAGAAATGCTTCCAGCGTAACAGATTGGGCGAAAATCAAGAGAAAAGCATTGAAAGAAGGAAATTTTGACTTGGCAGAAACATACATCATAGCATTGCCAGTGACATACGAGAGAAGAAGTGCAAATCCTAGATGGGAACATTTGGATCACAGGGTCATCTAAGATTTGGTGCAAGCAGTGAACAATCATGGTCTGGGATCACTGTACTTCAAACAGNTGCATCCTCTTTTCCCTGATGTGAACAGTCACAACCACAAATGTCTCTTCCCATTCCTCAAAAAGGAGGGGGAGAGGTGAATAGGAAGCACACAGTCTTCAGGTCAGAAGAAGATGCTTCCAGGCAAAGAAATATTCCAAGAAATGCTTCCAGCGTAACAGATTGGGCGAAAATCAAGAGAAAAGCATTGAAAGAAGGAAATTTTGACTTGGCAGAAACATACATCATAGCATTGCCAGTGACATACGAGAGAAGAAGTGCAAATCCTAGATGGGAACATTTGGATCACAGGGTCATCTAAGATTTGGTGCAAGCAGTGAACAATCATGGTCTGGGATCACTGTACTTCAAACAGTTATTGAGAG
>VXBU01009141.1:9662-21192 GCA_013400315.1 Bombycilla garrulus | reverse complement strand
ATATATATATATCTGTCATACATACATGTATATGTTCCTGTAGCAGATGACTAATGTAAGTGGTTTGAATTATTCCACATGAATCCAGCCAACTCAGCCCATATGGTGAATTCTTGAAGTTCTTGTCTTCAGGGACATAGAGCTTCTGAACACATTGCTCATGAAAGTAGAAACAAATTCATTTTCAAATAACTTTTATTATTTGCCAGAAGAAACTATATCAAATGTGTCATGTCAGCTTTTTATTGTTCTGCCACAGAAGGGCTGACTGAAAGAGCTACTGAGTCATTTCAAGCAAACTCTAGCATTGGTGAAGCTCTCCTGAGATCACTTGTACTACTGTGTGGTTTGACCAGTAACATATGTGACTTCAAAGTGACAACTCACATGCTTAAATGTTGACATACTTTTGCTGAACTGCAACTTTCTGTAACTACCTTTTTTCAAGATGAGTGCAAGAATCATAAAAATAAAATAATGAATAAATAAATAAATGAACAGATGAATGAATAAATGTTCAAATAAAATAATAATCTACAGTGCCTCTTATATCTACATGACCATTTCATGAGATCTTGAAGGACAGCTACTTTTATGAATAAAAGTAGAATTTTACTGATTATAAGTTATGAATCAAAGTACCTGTATTTTATGATAGTTCCAGTATTATATATTGTATCACATATATTAAAACCAGAAAGGAACCATCTAGCCCTGAGGCATCCAAACTGCTTTAATTACAAGTAAAGGAAACCACAGTCTTACGTACGTTATACTTCTTTCAAACACTAAAATCAAGCTCTATCCAACTGTACCTCTACACCATCACTAAAACAGTACATTGAGAGGCATAGAGCCACTCCTCTGCAAAGGCCTCTTCTCCATGCTGGTTCTGCCTGCAGTGGGGGGGCATGCTGAAATTAGCTTGTTCCTTCTCACTGTGGTACTCTAAATATCAGATTAATTTTCATAGGGATGATTTTACTTCCTGTCATTTTTTATCATGAAATAGATGCTTTTATAGTGTAACAGGATCCAGCCCCTGGTTGAAAAGAGTAGTTCATAAAACGGTAGACTCAAGCAGGTATCTCAGGCTGTAGCTGCACTGTGGAGTATGGGAAGCCTTCCCAGCCCTCATGCTGCCAGAGGTGCCCTCCAGGATTTGATTCCATGCCAGGATAAGACATGAGCACATGTTCCCTGCATTTGAATACCCTGATTTCTGCAGGGACTGGCCAGGAGAGAGCTGCCAGTTGCCCTGGTGACCCGACCTGAACCATCAGAGATCTTGATGGCACATCAGGAGCATCTGACCTGAAGGCTGACTAGATGTTTCCCTCCCATTTCTGTGCCCTACTCTGGCAAGGAATTTAGGCACATAATTTACTCCTCTTTATTCTGGAAAGCCTGTAGGTATCAAATAGTTGAACAGGTTTTCTGTAAAAATATTCCCTCATCCCATTTTCAATGTGCATCCCTTTGCACAATGTAAGGGCCTGCTGGGACAGTAGAAAAGAGGGTAGATAGTGTGTCATGCAGGTAGAAGGAACTAAAGAATGTTACCTGGTTCACAGCAGAAAATTTGTGTTGTGACTTTGATTTGTTTGGTTATAAATTGTCAAAAGAGTTGGTTAAATGCTTGAGTCTCTTAGTTTTCTTGATTCATACAATTTTTTTTTTTTTTTTTTAGTGGAAAATAGATGTTAAATAACCACCGATTCATGTAGACAAAAGAAGCTTGTTAACACAATTTAGTGAAAAGTTGAGAAAAGAAAATCAAGCATGGTATTTAATAAAAATACAGTATTTAATAATATTCTTTTAAAGAAAAATGAACCTAAACAAGTGATCACCTCTACTGAGACATGATTCTTGGTGAGAGGATTAAGTTCTTTTTTTTTCTTTTTTAATAAGCATATTTATAATGATAATATTTGAGCATGGCTCATTTCATAAAAGCAAACATATAAACCAATCATTAAAATTCAATATCTCTCACCAAAACCCATGCCTGGAGAATTATAATCTACTGTAGAATAATTCTGTAGACAGTATATAATGTAAGGAATGTCATTATTGTTACAATACCACTTTTACAGAAGAATTTTAAATACCAGTAATTCTGTCAGTAGTTACTATGTCCCCATCAGATAAAAAATTCAGGTTCAGAAATATAAAAAATGGCATATATAACTAATTATTCATCTTGATGTTGCAACAGAAGTGGTACTTACCAGCTGTTTATACTCTTTGGTAGTAGAAATTAATGGAAAGTACAGTTAACATGGATGGCTAAATAGATTTGTCATTTTAAATATCTTGACTGACTTTTTAATCTTTACAGTAGTTGTATGAAGTAAATGACAAACTGATATAAAAAATAATGCTTAAGGCAGAACTATATAACCAACCAACCTAGTTCAAGGAATGAAAATTTGTTTACAAAACATAACTGTTTTCTAATTCAGAATTATTTTGCTATCTGTTCTTCCCTCCAGCAAAGAGGCACTGGGGATTGAATCTAGGTATTGAATTCTGCTCTGCTTCTGTTGCTTTCACAATTGCTCCTTAATGCAAAGCCTATGAAAGTACACACTTATCTTGCAGGGGTTAACAAAAAAGTATAACAAAAGGCAAACCCCAGTAATTTTGTAGCCATTTCGTTTTGCTGAGCAGAGCAGAGTAGATTTGCTCCAAAATGCTTTATATTTTTGTAGTGTGTTTCATGAGAGTAGAATGCATCACCTTAGGTACATAATAGGTGTTGTATTGTGATGTTGTAACAGTCAGCTTTTACATAACACCCCGTTTGATGATCATGTTTCTCCAAGTCATAAATTATTGGTGCTAAAAACAATTAACAAATTATTTTTTTTATTATTAGCAGACCAGAACACATACCATTGCTTTTCCTTTTTTCTTATTTTTCTTCTACTGAGGAAATGGCATAGCAGGAACCAGTCTAATGCTTATGCAGAAAAGCATCTAGTTTTAGTAAAGCAGTTTTCACTAGATAGAATTTGAGCATTCTGAATAGAATATTTGAACCATTTTCAATTTAACTCCTCCTGGTTATGGAATAAAGCCCATAGTGTATGTGACAAAGGTGATTTTCTAACTTTAGGATATGATCTTGGTTTTGATCTGTTGTTGCAATGTCACAAATTATAAGTTACTCTTGCATAAGTAAAGAAACAGGATATTCATTTCTGTATCCTATACAGCAAAAATACACAAAGATAAGTCAAGTGACCCAAATGAATGCAGATTCATGTAACTTGATCCATTAGGGTAAAGTGGTCCCAAATATCTGTGCATGGAGGAGGCATCCCAGCAAAGCATAGACATTTTCATTTTGCACTGTGTTAATGTTCTATATATTCCACACCTGTTTCTTCCATACTGAAATATAGTACCAAAGATAGTACAAAAGGAGTGATTAATGTTCATCTGTTGTGGGTTCAGCCTATTAACTTCACTTGCTTTATTTGCCTGTATACACAGATTTTTCATATGAAGCCTGTGAAAGTAGTATCTAAGCAACAGACTGAACATTTCAGCTTTGTCCTGAGGACTCTATTCAGCATTTAGAATGGAACATAAATGCAGGCAAGTTGTAATAGCTATGGGGAATTTAACCACTATGTTATCTATGTTATCTGTGCTAAGCAGCTGTAAGCAGTGTTATTTTAATGGCTACTATTTCCACCTTGATACAGCACTCTCCCTGTTGTTACCACTAAAGAAACTAACCCAGAGGTGCTAACTTAAATAAATGCTAGGAGAAAGATAATACTAGAAGCAAAATGACTGGGGGGAAAAAGATGAAAAATCAGTGTTCTACTTCGTCATAATCTCTGCAGGCATATGTGAAATTTATCAGGATTTACTTTTCAGATATTTAAAGAAAGCTAATAAGTTTTGAGAGCTTTGGATGTTATTTGAATTTTCACATATTTCAAAGGGTTGCTGGTGTCTTCACCTGTAACTCAGTGTTTCTTGGAAGTCTTTTCGCAATTTCTGTTTATTTGTGCCATCCCCCACAAAAACCTGAGACAGTATGGTCCTCTGTACAACAGCAGATTTGGCTTTCTCAGATAGAAGGATTATGTAGGAAAAAATGAACAATTTCAGGAAGCCATCTATAGTGGGAAAATTATTTGGATGACCCACCTTGAATTTTTACCAATTTTGATAAATAATACAGAGAAAATTTTTGAAACAAGACATGAAAAGAAATATCAGCCTAATGTGTGAGATTATTTTCTGTTGTTGAATTCAGTTGCCACTGTTTTTGAAGAGAATAAAAACTCTGCAGCAATTAAGCAAGCAGCAATAAAAATTCCCCATTTGTAGATCTCGCCTGTATTAGAAAAATCATACTGATTGCATTGCAACTTTGATAGTACTTCCACAATTTTTGCTACAAAATGCGAGGACATCAGATGTGAATATCTCCAATTTAGAGAAGGACTGGTATATTGTATGCAAAACCATGAACTTGGTGGCTCAAAGAAAGAATTTCTTGTACATTGTGTTTCTCTAATGAAAGAGGAGTAGTAGTAATTGCTTTCATATTAAATAACCCATTGCATGCCACCAGATAAGATGCCAATGTAAAAAAGAAATGGAAGATTTCCCTCTGAGAGGACTCTAAAAGACTTGATGTGATGTGTTCATCTCTATTTGCAAGCAACTGTAATTGATGTCCTAGAAATTTTCACCTGATAAATTTCAAGTCACTATATGACTCAGGGACACTGACAATTCTCTGGTTTCTATTTTAGCCTCTAAGATAAAAATTCTATTATTTTCCAACTATTTGGTCAGGAAGAAGAAATCACTTAAAAGAGATGTATTAAAATTGATGATCTTAGTAGATAGCCAGAGACTGTCACCATTATATTATGAATAAAACACTGAACTGATGCATAGTGAAGGTTCATGCAACACAGGAAAAAAGCAGAAATGAGAGGATGCCCCAATAATCTAGAAAAATAATGCTTAAGATAAGCAATATCTTAAAAATATATGACTGGCTAAGAAGTAAAAAACATAATTATTCAAGGGGAAAAAAAGCGTGGCAAAAATGTAATTGGTACAGAACAAGAAAATACCAAGGAACTGAGAAAAAAAAAAAAAAGGAGAACTGATTTGACTAAATTCTCTTACCTTTTTGTCTTTCTGGCAACTATATGTCAACATAATGCTATTTTAGGATTTAAACCAATTATTTTCCCTCTTTTTACCAACAGCTTCTTTTTATTTTATTTTATTTTTTTTTTTGGCCAGTCTCCACAGAAAATACTGCAGTACTGTTTTCATACTATTCGTGCTAGTAAAAGACTATCCTTGACTAAGAGAAAAAACAAGCTGCTGCTCTGGAGGTGGCTGGAAAACTGGCATAATACCAGTGAACATAATCCTGGTAGTCTAGTAGACTAGACTATAAACTTTTCCTGATATTGAACATCAAGTTTTTTCTGAAAATAGTAAGAGAAAGGGAGATATTCCAAAATACTAAAATCTGTCATGATGTTTTAATTGTGAAGGCCTTAAGGGTCTCCAGAAATATTCTGTTCTAAACCACATGCTTCACTCTCTGTTCATTATGCTTTTCATCTTGTTTTAAATTAAATGACTGCTTTAACTACTTCAGCTTAGCCCTTCACTTTATGTAAGTGGATGAGAAGAAGGAGGGGCAAAGGCAGCTCTCTTTACTAAGCTTTCCCCTGGAAAAAAGCAGTTTGAGTCCTGGATCAGAACTAGAGTGCAGTGCACATGGGTAAGCTTTCTGGCAGTACAGGTAAGGTGGAAGAAGGGCAGAGAAGTTAATACCTTGGGGATTGGAACATGCCTATATATTTTCTTTCATTTCTTGCTTTTCTGTCAAGTTTAGCTGCCTTTTCTAAGCACAGACTTCAAGAATGTAGATCTATGTGGACAAATCTGAGGGTTTTCTTGCCCTTGTTGGATCCATGATTTGTTTAGCTTTCAAGAAAAAATATCTTTTGTGTACGTTTGGGTATGACTAATTATTTCAATTATTGTTTCCGATATTTTGAAACACACACTTCTGAAAGACTGCAGAGATATCCTATATTTAATAGAAAAAAAAATATATCCAAGATCATACTGTGTCAATCCCCCAGGAGACATCAAGCTCATTTATTATTACAGGAACCAGAAGAATACATGCTAGAACCCTGCAGTGACACAGGCACATTAAATAGTCTTAAGAAAATGTAACAAACCTTCAAACAATAATAATTTGACACCTTAGTTTTCTTTCTCCTTGGTCAGCTATCCATTCTTATGTAATTTAAATATAAACCAGCCATCTGATTAAGAACACTTATTAATAATAACACTTATTCAATACTAGAAACTGTGGGGAAAAAAACCCCACAATCAGCAAGCTAACAGCACTTGAAAAAGTGAAGCATTCATTCCAGATATGGAGCTAGTTTGCATTGCCATTTATAACAAATAGTACTGAGTCTTTTATTTTCCTGTCTTGCTGTTAGTCTTTGCCAGCCTGCTTCTATTTCCCAAACAGCTTCTGCTTCACTACATTTCCATCTGTACAGAAAGGGCATGGGCAAAACCACTGATAAACAGTGAATGAAATCTTCCTTACCTCCCAGCTAAGGCAGGATACTGGCAGGCCGTATTTTTCTTTTCAGAAGGTATTATGCTAGGGATTTAGCCTTTAATTGTGACTTAAAAGGGATTTCTACCAGGAAGCTGGCAGCATCAAGCATTTTTGCTAGATGTGGCACTGCTCTATGATAGATAGGTGTGTGTCTTTTGGCTGCTGTAGCAATGTTTCTCAAAACCAACAGAAGCCATTACCTATAACTTCACATTTTAATCACTACAGTAGTGATTAAATAGATAATTAGCCTTGCTTTTTTATTTTTTTTTTTTTTTTGCCTGCATGTTCCTCTGATTAAGAACAAGATGGAAGATTGCCATAAATGTGCCTGTATGAAAGAGGGAACAAAAGATCTGTACTTTCTTCCATGGACCAGAGAAATATCATCTGGCAGCAGGATTTCATCTCGCAAAATGGATTTTGTGAGGAGGTTATTTCCTGCATTAAATAAGAAAGAAACACTTGAATGGTTAGGATTTGGTCCAATCTTGAGTTCTTTTTCTCCTATACTATTACTGTGTTGTTGGTAACAAAAGGTGGAAATTTATCTGAGCCTGCTGCACAATTAACACAGTTATCCATCTACAGAAGAAATGAAGATTCTAAATTGGCGGAACTTTACGACAACATAGATATAAGGTGTGGTTAAGGAATTATAAGTCTAAATGATAACAAATGGATAGTTTTAGAAATCAGTAGCAATAGATGAGTCACTGAAAATAACCGCTTTCCATCTTAGTTCTGTTTTCTATAGAAGGAAATTTTCAATATGAGAACATTTCAATGAGGTACAGGTGTATCACATAACCAGAATTAAGTTGTTCTACGTGATGAAAAAAGAATTGTCCATGTTGTACTTTAAATGCTATACTGCATTTAGCTAGTGTTCCTGTAAACCACAAGCACATCTATTGATGAAAAAGGATACATGTATGTCCTAGAAAACTACCACTACATGTTGGTGTCTTTGAGCATATAGCAAGGCCCCCGTGGAGAGAAAATGCTTAGTCATGTACTTACCCTACTTCCTAAGACCCTCTGTTATCTCCCTGTAACACTATTGGCTACATTCCAGATGTCCTAAGACTATAGGTCAAAACACCAAGACCTCAGACTATTGGCTAGTTATCCCAATCCTACCTAACCCTATAAAAACCCCTACTTCTGCCCACTTCGGGAGAAGACGCAGTTCCTGGACCCCTTCACGGAACCCCCAATAAAGAACTCGTGGAATACTCCGGGGTCGGCTCTTCTCGTCTCTTTCCCCTGAGCTAGCATAAGCGGCTATCTGGCAAGCAGCAAGCTGAATATCACTGAGAGCTGAAGAGCTGAACCGCCTGATAAGAATCAGGCTGGGCTTGCCGGATAGTTCGCGGCTAGGGCGCTTGCCGGACCCTGCAAGATCGGAGCCGATCCTTAGGACCGGAGACCGGGACCCCTCGCTATCCGGATAAATCTTAAAACGGCACCGGGGGTCCTGACTGCCCCCCAGGCTGGCCACCCGGGCAGGGCGGGCAACCCCCGGATCAACCGTTTTAACTACATTACTTGGAACAATGCTTTTCTGTAACTAAATTAAAGTTTACATAGTTCTCATTAGTATCAATAGGAAGCTGATGCCTAGAGAGTAGATAATAGAAACCTTACGTACTTATAAA
Source organism: Bombycilla garrulus (assembly GCA_013400315.1). NCBI lineage: Eukaryota > Metazoa > Chordata > Aves > Passeriformes > Bombycillidae > Bombycilla > Bombycilla garrulus. The sequence goes on along the minus strand of VXBU01009141.1, from coordinate 12,876 downwards.
AAACAGATTTGCAGCTGATTAATTCATAGAAAGGATTAAAATTGCTTTTATCCTCTGATCTTGTGCAACACACTTGCAAATGCATACACAATCTGTGCCTTGCATCCCCACAGGTCAGCATCTACTCCTGAGTCCTGAACCCTTTTGTAATGTAATATGATGGCAGAAATCTAGGAAGAAGGGTAAATACTGTTCTCCTCCATTTAACTGTTTGCCTTTCAATTCCAGGCTGTTCATCAGAGCTGCTCAAGTCTGGAGGTGCTTCCTTACATGTTCATCCTCCAGGAGTCCCACCCTGAGCAGTGGAGGCACCTGCAGGAGTACACTACAGAATGTGCAGCAAGCATCTGCAAGAACAGGAAGATGGGGCAGAATTGAAGTTAAAACAGCATTTAAGAAAATTATTTTCTTAGTAACTGTAGCAAAGGAAAAACCCACTGGGAAGCAGGCTGCAAGAAAAGATTGTGTCCTTCATTGATAGCGGCAAAAATTAAAACAAGTACCTGGACTTTAACTCTGATTTGGAATGAAAACAAAATTGTGATTGGAGAGGCAGAAAGTGAAAGTTATAGCAAAGGGTTTAAATTGTCTGAAAGACAGATGTCTGAACTTTTGCTGTTGTCAGCCATGACCTTATGTTATAACATGAAGGAAAACAACATAAGCACTTTAAAGATACTACCTTAGCGCTGTCCATTTTTCAAAACCATAGTGACTATAAATCCCCATACCAAAAATCCATGTGGATCAAGCTATCCTTTGGATGTGATTTGTAGTTATTGGGGGTATATGAATCTCATTTAAACAGAACTCTGGCATTCAGACTTAGTTTGTCTGAATTAACATTCTTCTGCAGCTGCCCAAGAGCAGAGTGCATGAAAAGCACATTACTAGTCATGTGAAAGTTTGACAGTGTGGGCAATGGCACTTCCTGAATTCCTACAAGATTTCTGTCTTGTACTAGTGAAGCATCTAAGTCAAAGAACTCAGAAGTGATCAAAATGCTCCATGAGACAAAGAAAGTAAAAAACACTCCACTCCTTCCATGAAATTTTGCATGCCTCCCTGTTTGGTAAAACACCAGACAAAGTAATCCTAAAGAGCATTAAAAGGTATCTGAAAAGGTTTTTTTCTCTTCTGACTTCATATATCATGAAGTTATCAGTCTGTACTAAGAAAAGAGAAACTTATTTTCTTCTTCTGAGATAACTGTCCTTTCCATGCAGGTGCAGAAGAAAGTGGGGAGACAGAGGATTAGAACAACACACCAACAATTCTTACAACAACTTGCTTCATATTTATAAGCTAAGAAGCAAGACAGAATTTTTCACCTGCTGCTTCTAAAGAATGTTTCCTTACACTTCCATAGAAAAGTGGGAGGTCCCTGAAACTTAATGAAGAGAAGACAGTAAAGGGGTAAGGCAAGGAGTGACAGCAGATAAAGTTGCAGAATGAGAGAATGGGTAAGGCAGATATCAGAGGAAATGCAGAAACGATCTTGAATATTTTATTTCACACATCCTCCTGTTGTGTTACCATCTTACACCATTCATTCATCACTTAACTGATGAATTTTATCTTTGAACTTGATGATAAATTGATATTTACCAATATTTTAAGAATGCATGTAGGATCCGCTCTTTGGACAAAAGATATTTAGTTAATATTATTATATATTATTAAGTGACATATTTGGATTTTAATTGGTTTGCCCACTCTTTCATACAGTACAACATATGTATAGTAATAGAACTTTTGATTTTTAAGTGTTTATGAAAAACAGTATTCTAAACTAGGAAAAATGAAAAAAAAAAAGAAGAAACCATTAGAAAGAGGAAATGTAAAATGAAGGGAATTAATCACCAAATCTGGAAGAGAAAAATTATATAAAATATAGATTTATTGACTGATATTAAGCCCCATGTCAAAATACTGTGATGCACACAAAGTAAAGGAAACCTTTTGCAGAGTTTATACTTGGGGTCCTCCCATTAGAATGGCTGGTCCATGATTGTTGGTAACTCACTAGACACTAATTAAATTCAGGTTTTAATTTTTATTAAATCCTTTTCCTGTACTCTCTTAAAATCTTCCAAAATGGAGGAAGCTGTGGTGAAATTACAATAATATCTAAATATAGTGAAGACAGTTTTGCTTCCTAGTTCACCGTAATTTTCTTATTGTTTATACAATAAGAATGAGGAAGGTGGACTTATACATTGTATTTTTCTATCTGATTTTATAGATCTTCATTTAATGAGATGTGCTAAATAAGTTAGACTGAAAAGGGCAATATTTCTGTTTATGTGTTGGACTTACACGTTGAAGGATTGGCTTGGTGTGCTTTTTCTTCCTTCTTATTTTTGTTTTCTTCCACATGTATTATAAAAGGAGATCGGGCAAACTGGGTCAGTTAGGACTTTGAAGTTAAGCAACCCAGGAAGTAGAGTACTTTATTTTCATTTAATAGCCCTTTAGATCTGTATAAAATATCCCCACTTAGTGACATGATGTTGTTCTAGATGTCTTACCTTGACAGTATTCCAGACCATGCTTAAATTAATCCTGACCCTATTTTGTAATTTTGCAAAGCCAGTCCAGTTGGGTTTTGTAATTAGACACTACAAGGTAGCAGGAAGTTAGTGCATTGGCTCCTTAGTTAGCAGCTGTGCACCCAGTTGGGCGTGTTTATTATAGAAAAGGACAATTCCTCAGATTTCCATTCTCGGCATGACCATGGCTTGGCTTCAGTCTCTGTTTCTGGACATCAATGAAGATAAACATTTAAAGGCAGTTTCATTGTTGCCTTGTAAAGATTTGGTTGACATAATGTACCATAATGATATATTTCTAATCAGGCTATTTAGCATTATCAAGCAAACTTTTAAAATATGAATCATAACTTGTCATTTGAATATAAATGTAACCTAACTCAGAAAACTCCCTGTATAATGAGTGTATGTAGTATAGCAACTGAATATGAAATTCAATATTTGTCTAAAGCATGCAAGTGATAACAAAACAATGGGATATGGTTGACCCATGGAGAAAGCATTGCACTGCTCATTAGAAGAAAAAAATTGCTTGTATTTCAATCATATTATGAAAACTGGAAAACTGCTCTATGGCATTATTCACAAAATGCATTTTATTGTCTCACACCTAATTTGGAAGGTTTAAGTGAGATTTAAGAAATACATAGGCTCAGTACTCC
>VXBU01009134.1:17195-86396 GCA_013400315.1 Bombycilla garrulus | reverse complement strand
GGGGGAGGAGGCAAGGAAAAAACACTGCCCCTCCTGATTTTAACAGTTCATGAAGATGGAGATAGAATACATACTTTCTGGAATATTTTACATTGTAGCCTAGGACCACAGGGAAATTGCTCCAGGATGTGGCATTTGCTCATTTACACTCCCAGTACTTTTGCTTTGCCTTTTCAGCCTAATTTTGCAAACATATGTGCAACTCCTTGTAGTCCCAAGCAGGTAAGAAGTGCCCTGGTTGTGCCCTGCACAGTTGGACTCGAGTGTCTCTGGTGAGGAGAAGGAAGGTGGTCTGTCATTGAGGGAACTGTAACAAAATTCAGCAGAACAGTTCAGTATTTATGCTTTGGAGATAAACCTGAGTGTAGCAAATATATGTCCGTATGTCAAATGTAGCAGGCAAGGTGAAAAGGGACTTTTGATAACACAGTGTAATTCTCACTTCTGGCACCAGTATGACTTTAAATAAGTCCCTTGCCCATTCCCAATCTCCAGGATGAATTCTCAGTATCCTACTGTGCGCGGTAGATGTGTAGGCTGTGAGGGTGGCAAGGGTGAGCAAATAATTCCTTACGGCCTCCTTTGAGATAAGACAGCAGTAATGCAGTGACTGGACCATCAGATGGGATTCAGGTGACCTTTCAGTGGGCCTGGTAAAAAGCAGGAACAATTTAGTATTTATCTGAGCCATATTTTAAATTGAAGTTCTTTTTATATCTCCAGAACACCAGTTTGGGAGGAACAGCAAAGAGAGTTAAGGACAAAAACTGATGGACCATTACATTTTCCGAAATGAGCCTTTTCACACTTTCCTCCTGGAAAATAACATGTCCTGAAGGTGAGTAGGTTTTGTATGTGACAGATGAACTGCCTTGACCAAAGGCAGATCCACCCTCATTCCAGCTTGGCCTGACACTGCCTCTCTGGGCTGGCACAACCCATGGAAACTTGCTTGTGAAATGTGTATTTTATCACCAGGAGAAATAGGGAGGAAGCAGGGAATATTTTCCACTAATAAATTATCATTGATTTAGAAGCCTTTGAAAAAGCTGGAGTACTTTGTGAAAGAGGTGAGCCATTGGGAACACAGATATTTTCTGGTGAGTGGAGAAAATGTAGGTGTTTTATTTGCAGCATGAGGAAGTTAAGCTTGTAAGACAAACTTTGGTTTAGTTTGGCGAGTGTATTAAATTACATAAGGCATTTTCAAGTTTTGTTCCAGTTGTACCTCAAATGATATTTTCAGTGTTCAGAAGAGCACTTGCTATCAAAGATGATAAAGTAATTTCCCCAAAGTAAAGAACATAATGCTTGAATGAAATTAAATCAGAATTGTATTTTGTAGAGTTTGTGATATATTTTATGTTATTTTTGTACTCATCCCCTTAGGGCTGTAGGCAGTGACTGTACAGTTTTGTTTTAAAATTCTTTAATAAAAGAAATCAAAATGGGAAATGTTACCTAAGTCCTGCAGTCAACATTGAAATAAAGCCAGCATTTCTGAGACAGTTAAGGTTTAAAATATCTTGGTTTAGACTTTACTCTCACTTTAATAAATAACATATAAAAGGAAGCCATGAGCTATGTAGGCCTAAATTTGTCCACTTAGCAGCATTAGTTCTTTTTTTTTTTTTTTTCTTAATTAGGCTAATAAATTTGCCTTTTTGATGGCTACTTTGTTAATAATTTTTTTTTGTTGTTTTTGGCATGAGCCAACTAGCAGCTCTGAACTCAAAGACAGTAGTGGAATATAAATGGTGAAAAAGACGTGGTTGTCAGTTGTCATTCTGCCTTCACAGAAATTGCTTGAAAATGTTGAGCACTGGTGTCACAGGCCTTTTGTACATGAATGCTTTTCCATCTGAGGAAAAATCCCAGTAGAAGTTCAGCCTAGAGTGAATTCTTCATGTTCTTTTATAGGTTTGGAGCTCATTAGCCATGTGAGTTCCTTGAACATTTGTATATTTCGTAGCACTGAGAGCCTCTCAGGAATGTAGGACTTGACAGGTACAAGAGGGTGCAGTGTCAGGGGATTTTACTTGTTGAGGAAGAAAAGTCTTGTAGCTGGAGAGAAAAATACTGTTCGCATTCATTGGCACTCTTTGGTGTCTGGTATGATCTGCAAAGTTCTGCATAGAAGGATGGAAACCTGAAAGCCCCAAAGCAAAAGGTGTGACAGAGTTCTAAAAGCTCTCTTGTCTTTCCTAAGTGCCTGTGTTTTCCAAGTGTCCTCTTCAGATGTTATCTGTGAACCTTTTGTCAAAAACCCCATAAAGCTAGGGAATCTCACTGGGAAATACCTTTTCTGATGTAGTCTATATTTTCCTGTTGTGTGGATGAGCAGAAATACTTTTTCTGCTTTTTGCTTTCTCCTTACCAGGTCTGTAAAAAGCGTGACTTTACTCCGTGGAGAAAGATTGTGCAACAGAGGGGAGAGAGAGAGTGAAAAGAGGATTTTTTTGCTGTTCTAAGGCTTCTTTGTTCTCAGAGGTCAGGAGGAGCTGAGCTCCAGTGATTTCATACGCTCTCCTATTACCTGTTCTCATGCTGGCCATAAGCCTAAAGGGACAGATCCTCCTCTGGATGAGTCATTAGGTAAATACCAGGCTGTGCTAGTATTCCTGCTCTGAGTACTTGTTCTTATTTCTTGTGTGTTGTTTACTTGCTGTTTTCTTAGCTGCTATCACAACCCCAGCAGATTTCGTCAGCACAGAGACTTCTCACGGTGTGTAGCTGGGGAAGGGCATCTGCACTGGAGCCAGGAGTTGTTCCAGCCTTGTTCAGAGAGGAATTTTCAACAGTAGCTGGGAAATACTTGGAGATATTTCCAGTAAAACAGTTCTGGTTCTTGGCTCTTGATCAGAGGCATCTTGCCAGATGGCCTGTGGGCTGGACGTGGTGTCTGCTCCAGCTGCATCCTTCCTGCAGGACAGGGCATGGGGAGGAAGTGCATCCCATGGGAGCCCTGGAGCACACAGAGTTCAGAGCTGTCACTGCAGCCCTCAGCAGTTTGTTCCTGCTGGGCTGATGCAGGGAGGGCTGGAGCTCTGTGAGCTGTGCTTCTCCAGCAGCTGCTGCAGCCAGAGGTGGCTCAGGAATGATTGTAGAATCCTAGGACCATGAAATGGTTTGTGCAGGAAGGAACCTTAAAGCTCATCCAGTTCCACCCCCTGCCACTCACTAGATAGGTTGCTCGGGGCCCCATCCCGTCTGACCTTGAACAGTTCCAGGGGCGTGGAAGCCACAACCTCTCTGGGTAACATATGATGACATGGTGCATCTCCTGGAGGAGATTTGCAGCTTCCATGAGGACAGGAGCAGTGTACTTCAAGTGTTGGTGCTCACTGGGAAGCCCTACTGGCAAGGGACAAGGGCATGTTATCCATTGGCCCACCCATGCACCATGGACTGACTTGTAGTGTGCGCACATTCTGATATTGATTATCCACTGGGTTTTGTCTGGAGTCTGGATTTGTGTCTGGTTTTCATGTGGAGATTTGACTGTATCAGGCTTCTATCGTAACTGTAAAACCTTGTGAATAGGTGTAGAGGTCCCTGGTAAGTTCTCTCTCCGTCTGCCCCAGTATGTCATCACTAACGGCCTTACGGAATTTGAAAATGCCTTCATTGTGGATGAAATTCTTGTCTCATTAGCGCAGAAATATGCCATCAGTTTAACCTGCATCTTGACAAAATATGGACAGTTTGAACCTTGGGCAAAAAACGGATGCTGCTGCCCAGCCAGAATCAGTTGCCATCCTTATTTTCTCTGGGAGAGGGAATGTTTCCAGTGCTGTGTGGCTGAGACTGTTCTGGAGGAGCTGACCAGGCCGTTGGAGGTGAGAGCTGTGAGGCAGAGCTGCATCAACTTCTGTTTACATCTTTATTTTACTGATGCTTCCTTCAGGGCTTTGCTTATTCCCTTCACCAAGGGAAGCCCTCCCAGTCACCTCACTTAAAGAAGTCCAGGTCAACGTGTGGTTCTCTCTCTTCTGTGGGGATCCCAGGGTTCCATGTTAGAAACTGCAAGCCCAGTGGGAGCTGCTGAGCTCTGGCACAAGCAGTGTGAGCAGCCTGAGACACCAAATTTCCTATAGGAAGATCCATAAGATTCATCCCCACGTTGAATTTACAGCCAGGGTTACAGCAGTGGATTTCACAGCTTGGCTGCTGGATATACATGGTCTTTCTGGGATGTTTCAGCTGCTCTGTTGGGAACCATTTGTTTTGCTTTAACTGGATGTGAAATATCACCACAGTGTGCAGTCAGCATCTGCCTGGGCTGAGCTGTTCACCACTGCACTGTAATTAACTTGCCATGAACAAAACTCCAGGAATTCCTGGTCTGGGACCTTTCTGTGCCAGGAGTGGTCTGCAGCCCAGTTTAGTTAGAAAGTGTCAAGACTAAAACCACTGCACATCTTTCTTTTATCAAAATCTGCCGTTAAGAAAATGATTTTTGCTAAGCAGAGAATTCTAGGCTGACATTTAGTGAAGGGAGTAAACTGTAAAAACCTGTAATCACGTTGGAGGGAAAAGGAGACATTGTCTCACATTCCTGTGGTGGTTTTTCCAGCTGCCTGAGTAAAACAATTCTATTTTCAAGACATACTTTTCCTACATTTAAACATTGTGTGGATTCATTAAAAAAAAAAGTTTGAATATGTTCTGGTCACGTGTAACTTTTGGGTACTGATTAGTAGATACAGGTGCACCAGTAAAGGAACTGTAAATTTGCCAGGTAGCATTGCTTGTCTGCAGGTCCCCTTATCAAAGAAGACTATATTGTTTCTCATGCACATTGCACTTGCCATCTTGAAGCAGAATTACATTTCTATTAAAATAATATTTGCTCAGTGCTTCCAGGTAAAGGAGAATTCAGCATTACTGATAAGGACCACAGTCCAATTTTATTTAATTCATTTATGACTTGGCTTGGTCTCCATTCTCTGGTGCCTGAGCATTGCCTTGCCTGCTGTTTGGGAGTAGCTGTATTTGGAAAGCTGTTCAGTTTTTGTATTCTGATGGCAGTTACCACAATTTTTTTTGCATGGAAATCTAACCACTGTCTTTGAGGCAATGCATCTTTTTAAATCTCTACTTTAATCTCCGATTTTGTCTTTTTTGTTTTACACAACCGTGATAAAAGCAACCAGTTTATGCTGGGGTCAATTTGATGATAATAAATTCCTTCTCTCCTTCCTTAAGCCCCAATGCAAATGAAGAAAGCTAAATTTACTGTCTGTTCTTCATGCCTTTTTGTCCAGTGCAGAAGAAAATTAAGCTATTTTGACCTTTCTTGGACACTTGTAGTCAGCTAAGATGAGGGCAAGTGCTTTGTAAAAGTAAATTAAGTTGCTATTGTTTTCTTCTAAAATTGTTATTAATGCACTCTAGTGGGCTCCAATTCAAGTCCCAGCCTATGAAGGCAAGTGCAGGCAATCTCAGCTGCTATTTCATCCACCTCCAGGGTTTTGTCCCTGGAGTGCCCTGTGACAGAGGTTTGAGGTGGTGGCTCTGAGTGCATAGCACACAGTTTTGGTGAGCTCTGTCCTGCCTTACTCCTGGCATTGCTGATACTGCCACACCATCACCTGGGTGGAGTCGGAGCAGGGCTGGCTGAAATCAGGGCCCTGCCACTGGTACATAACATGGAGCAGAAAAAAGGGCTCACAATAAACTGGATGGTTTCATAGAATCCCAGAATGTTTTGGGATGGAAGGGACTTAAATTTCATTCTACCCCGTGCCATGGACAGGGACATCTTCCACTATCCCAGGTTGCTCCAAACCTTGTCCAACCTGGCCTTGGACACTTGTAGGGATGGGACAGCCACAACTTCTCTGGGCACCCTGTGCCAGGGCCTCAGCACCCTCACAGGGAAGGATTTCTTCCTAACATCCAATCTAAACCTCTTGTCTTTTAGTTTAAAACCATTCCCCCTTGTCCTTGCATTCTCCATTACCGCTGTAACTTAGGAGGGAAAAGAGCGTGCATAGTTTACCACCCAAAACCTGATTGTCTGCTGCTACTTTGTTTTTTTTCTGTTGTACTTGAAAAATTGCAGTGTGTGCTCTTAAATGGTTGTGCTGTGTCCTCAGAGGGAAGGTAAAAAGGGGAAAACTTAATGTTTGCTTGACAGAATGTTGCAGCAGTAGCAGAGGATGTTGTATCTCAGTCCGGGTAATTTCAGGTCTAACAGAACTCCTGCTTACACTTTGCGTTCCTCTTTCTCTGCTGTGTATTTCTTGGACAGCTGTGCTTGCAGTGGCTGCCTTATCTCAAAGGTGGTTACATTGGTATCTTTATTTGCTCTGCCCTGTGCTGATACCAGCCCTCAGCCAGCTCTATTTCCAGCCTCAGCATGAGCAGAGTGGAGGCTGCAAAATGAGCTGGTGCTTAATGCCTTGCTTGTGGATGGGAGAGTGTTGTTCACTGAGAAACTGGACAGCCTAGCTTGGTGGTGAGCTCAAACCGTGGTTGCTTGTCTCAGGCACAGACTCCAGGAAACAGAAACCAGCCCTGATTTTTTTCCTGATAAAAGAGTTTCCAGCAGGTTATGTATCTCCAAGTAAAGCCTTTTCTGGATGCACTTCTCTAGAAAGTCATAATACATTTATGTAGTGTGCTGTCTCTTGCAGTTAAAATGATTGGCAGTTTTTGGGAAGAGCCATCTGAAAAAATGCAAGGGATTTGCTTTCTCACAGTACAGAAAATTTCCCTTTGCTGTTTCCCCACCAGAAATGGCACAGCTCTGTAATGGAGTAAGGTGTAGGTCACTGCAGTTTGCATTTTGCTTTACACTGAAAAGAGCTCATCCCTTCAGAGATGCACGTGGTGTTGTTCAAAAGCTGCTGCTGCCCTCAGTCAAACCAAATTTGTAATTATGTTGCTGTGAAAAATGTGATTGTGTAGAAACTGATTTGCATCCCTTAAAGAAATTAATGGTGCCATGCTGTTGATCTTGGACATCAGGTAAAGGTCAGAGTTTGAGATGAGAGCACCTAAAAATTTCTCTCCTTTGGCTTGGGTGGCTGAATGTGATAGTTTACATTAAAACAGGCCAAGGGAGCCATTGTGTAGCCAGCTTTTGAAAGCCAGGCCTTTCAGCTCCATGCTTGAACTAGTGGATGCAATTATACATTTAATTTGTGTGTAATATTTACTGAAGTGTCTGTTCTTAAGTGTGATAAATGCTTTTGCATCTTGCTTAAAAGGGTGGGCAAAAAAATCCATCTTGCATAAGGAATAACTGTTGTAAGGTCAGATAGAAATTTAGCTTATTGTGAGCTCTTGGAGTGAATGCTGTTAAATGAGCTTTTCTGGATTTTCTTAACACTGATGGATTTTTATACAAAAAGTTCATATATATATATATGGCTACAGACAGGTCCAGTAAAAATGGGCAACTTGGTTAAAGCAGGAATTTAAGGAAGCGTTAGAATGGTTCCCTGGGGCTTCAGTATAATTTTGCAGTGCTCTGGATGGTTAATACAGAATAGACTAACTGCTAGGACAGAGAAGCCCAGAATAATTTTCCTGTCCCAGTTAAGTCAAGAGCTATTAGAGCGGCGGAAATAAGGTTTCAACAAGAGGGGAAGAAAGGGTGAGGGATGTGTCAGCTCTCAGTCTTGGTGGCAAGAGGGCACAGTACCAGAATTTGGAATGGAAGAAGGGTGAGTAGCAGTTACCAGTGAAAACAGACTAATGTTGCATGTAAGTGCATCAGGAATGATTTTCATTCTTACTAGTGCTTTTTATTTATTTATTTTTTAAACCTCAAACTATCTGAATATTTGCTGTAAGACATGAAGGTTAAAGAAATACGGGATTTTCTTTCACCTGCATGTTTGTCAGGAAAGGCTTTTTGTCTGCTTTCAAACCTGATGTTCGAGCCGTTTTGAGTCATTTTTCCAACCAAGTCCCACCAAACCATTCTACACTGGCCATGCAGGAGTTTGACCCTCATCCTGTGGCTTTGCTTCTCTGGTGCTGGAAGCAGGGAGGGCACAGCAGCTCAGAGGCTCCAGTAAACCCCTTTCACTGTTTTAAATGTTGGGAGGAATGGCATCAAGTACTTCTTAGATGTACCTTTGCCACCTTTTCCTGCTGTTATGTCTTGAGGTGTTGGATTGTGACACTGCAGTAGAAGTAACATTTCTGAGCAGCATATTGAAGGGCCAGGACCTTGACAGAGATTGTGTGAGAGGAATCTTTAACCTTCTCTCTGCAGCACCCTGTGGTGGTTCACTGGGAATTCCTCAGGAAGCAGAATTTCTAGTCTCTTTTGGAAGTGTAACAAGATAACTGAGAGGAATGAGAAGGTGTTGTGGTGTTAAGACAACTGTCCCACATGCAGCTGTGAAGGCTGTGTGCCCAGTAGCCACATCCAGGAGCTGTTGTGTTTTCTGTCTGGTAGCCTTCTAGTCCAAGGTGGTCATTAATAAGTGACCTGTGAGAAGAAAGGGCTCCTCTCTAAAGGAGATGATGTTCTGCTCTACTCCTCTTTGCAAGGAGCTAACTCAGCATTGTGCTTGAGGATTGATCTTCAGGGCTAATTTCTGATAGTGCTTTATCTTTATTCTCCTGTCAGCAGTCTGGCTTCAGAGCCCTCCATAGCTCATTCCATTATTCCCTTGGCCAAGGGAGTGTTGAATGCGATACTCCTGAGCAGTTCATTTGATTGTTCTCCCCTGCCTTTTGCGTGTCTTTGGGGTGACCACAGGAGGATGGACCAGTGTGTTCAGGCTTCCAGGAGATACTGCAGGGCCTAGAGAACATACTTCTACCCATTCTGAACTGATGATGTGTCTGGAGCAAGAGGAACTGTTCTCACACTTGGGTAAAAATACAATCCCTTCTCTCACTGTCCCCGGTTGACATTTTGCAGCACAGGGTTAGTTTCTGTGCTTTTCAGGTTAAAATACATATGTTCCTGTCTAGCTGAGGTTCATTATCTGTACAACACATTTGCTTTTAAACTACTGAGAGCAATGAGCCTGTGTCTGCTGTGCTGTCTGCCTCCCTCCCTATGGAGCACACGGGAAGGAAAAAGTTTGATCAACCTGTTTGTTACAGAGGAGAGTAAAGGCAGACCCAGAGGGGAGGCAGAAGGGACCATTAAATGTTCTTTTCTTCTCTGCAAACTCCTCTCATGTGCTAAAGGAAATTGTTCTTCTTGTCATCTCAGATGATTATATTCACAAAATCCAACCCCGAAATATCATCCCTGTGTTAGACACTGACCATTTACAGTCAGAATCTTATTTTGTGCCTTTATTTTGATTACCTTTGTTACCTTGGGCACTTGGCAGGAGCAAAAAGCCTCATAATTCTGATTGCTTCAGTTTCCCAAGATGTCTTTTGAGAGAAAATGTTTCCTGAGCTTTGTTGCAACCTCTTAAGTAGAATTTGGTCTTTCTGGGAATCATGTGAGATCAAGTGATTGCCTGGAGCAAGAAAAGGTACTGAAGCTGCAATTGCAAAGACCTTGATATCAAAGGCCACCTGCTGCTGCTCTCCATCTCTTCAGCCTTAAGTTACCAAGTAATAATTTCATCCTGCGGAATGGCTGGCAGGTACTCAGCAGGTGAACTGAGCTGTTTCTCAGAGAATAGTTCACATTTGTATCCCAGCCAGAAATCTCCTCCTGCAGAAACTTTTGTCTAGTCTCCGCAAGACATACTGAGTTGTCTTTTGGCCTTCTTTCTGTGTGCTCCTTTTACTATTTTCTTGGTTTTCCTGGCACCAGTCAACAAATCCATGTCAGCATGTAGCTTTGACTTTCAGGTTTGCAACCCAGCTTACACAGACACCTGGTAGGAGTAGAAAATGCGGTCCCACAGTAGAATTCTAATAGTTGCCTGTTTTTTTTCCCAAACCTTGTTTTATTGATCAGCTTGTGTAAAGAATTTCTAATGAAAAACTGAAATGAACTCCTGAACGCTTTTCTGGTTGAAGAAAATTGAGAAAAATATCTTATAGTCTATATAGATGTAGCTGAACTGTGCACACACCCAGAGCATTGATTAACCTGGGTCTTCTGCTCACAGTGTCTATTTTCTTTACTGTGTTCAGTCAGAAATGCATTTCTAGCAAGCTGAGGTTGCATTTATGGAATGAACTGTGTCCGTGTTGTAATAATCATGGAAAAATCTCTGTTAGGACCACTGTCCATGTCCAGGCTCTCTGATGGTCTGGTCACAAACCCTTGTGGCCTTTCCTCACCTTGGATCTACAGCATTAAGGACAGAGCATCTTTCCAGTAATTTTGCTTATAAGCAGCTTTTGTAGTTTGGTTTAGTTTAGTATAGCTGTTCCAAAATGTTTTCATTTCAGCCTAAACACAGACGTAGTGGCCCCACCAAAGCTGTTTAGGTTCAAGTATTGCAGTATACACATGGCATTATTTTTTCCTTTGGTTTGTTTTGTCTGCTGTTTGGCCCAAGAGAGACTCCCCTGGCCCCTCTGCTGCCAGCAGTTACAGACAGTTGCCAGTCCCCCAGTGGGAATACATATTTACAGCTGTTCTGTCCTGGAGGGATGGAGCTGCTGCTGTCAGCTGGAGGTGAGGGAGGTTTTCTTTTAGCTCTCCAGTGAGAAGCAAGATAAAAAAAGCAGCCCTGGTGATGGCTGGAAGAAGGTTTTGATGGTTGTTTATGGCTCACACTATTTAATGTGTCTGTGCTTTCCTCTGAGGCAGAGGGTCCTGGTTTGGGGAGTAACTGTGTCACCCTGGTTCTGGTAAGGAGGGAGCCTCCCTGGCACAAAGCATGACTGGCTGAGTCTCCTGAGGTGTTCTGTGAGTCTGTCCAAGAGCTGCTTCCTTGGAGTGCACTCCTTTCTGCAGCCTTGGTGCAATATGAGTGTGAGGTCACCAGCCAGTGTTTGGTAAGAGATGAGGCTGCTCCCCTTACTCAGTGCCATCTGTCTTGTATATTCAGAGTGAGTTTCTCAGAAGAAAAATGACATGGTTGTGTCGCAGGAGATTGCAGTTACAGTAGAATCATACCATAATGTGTCAGTGTAAATGTTTAATGCTTTCTGTCATTTGAGTAGCAGTGCACATCAGCATTTTCTTCATTATCTGTATCTTTTTAGTGTTGGACTTGGCTTCTTTCTCCAGAGGCCTTCAAAGGTCATTGTTTTGCAAGGAGAAATGCCATGACATCAGCATTTGGGAAGCTGAAAATCCAGAGCAGCCAGCAGTGATAATTGAGGTCCTGCTTTATCAGAGGTGATACCTTCCTATGTCAGGTGTGTGTGGAAAAAGTCCAGGGTGCTGTCCTGGCATTGCAAGGTTTTCCCCAGCAGCTTAATGAAGTGATAAAAGAGACTTCTGATGTGTCTGTACTTGCTGTGAGTAGTTGTATCCTTGGAGGTTCATTGGGACTGTGCTGTGGGTTTCTGTTTCTTCCTAATTTTTTCCTCAAGCAGAAAACTACTTGTTGGAGTTGCATCTTATGGTCTCTTCCTCAGGCACACTCCCAGCCTTGAGGAGAGTGCAAAATGTAAGAATATTAGTGTATGTGTTTTTAAAAAGAGAACATCTGTACTCACGGATGACTTTCACTTGTTGTGTGGAGGTTTTCCAGAGGCTGGACGGATTTCAGTAGCATCTGTTATGCACTGTTCCCTTCCTTCCCAGTGTGTGCAGCTGGATGAGGCTCCCCTACTGGGAGCGAGGAAGGCTAAGCCAAAGGGTTTCCTGCTCTCATCCCAAGCTTGTCCAGGCACTTCTTGGGATAAGTGACATAATTCCAATAAACAGTTATTTTTATATGCTGCTGAGGTAAAATCTGGGTCTGATTGAACCTTTGTGCTTGGTTTTAGTGAAGCCACATTTCTCTTTAGGACTGCAGACTGGGAGGAGGACTAGATTTGCTGGTGGAGGCAGCAGAGGAGTTGTCTGAATTTCAGCAAGTGAATATAGATGCAAGAACAATAATGAGATGAGAAAGATATAAATAGGGAAAGGAAATAGGCTTCTCTCTGATGGTGAAGGGGAAAACCAGATAATGGTGATCAGGTGGCAATCTATGGGAAGTAAAGAGCAGGAAAGGGAAGAGGAATGGAGCTGGAGATCTCACAGAGGTCATGGAATTCTTTTTCAGACTCTTCTTGCATTTTAGGCAGGAAAGAAACACTAATTAGCAACTGTTCTTCAGGATTTATTAGACCAGTTTGAACTTACTGTTTTTTGAGTGGGATGGGAATAACTCAAGGAAGAATGGGAAAGAATGATCCTTACTGATAAATTTTACTTGTTAGACAAGGAGCACAGGGAGAAAGTCAGTCCTTGGAGGGACAGTTTTGCATGAGGAACCATTCACGGTGGGTCCTTTTTCTGCTCCTAGGGCTCTGGGGATCCATTTTCTTCTGTGTTTCCACATGCACCTTCCTTCAGAGGTTCTCCAGTTTCACTGTGTTCTTAGCAGGCGGCGTGGTGCCTTTTAGCAGTGATCTGCAGCCCTAGCTGTTTCCTCAGGTGTGTGCAGTAACTCTTGTTATTCCCTGCACTGTGCTGGGCTGGCAGAGCTGTGACATCCAGGGCTGGGAATGCTCCAGAGCTCCATGTGTGCTGCTCACCCTCGTGCTGCTGCCCTGAGCAGAGAGAAGGAAGGGAGCTGAGTGTGTTGCTGGCTTGTGCAGCTCAGTCTGTAGTATCAGGTATGAAAGTCTCCCTAGTGCTTTTCTCCTATTTTATTTTTATACTAACGTTCTCACTGTGTGTCATCTAGAAATCAAAGCAGGAGTGTGCAATTCAGCAACAGCAGTAGAACTGTACTTACTACTTATCTGCTGCTTTGCTCAAATTAAACATTTATGGGGCCAGAGACTCCTCACTGCTCCATCTCAAATCTTTCAGCCTCCTATATTATGATGATTTTTCTCTTTGCATTTTGACAATCCTCTAAGAAATACAGCGAAATCGAATTATCCTCCACTGGCCTCTCTCCCCATCTTTCCTTTGTGCACTCAGTTTGCTTTTTCCCCTTGACCACGGCATACAGGAGCAGCTGTTGGTAGAATCAATGCTTTTCTATTCCCTGTGAGTTGGGGTTTCCCCCCAGTCTGATGGGCAGAGATGTGCCCTCAGTTATTGGTACCTGTTTCTGTTCCCTGGTCTGTTCCAAGGTGGTGTGACAGGGTAGGAGCTCCTCGCTCCTGGAAGCAGGGAATAACCCGGTGCTGCAGCACATTGCCTGTTGATGCTCCAAGCTGTGGTGCCTGGCTTGGTCTCCGTGGAGAGCAGTGGGATACTTTCCAAGGCCTGGATTTCATCTACCCCTGCTTTGTGGCCTGGAGTGAAACCTGGGCAATAGTTCTGTTCCTTGGGCATGCTGGAGTGGAGATAACAACTCTTGCAAAAAAAAAAAAGAACTCTTCTTGAGCCTTGACAGAGACATTTACAGGACCTAGTGCTCAATTTTCCCTGCCAGGGCATGGTTTACTGCTTTGATTTAAGTTTTCTAGCTTAAAGCAGTGCTGCATGGATGCTGAAAGCCCACGCTCCTAAAATAGATTGAGTAGAAGAAGCACTTTAGTGCTGACTCCTCTTCAGGCAAGGAGAGGGAATGTAACAATGAGCAGATGGCAGGTATTAGTCATATCACCTGATACATCTGAGCACCTCAGACCCCATGGGCAAAGGTGCTGGGGGAACCTCGAGGGAAGGAATCCTCCCAGCAAACCAGGCTGGCTGTTGGAGCTGCACAGGATACAGGCAGAGGGACCTGAAAAAATGAGGGGACTTGCAGCCAGATGCTAACCTGAGGAAAGTGTGTTCACAGAGAGCCCTGGCCACTGCCTGGGCCTACATTTACCTGCCCAGTTTTCCAAGGCATTCCCTCATGTATTTGACAAGCCCTCAGACCATCACTCCTTGGGGCTCCCATGCTTTGTTCCCTCTGCAGAAGGAGTAGAACAAAGGTTCAGGTACCTCAGAAATAACTCAATTTCCCCAATTTCAGGATCAGCTGGAATGACATTATCCTAGCTTCTGCTCTAATAAATGCAGTATAGAAGCTGCTTGATCTTTTCCCGTAGTATCTAAATTGCCAGTGTGCACCTTGCAGTGGAGTTGGGTTGGCCCAGCATTCCCTCCCTTCTCCAGGTCCTTGGTATCCACGTGTTGGCCTGGCCCAGCTGGCAGTGGGCTCACAGGAGAGCCTGGAGCTGCTCCCTCCTGCCGATGTGCTGGGAACACAGCGTGGAAATGAGATGTGGAATCTGTATAGTCCCTTATACAGCAGTGCCTTCCAGCAAACTTGACACCGTGGAGCGCGTAGGGCACAGAGTGCTGTGGAGGCAGTGTGGAAGTGCTGCACTTCCAGGTGCATGCTCTGGCTGCACCGTTTGTATAATCATTTACTTCAAACCCAGCCTGGCCAAAAGGCAGCTGTGGGCACAGTAGAGGGAAGAGGGTTACAAATTTAGGCTCTTTTGACTCCCCTGTGCAGAGATGGAGTCATCAGGAATCACAGCATTGATATGCTCTCCCTGAAGAATGGCTGTAACTTTATTTTTTTTTTTACCCTATTTTTTCGTTTTTATTGTTCTAAATTTTCAGCAGCAGAGGCTGACTGTGTGGTCTTCTCTTTCCTCTTTTGTTTCAACTTTTTGGCAATAATTCCTAAAGAGCTGCTCTGCTGGAGTTACTCCCATCATTTTCCACACTTGTGCTCAGCCCTCTGCACAAGCCAAGCCACCCTGTGGACCTCTGAATTACAAATCCCATTTTAGTGGCACCTTGCATCCTTGGGCTTAGGCTTCTGCCAAGCACCTAATGAATGTAAAACCGAGTAAAACACTTCAGCTGTGATACAGAAGGGGTTAAAGTAAGCTCTGTTTATTAGTGCTGATGCTTTAAATTGTGCCAGAGCATTTGAAAATGCGGCAGTGGACAGGGCAGCAGGCAGTAAACACCGTTAAATGACAATACTGTTCAATATTTGCCGTTAATTGAGAGAGGCAGCAGCTGCTGGTATGCAGCTTCAGCCAGGATGAATTAGTAATGAGTCTGTAACTGGGCTTTTTTTTTCTTTTTTTTCTGGTTTAAGGTTGCATCAGCCCTTTACAGTTCAGTAACATGGTTGGGATAGGAATGAAAATCATAGCACGCCGTAAATTGAAGATTTTATTTTGTTTTTGTTTTCCAGTGGGTTGTCATGGAGCTTGGTGTCAGTGATAAATTTGGCAGCAGTAATAAAACTGCCTTGTATTTAAGGACCAAACTTTAAAGATTTTGGTTAGTTTTTCCATCCCGTGTGGCAGCCAGTGGGAATGCAGCAGGCAAAGCAAGCTCCTCCTTTGAAAGAAGGCACTTTTGTTGGGTTGTCAGATGTTTGCTGTTCAAACAGGAGTTTCCGTTGAAGTTTCTTTGCAGGCACTTCTTCAGGTCGTGGGGTATGAGAGACTTCTGTCCCTTGCTGCAGGGGCAGGAGGAGAGGGAGCGCTAATTCAGCATTTCCCTTGTCCTTTCCTTGCAGTTTTGCCAGGCATGTGTGTTGAGCTTAACCTTTGAAAACTTGCTGATAAGCTCTTATCAGCCAACAGTTAAAATAACAAACCTTCCCACCTTGCTGACTTGGGATAGGGACTTCCCAAGGCTTCAGAGGCTGGGTATGGAACAGGAACATCATTAATCCAGAGCAGCCAGGCTGGGGGCAAAGTTTTCTCTCTGAAGAAACCAGCCACAGCTGCTGCTTTCATGCCGTTTACGTAACCTGCCCTGTAAGTATTTATTTTGCACAAAACGCTTTATTTTGAGCTGTAGATGTTGTTGTGAAAGGTCAAAACTCTGTTCTAGTGGTTTTTAGCAGATCTGAAGTGGGGTACAGGAAATGAAATTCCAGCTCAGTTGAAAACAATGCCAGCAGTCGTATTGATTTCAGCACAGCTCGGCTTTCGCTACGAGTAGAAGAATTTCGAAGCAAATAATGTTTTGTTTGTTCAGTTCTTTAAACAAAAATCCATCTGCAGGGGTTTGCACTTGAATCCAAATACTTGGAATTCTGCTGATATTTTGGTAGGATGAGAAATACTAGATTGAAAGCATTCTTTGGGTCCACAATGATTATGTCAAAGAAAAAGAAAATTCAATCAGCAGGTGTGTTTGTACCCCTGTTCCCAGCTGGGGTGTTTTCTGTATTGCACACCTTTGGCTTTTCTGTCTGTTCACATTGGCAGTTTTTACCCAGTGAGTTAAGTGCTTTTATGCATTCTTAAGAGCTTGAAGCTGCCACACACCATGCTGGCTTCTGGACTGGATCACAGAGGCATGAAATCTTTCAGGTTGGATGTGGGAAGCAAGTGCTATAAAAGTCAGTTGAAGACTATAAAAGGTGGTGGTAAATGAACTGCAGGAAGAGCTGAACTCGTCTGGTGCTGAAAGTTCTCCAGCCCCACAAGTCCCTTCCCATTTAGGCTCTGACCATTCCCACCTTGGCTGCCAGTTATCAGATGCTGGTTTCAAACCTGTCCTTGAGAGCTGTATTTTTTTCATGTGAAACGCAGTAATTTATTCCAGTGGCATTTGGCCAACTTTGGGCATCTGGCGTCTCATGTTTTTTATGAACATCTCTCCAATTTTCTCTGCTGCCTCCTATACATGTATATGATTTGTGTTTACAAGGATAAGGTATTCCTATGCATTTTTTCCTTTTTTGTATGGTTTTGATTCTTTCAGTCTTCTTACTGTTTCATCTGTAGTATTGCTTGCGGTGTTTGTTTTCTTAAGCAAGAAAATAAACCTTGTGTTTATGTGTATAGTTTCCTGTCTTAAAATAGTGGTAAAAATTATAATTACTTTTGAGCCTTTTTTTCATTGATTTAGTAGAACCATGTAATTTTCTTGTGAACAAAGACAAATATTTACATTTTTAATGCATGAAGTATAAACTCTAAAGGTTGGCTAATAAAACTGTTGATACATGTATGTTTACTCTAGTTTTTATTTGGAAATTATTCTGTAATTAAAATACATAATGCAGGCCTGATATGGGGCCACAGAGGCTGCAAATTGGTACTTTCCTGTGCAAGAATATTGTTATATCATCATCCTCCTGTTGCCCAGATAGAGCCTCTGAATGTAGCCTAACCCAGACCTCACAAGCTTTTCCTCATTGGGAATGTGGAATTATCTGTCCTGCTTTTGTGGCAAACCAGCAAAGATAAGGAGAGATATAAAATGAAATTACAGTGGTGACAAAACTTAAGTGTTTTTCTCAAATACAACTGGCCTGTGCTCCAAATTCAGCAAAAAATTAGGAATGTGCTGAACTTCCCAAATGTTGGGAGTGGCCTTGAGAGCAGGTGAATTGTGGTGCAGAACGTGAGGCAGATGGTGTCACATGGATTTTTTTTTTGTCTAAAGTCTCTTAATTCCGGCAAGATGCTGGTGCTGGTATTTCTAACCCTCTTCCTCAGTGTTGTAGTAGTTTGGTTGCGTCTGATGCTGAAGGATATGAGGAAAACCATGTGTGTGGGTGGAGGAGAACTCTTAAGACCAGGTAGTTTAGTGTTTGCATTTCAATGTGTTGATTTATCTTTAATTTTATGAAGAGCTGGGTTAGGTCTTACAGCCTGTTAAATTTGGAGGGGATGGGGGACAGGGAGTGGAAAAAAGGTGCAGTGGGCTCAGGACTGGGAGTCTCAGTAGTTGTTGTCTCTCTCCTTGCATGCTTCTGGTAGTAACAGGACTAATGATATTTTGAGTTGTAGGTATGTAGGAGGACTGTAGTAAGTTATGCTTCTCCTAAAATTTGCTTAAAATTAGGAAAACAAATAGCTTGGAGTTTGAGTATAAAATTAAGTCTAAAATGTCATTAATAGATTACCTTGGAGTATGTTATTTTACAGGCTAATCCAATCCTGATGTAATTTTGTAATGTGGAAAGCTCTGAGCTCTTTTACTGGAGCTGCTTGCTTAATTTAGATTAAAATTGTACCATAAAAGGATTATAGTGTGTGCCTGTGCTAAGAAAGGATGTACTAAATATGTTGAGGTATTTTTCTACTCCCAGCTCCTTTTTGAAAGTGCATACTTAATTTTGGGTGTTCTCTGCTGCCTTCAAATGTGCCACGTAACATCATGATGTGCTGAGGGAATGTGCTGGGTTGATCCTGGGAGCATTTTTTCACTACTTTTCAGCAGGATTCTGAGCTTTTCTGTTCTTTCTAGAGAGAAGAATTCAGCACTGCGCTGTCCTAAACACTACCTGTGGTGCAGCTTCTGAGGACAGCTTGATTTCTGTGACTTGAAGAGGAAGCATATGTGCAGTGAGCCAAGAGGACATGGGCATCCAGTGCATCTGGAACAATGATCAGGTACCAGCAGTTGTTATTTGAACTGTAGTAGCAAGTCAGAAACTCAGAAAGACATCAAATTATAACGTGCGCACTCCTGTAATTGTCCTTAATTTCTAAATACCCTTCCCTTTCTCAGGAGGGGATGAGCTGAGTTCACCCTCTTGTTTTATGTTGTGTCCAAAGCCATTTCCCTGATGAACCTGCAGGGACCTAATGGCATCCAGCTCCCAAGGGAGTAATAGGAAGTGCCAAAGGGGTGGCTGCATAGATGGAGGTGAAGTTAATCTTGGTGTTTACGTTTTTTCCAATATAATTTGGAGTCTGAAAGCATTTGAATCTATTAATTCAGGTGTATTAATTTAGTGAGGAGATAGCTTTAGCATATTAATTTCCATTGTTATAAGCACTTTCACATGGTATTTCCCTGGTGATTGGCTGGAGAATGCAGATTCTCAGAGGAATCCAGGCTGTTGTAGCTGGAGTAGAGACACCAGCAAAGTTCCAGAAATTCATGGTTTGTTTTGGATATTGCTGTTCTTAGGAATATATAATCTCTTGATTCTGTGTCATAAATGCAATTTTTTAGTTTGACTACATCTATTTTATGGCATTAAAAATTAAGTGGTAAAACTTGTATGTTAGTAAACCGCATATCTGTCTGTATGAAGAACTGGAAAGAACCTAATTCTGTAAAAACTCTGTAAGCTTTGGAGAATTAAGTTTAGAGGACCGTCTGAAAAATAGTTGCTTGTTTCTTTGTATATGCTGCTTGAAAAATCATTTATTCTTGTCTATAAAATTGTCTAGAGTTTTCTTCAGTTAGTGGCTGGATATCTGTGTAATGCAAGAAAAAGTCATTGTTTCACTCAAAACAATGGGTTGTTGAAAATGGGTTTGTTCTACACATTTTCCTTACATTTGTGTGATCTTTCTTGTACAGAGATGCTTCATGCAGAGAAAGCTGCAGATACATAATTTTAGGATGTGCCTGAGCCACCTCTGAGTGGGATTGCAGGAAGATGTGAGATGGAGCTACAGTTTGGGATTTGTTTCTTAATATAAAAGCTGTCATTTTTTACCCATTCTGTGAGGAGTGGTGGATGCTGTAGAGGCAGAGCATCCCTATATTTAGATTCTGGCTGTCTCTTGTTATGAGCTATAATTAAGGTGAAGTATTTTGCTGAAGAATTGAATTCTCCCTTGATTTGAACCTGGTTCCATCTCAATGAAAGCAATTAGTTGCTTTAACCACCCTGTCCTTGCTTCATCAGTGACAATTCATCAGTTGCTTCATCGACTTTGTTGCTTCTAATTTATCTGATTTTTTGTGGTTAATAGGCAAGGCACTCTACATGGGAGTGCTGTGTATGAGAGTGGTGAGTGGAGGAGGCGTGAGGATGGAAGGTCTGGCCCTAAGGGGGACTGTGACATTTATAGAGGGCTGGAGGTTATAAAGCACTCCTGTGAAGCCCTGGAGGGTCCCAGGGTTAATGCTTCAGCTGATGTGCTTTTGAACATGGCTCTCAGTCAGCCTCCCTTAGCCATGACTTGAATTCACTAATGTGCTGCTGGTTTTCCCTGCATGGGCAGATCCTGTGCCACATGAAGCTGGAGGTTTGAGTTGGAGTATTAGGACACTGGTGAAGTTGGTTCCCCCTTGCATGAAGTCTGTTTAACTTTTGGTTGTCCCTTAAGATCAGTTCTGTGATTTAATTCAGAAAATATTCGGGTGCTGTGCAGTAACCCCTTTGGGGTGCTTTCTTCATCATACTGCAGTGTCCAATGTTGTGCTTGAAAACAAGGACCAAACTCCACTGCTGACAAATTCAGTGTTCTGAACTCCAATATTCTGCTAATCATGACAGTAACTATTTAAAGTGCTGTCACAACTCATGAACTGAGTAATTCTGCATCGTGACACCTCACACAAATCAAGAGGACGCTTCTGGGGTCTGCAGTGAACACTGGGGGAGCAGAAGTCTCTTGGGAGGGAGGGGAAAAAAAGCAGTGGGCTCTGAAGCAAAACCTACTGAAAGCTTAATGAGTGACACAGGTCTGGGAGGAAGATGCTGAGTAGGTTTTGTTTGCCTTGAGAATATTTACATAGAGCTGATCAACTCTTCTTGAAGGAACTTTATCACAGTGCTACAGAGAAAACTGTTGGTACTAAATATAGAGCCTTATTCTGGCAGTCTCATGACTTGAGTTCTGCTATCTTAATGGGCTTCCAGCAGTTTTTGTGAGTTTTTTGGTAGAAAATCTGAATATTACTCCTCGAAAGGGTTGTGTAACAGTAACAAGGGCAGAGAGATTTAATTTGGGGAGACCTTGTACTGCAAAAGATCAGAGAAATTTTTCAGCTTGTGCTGTTGCTGCAAAGCTTTCAGTGCTTCGATATCTTCACAGAAGATTCCTTAGGGCTTCCAAAAGTTCATTGTGGTCTTTTGCATCGATATCACTATTGCTGGGCAGTTTTTGCTAAATGATTTTTGTTTCCTTCCTAATAGAGGAAACAAGTTCCTTAGGCTGGTGCTTCACTCTTTACATTTAGAAAAGTTCTTCTCACAGCCTAAGTAATTTTTTCTTTTCGCATTTTTGAGTCCATTGCTTTTTCTGTCCACTGTAGATGTGGAGCATCTTTCTTTGCAGAAACCATTTCTGTATTTTGTAGAAACATAGCATATCTCATTCTTAGCTTCTCATTTCACTCTGTCCATACTGAGCCACCTCACTGAGTTATGTCCCCCATCCCTCAGAGCTCACCTGAGGACATATCTGCCTTTGCTTGTTGTTCTGGGGAGGTTTCTCATGTTCCCAGCAGCCTTTCCCAAAAGTGGACGTTCCCAAAGGTTTTGTCCAAACTGAGAGGGTCAGGAATTTGTATTCTTGTCAATGATAGAAGTTGCCTTGTTTGTGGCAACTGGATATTTATAATTTGTGCTCAGTCTCTGATCCTCTCCATCCCCAATCCTTATCTACAGTGCAGCTGCTCAGCAGTTGTTTCTATATTTATGCAGGTGATTTTTTTTTCTCTGAACAACACTTGACCTTGGGGAATTGGACTGCATTTTTTAATCACTTCTTCAGTTTCATTAATTCCTCCCTGCAATGGCTTCCCATTTATGCATGTCTTTTTGTGGCAATAACATAAATTATGGGACATTTCTTTCCACATGGCACTAATACTGGGGCTTCATTGTCAGGTCTCATTGCTTTTTGCAGGTTCCTCACCTGGCAGAAAAAAAAATTGACAGTGGCTCAGCTGGCTTTACAAGTGTCCCTTATAACTGCTATTGATGAGTACTTGTTTTTTAAATTCTTTTCTTCAGTATGTCTCACTGCTGGGAACCCTATTAGAGTTAATTATTGTTATAGAAGACTTGATTTCAGCCTGTTCTCTGGGAGGAAAGGTGTTTTGTGCCTGTTTCCCTGAACAAATAGAGCTGATAAAACCAGCCTTTGCTCAGCTGGCCACCACCACTGACAGTCTAGGGGGGCTGTTGCTCACTTGCTGTATTAGCTGCCCTTTCAGCAGCTATCACGTCTCTTATATAGCACCATTTTCCTTCCTGATGGAGTTCCAATATTCTCTCTATGTCTCAGGAGCTGGGCTGCCATCCTTCAGAAGAGGTAGTCCGCAAATGTAGTTTTTTGAACTTTCCCAGCCTCATCAGGGCATATTCTTACCATGACAGGGTTATATTTCCTCCTAAAACTAACAGACTTGAACCACAGAGGCAGGCTTCACCTGGAAAGAGGATGGGAAACCACTCAGAAACTCTTTAAAAAGGGAATTCTTTCTAACCTCATGCAGGTGAATGTCATGCTTTTTGTCTTGTCATTGTCTTTTAGTGCCTTTAGTGTCCTTATTTTACTTCGTTGTTAGCTCCTGGAGTGTTGCTGAGGGTAATACAAGGTTAAAGGAAGTAATTGTAATTGTTGTGTGCTCCTACCCATCATGGCTCACAGAGAGCGCTCAAAAACACAGCAGGCAACAGCGTGGAGGTTTGTGTAAGTGACCTCTCTTTTGGGCAACAACAGCTTGATTTGGAGACTGTGCAATTGTGGTACAGGTGTCTGAGATTTCTTGAGTAGCTTTTAGGGATACACTTATGAGAAGGGGAGCTTTCCCTTGGGATATTGCAGATGTGTGAGTCTGTGCCTGTTTCCAGCTCCCTACTTTTGTGTTTAAGCAGAGATCTCTTGTTTGGCTCACTGAAGCTGCTGTTCGGAGGGCAGAGGCAGATCTCAAGTTTCTGATCTGAGAGGCTCTGAGCCCATTTTCTGGGCACAACCCTTTTGCCTGTGGAAGAGCAGCTTGGGCACCAAAACCTTCCCTCAGCTGTTTTACCCCTTAATTTGTGTGGGACTCATCTCCCAGCTATGGGCTCTGGGCTGTGGTGACTCAGGAATGGGGTCTGAAATCACCAGGGCTGTCCTGTTGTAAACAGACTCCCTTTCCAAACAGGGCTCCTGACTAGAATTGCTTCTCACCTTTCTCTGGGCGTTGCATATGTCCCATTTTGGGGCTTTTTCTCTTTTCTTCTGTTTGTGCTTCTCAGGTCTCTATGCTGGTCCTGTCAAGTTACAGTTTCGTTCACCTGCCTCTGCAGAGAGGACTTCTGAAAGTCCCAGGTATGGGCACACTCTGGATGAAATCCTTTGTGATAAATACATCCATTTCATTTCTGGTCTTAGTCAAGTGCCATTGAGACAGTTGATTTAAAATTGTGTTGTATTTGCCCTATTGAGTGTGTAAGAGAGATATAAAATCACAAAGAAAAGGAATAAATTAAGTTGGTCTATACTACTGTGTTACATGTTTGATTTTTTCACAATGTTCCAGTCTCCTGTAACTGGTATTTCTGGAATGTGTGGGGCATCCAATAGGGTCTAGTCATAAATCTCTGTAAATAGCAAGTTTGGAAAGATGTGAAATAGAAATTTTGCTTCTTACAAAAGAGAAAGGTGAATTGCACCAGATCAGGTCTGGACATAATGACAGCATGAAGAAGAATCTGATTCTATGATTCTGATTTCCTTCCTTCCTTCCTGGACACTCACAAGAGGGATGTGTGTCTAGGGCTGGGAAGAGTGGATTCAAGATTTCACAGGTGTTTAGAACTTGACAATGAAATGCCCCTCTCACCACCTTATCTATGCAAATATTTACCCAAACGTTTTCCTGTTTTAGGATCATTTGCTGTCTCCCTTCACTTATTTACTCATCCAGGTAGGAAGGTTTCACAGAGCAGTTTGACTTGTACCTCCAAGTGTGTGCTGAGTAGGTTTATTAGCAGCCTTAGTGCTGCATAATTATGAAATTAACCTTTGAGTCACTCCCATCTCTTTTCTAATTTTCTGCTGTTGTCAGTGGAATGTGCCACAGGAAGCGTTAAGTATTTGCTTTGGTTTGTGCTTCCCTGCGTGGCTGTTGTGGGCCACTGTCAGAGGAGGATCCTGGGACAGCTCAGCCTTTGGTCCCAGGCAGCAGAACCCTCCTTTCTTCTCAAAGGTTGGCTTAGGATTTTTCCCCAAGTTGCCAAGGTCTCCAAATAACTGCGTATGCTATTTTTGAATATTGGCATAATATTGGTATTCTCAGTCTTCTGCAATTTTAGTTGCTCACCAGTTTATTAAAATTGAAGGTCACAGGATTGGAGAACTTGTAAAATGGTTATTTTAGGACTGGGCTCAAATCAATAGGATATGCCAGCTAGAAATGTTATGCCTAGCAGATGCTGTATAACGTTCCTATTAGTTATTAATTGGCTTGGAAATTCTTAATTATCTTGTATTTTTTATGTGGTGAATAGTTAGTTTTTAAAAATACTTTCAGCTTTCCTTTTGCACCCATTGCCATCAGTTTGGCCTGTTACTGGTCTAGTTACTTGGTTGCCCATAATTCCTTTCAAAAATCCTACTGCCTGTCAACTTTTCACTGGTGCTTTTGTGGTCCCTTAAGAACTTTGGGCTTTTTGTATCTTATACCCTTGTTGTATACAGTACTTTTTTTTCCACTATTTTCACATCGATACTGAGCCAAATTGTATTTGGCATCTGATACTTGACTTCTCTGCTTTTACCAGTGATTTTGTCTGAGCAAGAGGGAGGAGAATAATTTCTTTCTTAATGTTGATCGACTTAGTTACTGCTCAAAGGAGCTGTGTAATGTGTACTATGAAAATACTTATCTGGTTGCAACACAACATAATTGTGTAGCAGCCATCAGTTTTAGGACAATGTGGGCTGGTTTTTTGATTCACAATGAGTTAAGATATTACATTGTATTAAATTCAGGACCTTTGTGTTTAAAATTTTTAACCTGAGCTGTTAAGGCGTAGATGAAATCTACCGTTGGGATATTGAACCAAACTGCCATGGACAAGAAAATCTGAATTTCTATGCATAAGCTCTTTTGTTCTCCTGGAGTCTTCCTGGGGTTTTATTCCCACTTATTTTCTCTGCTGGGTATTTTTTTTCATAAATGTCACTGCAATTAACCCTTGGAAATCTCTGAAAATTATTTTCCTTTTATTTTTATTCTGACTTTTCTTATTCTATAGCAATATTTCTCCTTTTCTTCTGCTTCTTGCATGTGCTACTGTACTGCCCCTTCTAGTTCCCGAATTGATCCCTTTAGGGTAAGAGGGTAAATTAACATTTTTGTCTGTTTTGAAAATGCCAGGGAAATCTGGAAGCTGTTTCCTTCTCTTGGTGTAGAGCTGAGTGCTGGGCTCTGGAGGGCAAGGCAGGGAGTCAAAGCAGATGCAGCTGGGATTTGAAATGGGGGCACAAAGTGATGCCTTTGGAGAAGAGATCTCTCTCTGTCCCTCACTCCTGCTTCCCCTTGGGTACAGGAGTGCTCAGGCTGCAGCAGTGGCATTGTCTGGGCAGAAATCTTGTGCTTTGGTGACTTTTAGCTCTTAAAGAGGAGATATTTCTAAAGCAAAACTAAATTTGTGGTTTCTTTGATCTTGAAAGTAGGCAATAAGAAATTTGCATTCCTTTTTGTTTTCCCTAGCCAGATTTATAAGTCTCAATTCAGAAACCACAGTCCAGAGTCCAAATCCTCCTCCTCTCTCTGCAGAAGCTGGTGTCAGTGGTGCTGCTCACATGAGATCAAGTAGGCCCAAAATCCTTGGTTTTTCAGCCCAGATCTGTGCTGTTCTTACATCCAGTTCTGGTTTATTTTGGGATGTTGCCCACTTTTCATAAGGAAAGGTGGGATTGTCTCAGACATTCTATTCAGATGTGCCTCACCAGAGTAAGTTTTGGGACACCCTGCTTTGGCATAATTGCTTCCTACTGGCTAGGAAAAGGGGTGGTGAAAATATGGAAATTCTGTCTCTTAATGATTTTGAGCCTGCAAATTGTTCAGAAGGAGCTTGAGGCCAAATGGATGAATTCTGGTCAACCCTGAGATGGTGTAATTGCAGAGCTTGCAGCCCAGGTTATTCTTCAAACTTTGACCTTCATTCCTTGTCATGCTCATCCTTCCATTCCTTCCCTTGCATTTCAAAGGTACAAGAAGAAGGCAGAACTTGTTCTCTTTTCCCTGTCCATACCTGAGTGAATCACAGCTGCTCTTACAGGCGGTCACCGGGACTCTGCCAAAGATTTGGGTGTCCTTGCCTCTGCCCTGCACAGTTAGGTGTATTCCATCGGCCTGGGATTGGAACTGGAGCGGGAATGGAAATGGGTGATGTGCCCACCATTCCTTACATAGCCCCGAGCGTGAAACTTTCCGCTCCGATCTTTGTTCCTGGACCTTGCTGAGGTTGTGTGCTTGTCCGCCTGCTGCCGGGAGTGTTTGACTGGAGCTCAGTGTGGGATTTTGTTCATGCTCCTATTTTTATTTTACTGGTGCTTTTGCATCGCTAATCAAACACAACCCTCCCATTGTTCTCCCCGCTTCTTCCTCCCGGTACATGTTTATATTTAGTTATTTCGGTAATAATACGCAGGGTTTGTAATCCCGCAAGAAGCCGGGGCGGCGATGAACTGCTTTTCTGATTGCCCAGTGAGTTCGGTTCCCCTGGCAGATGGCTGTTATTTGATCCGCCGCCGTTCCCGGAGCGGCTGGAGCGCGGCGGCGGAGATGCCCTCGCTCGGTGCCGCTGCTCGGGGACTCCGGAGCGGGTGGGGACTGGCGGCCGCGCTGCCGGTGCGCAGCCCCCTCCGGGCTCTATCCAGCATCCAGCCCGATTTCCATCCATTCATGAATCCGTGACGTCAGCACGCTCGGTGCTTCTTTGCAGCAGGCTGCAGGATTGTGTGGGTGGAATTTCCTTTTATTTTGCAACACTTCCTTTTTTTTTTTTTTGCCTTTTTTTTTTTTTTTGCCTTCCATCTTTTTAAAACAAGAAAATGGAGCATCACATAGGAAATGTTCATCCTTGTGAGTATTTGGGAGGAGATGTGTTTCTGTGAGGGGTGTGTGTTTGTGTGTGTGGTGTTTCATGGTCAACGTTCCCCTTTCGCCATTTATTTCGGAAGGACAGATGGATGTTGCATTTGTGATGGGAAAGGGCTGAAAAAATGATGCTGAGAAAGGGAAGAGGAAACGTGAAACCTTAATTTACCCATCACTGCATATGAATCCGAGAGCTGGCCTGGCCTTTGCCTGTCGGTGTGCTGGACATTTTTCACTTGCAATTTTGCACGTTATCTTCTTGTGCCCCCCTTTTAAAGGGGAAGGGAATGGCTATGGAAAATGGATATAAATGGAATATGCAGGCAGTGACATAAGAATTACTAGATAGTATAAAGAGACAGAATTGTAATTTTTGGTTTTTTGGGGAATTGTTTTTTTTTTTCCTTGTGGGCTAATCAAACAATTCCTCTTGTGTGTTACAGTGTTAAATAATTTAATTTTATTTCTGAGATGAAGGAGGTGCGTTTTTCTTTCAATCAGCCGGGTAGGAATTTGCTCCTGTATTATTGAAAATAGCAGTTTGAGCTGTCTCTGATGTGCTGAACACAATTTTCACCCCTCATTTTCCTAATAAACGAGGAAGCTGGGAGTACCTTTGCAGTTAATGATACTGTTCACTGGGGCAATATTTGTCCTATTTCTGCTCACCTGAATAGACATGATGTCATGTTTTCTCCCAATGAAAAGAAGAGCTGCTCTTTATTTTTATTTTGGGGGCTGGTTTAGGTGCTGCAGTAGCTTAATCATATCAAACCACATGTCTCCCTTAAGTAAATTAAAAATGGGATATTTTAAGTAGATCTGGAGAAAGATGACATCAGGCCCATGTGTTTGGATATACTGATTTTAGCAGTAGGCAATCTGTTCGGTAGAAGAAGATGAAGGAATGTGTTTGGATCAATAATTTTGAGGAAGAAGATATGAAAATATTGGAGAGGTGCAGTCAGTCAGGCTGGGAAATGTGGGCACTTGACACAATTCCTGCTGTGAGGGCAGCCACAGAAACCTTGGGATACCCTAGAATGGGGAGGGTGGAGTTGTCGTGGATTTAAAAGTTTTTGTCAGTATCCTTTTTGTTGTGCTCCTGAGTGTATACAGGTTTTGTTTCTAGAGAGAGGCAGCCCTTTGAACCCTCTGTCTGTGACAGCCTTCCGCTGAGAAACACAAATAAATCCAGATTTTTGTGTAGTGGGGGGTTTGTTTGTTTGTTTTGTCTAACACCAGTTTTGTTTCCTGTCTTTGGGGCCTCCAGTCTGATTCAGATTTGTCTTTGTCCCCTGCTGCCCGATAGTTAAATTTATAGCTGGCATTCATTTTGACCCTTGTGCCTGGAATTAGCAAATAACTTCTAGCACAGAATATATGGTAGGGACTCCACTGTTCCCCAGCTATAGGTGAACTTGTGTTTGATTATGCTTGGGGTTTTTTTGGTTGCATTTTTAACCTCCCTTTTTCACTTCCTATTGTAAAGACTAGGTAAGGGGCTTATCTCCAGTGGATCAGAAAATTGAGTAATGGTTTATTTGAAAACCTCTTCCTAGGTAAGACCTTTCACAATTAGGAGTCATTTAAGCATGTGTCTGTTCTAAGCAGTGGCAGGATAAGAAAAGTTTCAAGTATTTCCTGTTTTCTTAGGACTTATTTTACAGCAAATGTTATATGGTGGCTGATTAGCCTTGAGTTGTTACCACCTGGTACCTGTTCCAGGCTGTCTGCAGTAGAGATGTGGCGAGTGGATTTTCAAGAGTGGGGCTTCTCAAAATGGCAGAGTTACTGAATAATACTTTTTTTAAAATGTAAAAATAAAAGAAATCTGGCATGGCTTGTGTGAACAGATTTAAAATCCGTGCCAGTTGTCCTTCAGCTCTGGTCCTTGGGGCCAGGGCAGGCAGGGGAAGGTGCTTTGAACCTTTTAGCCAAGCTCTAACCTGAGATCCCAGTGGAGGAAGGCAGCAGGTTCACTGCTTGTACAACTTCCAGTGAGTTCTCAGCCATAGCTGAATCCAAATGAGTCAACTGAATGTTAGCTCTGAAGCTCTCAGGAGTTTGGCACTTCACCAAGCCCTGTCCAGCTTATGGGACTTTGTTTTTTATCCCTCCTTGGCAAATACATCCCGTGCAGGGGCTTAGGCTTTTGTAGGCTCCTGTTTCGTGACATTGCAGCAAATCAGTCTCATCTCCTGGGGAGTGGGGAGTAAATATTTCACCCAAAACACAGACTACTTAGGGCTGAATACCAAGCTGGCAGCTGTGGCTGGGCCCAGGAGCACCAGCTCCGTGTGTAGTTACTCCCACCCCTGTAAATACTCAGTGTGTGCTTTGACCTTTGTGCTCTCTCCCTGCTACAACTTCAGCTGAGAAGTTGGTGGTTGGAGAGGGTTCAAAGGCTTTGGCAACAGTTGGGTGTAGGCCAGGAGGAAGAGCAGATTTGTCTGTGTAAAGTCTGTGCTTTATAACCCTCTGGTGAAGCTGTGGTTGTTGGTGCTGTTCCTCTGGAGCTGTTGGTAGCAGAGCACCAAGGTGCTGTGAGGGAAGGAAGGAGGAAGTCCTGGCAGGGGTGAGAGGCTGGACTTTTTCCAGCATGGTGGGCTGGAGGAATGGAGAGCTCTGTTCATTCCAGGGATTCTTGTCCTTTCCTGCCCCCCATCTCTATTACCTTCTGGAGGACACCAAAATCAGTAAAGCAGCTGTACAGCTGTGACTCCTCTGCTGAAACGTGGTAAGTCCAGCCTCACTATCCTCCTGTGCCTGAGGAGATCCTCAGGTGCTGAGCCATCAGCTGCAGCCCAGGAGTGCTCCAGCTGGGGTGTGCTGAGTGCTGGTGTCTGCAGGGTTGGATGGCACGAGCCGTGCCAGGCCTCAGGAGCTCCTCTGGGATGCACCCAGGCCTGTGTTGTTGGTGCTACCAGCACGTAAAGCTGTAGTGGAGCAGGCTCACACCTCTAACCTCACACTGGCACTAATACAGGCTCACGAGAGGCTCCTGAGTGGGGCATTGTGCTGCCTCTGTTGAGGAGTAATCCTCTTTGCTCGTGTCTGGGGCTGTCATTTCCCGTCCGAGATCTGCCAGCTGCATTTCAAGTGTCCTTCCCCTTCCCAGCAGGTGCACCCAGGCATGGACCTGGTGTGAGGTGACAGCGGCCAGAGCGCTGCCCCTACCCCAGGAATTGTGCTTTCATGGAGAGCTGTTGAGTTTAATACTGGGTGTGAAGCATAGAAGCTCTTAGTGCTGAGAAGTTTGTGTGAGTAGCATTTACATGTCGAATGTGCTTTGCAAATGTTGAATAATTCATATCTACTATAAAAATAAAAACAAGCGTGGGAGTGAGCGAGTTTACCTGAGACCAGTCTGACACCTCACGTGAATTAAAGTGAGACTTTGATTCATTCACTGGATTCCTGAAAGCAGCGCTGTGATATTGATCTTCATCCTCAAAGATCTTTCAGACATTAATTAATTTTAATGCTAGTCTTTGGAGGAAAATAGAGTGTTTCAGTTCTGTGATGGGGGGAAATTCCAAGATATTGTTTGTTGGTAGGACTGGAACATTTAGTGCCTTCATGTGGCAATGTCAGTGGGGCTGTAGGAGCTCTGTGAACTAAACGGCAAATTTTTCTGCTGTTTGTTGTCATAAAATATTTCAGTTTGAATCCTTAAATCTGTTGTTGTTGTATAGTAATATAATAGCATATAGTAATTATATAGTAATATAATAACATATGGATGGATTATAACATGGGGATTGTCAGTGAGGTAGAAGTGCAGAACTGAGAAGAATAAAGAGAAAAGAACAGAGCCTGGAGCCTGTGACTGGGTTTGAAAAGTTGTTTCCTGCTATGGAGACAGCTGGAAAGGCAGAAGAGAAGAATGTAACTTAAGGTCATTTCTAGATTTTAATCTGAGTTTTCAGTAGTAATTCTGTAGTAGTTCTAGTACTAATTCAGTAGTATAAAAAAGGCTATTCAGCATTTAGTCTGTCTTTATCCCAGCTGAATGTGTTCCCGTGTGTTGATGGGCCTGTGGTGGAGGCTGTCAGTGCTGAGATGCTGTGTGGAGCTCCTGGTGTTCCCTGTGTGCACGTAGCTCACGACACGCAGCAGCCACAGGGAGGAGAGCAAATGGGTGACTTTTCTTACACTGATTTTTGTGAAGTACCTGTGTGGTGCTTGCTCTGTTCCCCTGCTCCCCAGAGGCAGGTGGTGGCTGGTGGCAGGGTTCCCTGTTCTCCCTGCACCTGGGCTCGCAGCGGGGCTGCTCTCCAGCAGGAACATGCAGCCCCTGCTCCCTGCAGCCAGTACGAGTCTTTATGCAACACCACTTATTTCCTATGGCATCAGATTACGCAATTTCTGAGCAGAAGAATGCAAAGCCCTGGAAGAACACAGTAGCATTTTAGCAGATCCAAAAATACCTTCTGCAGGATAGAGGCAGCATTTCTGTGTGTAGTGCTGAAAATACGCTGTTATGTAAGGTGCTTATTTGCCAGCCAGCGCTTGGCAGGGCTGCCAGGTGAAGCAGGACGTGCTCTCCCTGCCACTGGAGAGGTCTTCCTGCACTCTTGGGAGGCTGGATGGGCTCTTTGTCTCTCTTCTTCACCAAGATAAATTTTTATTGCCTTTTTTTTTATTTTGTTCCTTTTAAGAAAATAAAAGTAGTGGATGCTTGATTTCTCTTTCCAAATCAAGCAGTGCTTCATCACCCCCTACAAATTTGTAACCTCATGCTAAAGGAGATTCTAGTGAAATATTTGTCTAATGGTGTTGGAGGTAGAAATTAATTCCTATGCTGAGAGCCAGGGCAGATGCATACATTGCATGTGGGGATAAGAGTCACTAGTTCTTTTAAGGTGAAGTCTGCCTTGGAAATCTATTAAATATCTTTGTAGGAAACAAGAGCATGCTAGGAAGGGGATCTGTTTGATACAATCTGTTGGAGTTTTGGCAGGAATACTTACCAGAGACTCTTTAAGAGGCTAAACAGCTATTAAATAACTGAGACACCAGGCTGGCAGGCAGATTATTGGTTAAATGATATGGAATAAGAATAGGGATAAAAGCATTGAAATTTTGAAACATTTTGCTCTGCTTTGGAGATGGCACTACTCATACTCTTCCCACCTTTTCTTCCCTTATCCAGATGTTTTAGGAATATTCTGTTTAGGCTGTGAGACTACCCAAGGAAGGTCTTGAGGGTAATGATAACTATGGGGGCCACCTGCAGGGAGTACTGGAAGGTTCCAGTGATAAAATACCAGTTCCATTTAGTGTTGATTAAACACAATTCAGTCTTAACATCCAGTCAGAATTAGGCTCTGGCACAGCTTTTTCTGCACAAGAACGAGGTCTTAGGTTGTAAGAGACCCATGGAAGTTAGCTCAGCATCCTGAAGAACCAAGATGATCATTGTGCCTTTGTGCATTTCTGTGGCATTCTGTCCTTTTTGGGAATGCTGGCTGTGATCTGACTTCCTCAACTACCCAGAGAAGCTGCCCCATCCCTGGAAGTGTTCAAGGCCAGGTTGTATGGGGCTTGGAACAAAGTGGGTTAGTGGAAGGTGTCCCTGCCCGTGAATTTTAAGGTTTTAATAATTGTTTTTCACCCCAAAGCATTCTGTGATTCTACATTCTGTAACTCTAAGGTGATACAGGAGAAATGGAAAAGATGCAGTCAAAGACTCAGAGCAAGTCTCATATGGTGAGTGAGAAGGTCAAGTGATAATTGTTAGACTTGAGAAAAAAATGTTGGAGTGGAGAATGGGATAATTTTTAAAATCACAGCTGGAATTAGAGATAGTATGTTCAGCTGTCACTGAAGCAGTGAACAACTGTCTGTTTGAGGAAAGAAAGGAATTAAAGGCATGCAAAGTGAAGAGCAACTGGTGTTACCTTCTCCAACACAGCTCATCTACAAAACTCCCTGCCACAGCGCAGTGTTTGCTGAAGTGTTCTGGTTACAAAAATGCCTCGACACACTTGCACAGGACCGGTGCTTTGTGTGCTGTGGCAGGGCAGCTGGTGGCACTGCTGGGGACAGCTCTGCACACCCTTCCCTTGGCTTTGCAGCATGAACGGGGGATGGATGGATGGATGGATGGATGGATGGATGGATGGATGGATGGATGGATGGGCCTCCTGAGCTTCTGTGGCTTCGTGCCGTTGCTGCAGCCTAGGTGCCACTTCCTTCTCCTCAGCCAGGCTTGCTTGGGATGTGCAAGGTGCCAAGCAAACATGCAGCTGGCTCTGCACAGAGCCAGAATTCAGCCATTGTGGGTATTTCTTGGCTGGTACATGGTGCTATTTTTGTCGCTGTCAGAAAGGGTTCAGGCCACAGAGCTAGACAGGGTTCTCTTTCTTACTGGTACAGCCACAGACAAAAGGATATCACAACTAAAATCCCGTTTCCAAGTGTCCCTATTTTTTTATAGATAGAATATATTGAGTAAAAGTTAAATTAAATCATCATGAAGTCAGGCTTTTGTTGTGATAACACAGGCTACATACAACACACTTACATGTCTGTGGTCTCATGTGCTTAATGCCCATGGCTATGTTAATACTCTGTTAACATTTCAAAAATTATGATGATTATGATAGTTGTAAGCCCCTAAGCAGTTGCTACCACATTACTCAGGTGAAGATTATGGTGTCTGCAGAAGAAAGTTGTTTTATGTTGGGGTGGCATTTATTGGAGAGAGGAAATAAAAGTTTGTGTTCAAGTCAGGATTCTGCAGGAGGTACAGAAGTACTGTAGTGTTTATCTGACGACCTGAAGGAACAGTTTAAAGCACAAAAAAGCCAATGTGACAAGACTTCACTTTCCCAGGTAAACGTGCTGTTTGTTGTAGAGAAATGTTTATATGCAGGAATATGAACAGAGCTATTGCAGTGACAGAAAATGTCAGCTGGGTCAGAGGAAGAATTCTCACTTTTTTAATCATCAATTGATTATGTTTTGGCAATATAATTGTAATATTTAAAGATAAGGCTGGGTTATGGCTGAGCATTCATGTGGGTGTGAGATGGAAAGAAATGTCCTTCCTTACAGGAGCAGTGTGTCTTGAAAAGGAGATTGATGGCTTAAAAACACCCAAGCTTTTGCCTTGGGCTACTCCATAGCTGGCTTAAAGGTTTGCCCATAGCCAGGGCTGGGTTATACCAAATTATTGTGGGCAAGCTTCGTAGTAGTTTCTTTTTCACAATCTAACAAAACAGACAGTGTAACTTATAAAAATGTAATATAGTTAATTAATGTAATAATGTAACTTTAAAAAAAATTTTCAACCCTCCTGCAAACAAAGAATTTGCCTTTTGGTGATGTGTAAATCATTCTCTATTAATAAGTCTGCTTTTACTTTTTGTTTTCAAAGCAAACATTAAAACATAAGCCTATGTTCTGAGTAATGTAAAAAGTGTGGCAGGAGTATCTGATCCACTCATGTAACGTTTTCTTCATCAGGAGACCAGGAAAAGAAACTCTGTTGAAATGCTGTGTAATAAAACTACATGGTTCAAACCCCAAAGGTCAGAATTGACAACAAAAGCTCTGGGACTTGCAAACTCAGCAGCTCTCAGTTGTTCCTGTGCTGGAGTTGTACAGTGATGGGAGAGGATTGTGCATCAAGCTGTTGTAAAAGTTCCCTGTAGAATTTGGTAGAGAGTCACAAGGGGCAGAAGAACATGATATCTGTGCTTTACAGATACACTTTTTATGGTTTTGTTAGATTTTAGAACATTTTCAAAGCACTGTCACAAGCCACTAGTTGAGATGATACACACATAAATTCCAGTTGTGTTACCAGTGAGGAAATGTGCAGTTACCTTGTCGTGCCCATTGTAGCCAGGAGGAAATCTGAGTACCAGGAAAAAGCAAGGGGACTACAGGGCTTGGCTGTAAGCAGTGATCTGGGCAGGAGTCTCCTCTGTCCGTGGTAGTTCCATGTACCAGCTGGGTAATTTCTGCCAGCAGCTCTGTTTCAGCCCCTAAATGTGATCAGACAACTACTTTTATTCCTTTTGCATGTTGGAAGTGCAAGCAGAGATTATGCTTCCCTGGCTAAGGTAGAAATAGCATTCAAGGAAGCAAACTGAGTGTTGCTGGAGACTTGGGCTGTCAGGAGACTGAGTGGTGGCCTCTGTGCTTACACACCTTTCCAGCACACTGACTTTTTGTTTGGTTTGTGTGCTGTGTCTCAATGCTGTGTCTGATTTGCCACTCAATTTTTAACACAGCTCTTTAAAGGAGAAACTTCAGTAATGGTTCATGCAATGCATTGGGTTAACTCAGTTGCAAACTTGACCATTGACTTTTGTGAATATTGAACTTATATAGGCAGCCATGTGCTTTGGTGGCTCTGGGGGAGTGTGAGGACATTTTGGATGGCTGTTTTCAGGGACAGGTGCAATATCAGGCAAGGTGAAAGTGTGCCTTGGTAGCTGATTCACTCACTTGGTGATTCAGGTAAACTCTGTTTTCTGTAGTTTCAAACTGAATTTTGGGCTGTTTGAAATGTTGAGGTGCAGCCTCACTCTTCTGAGAAGAGGTGCATTTCTTGCTCCTCTTGCCCAGGAGCACTGGGATTTTGCCTGGAAAAAGTACTTTGCATGGAAATGAAGTCATTTATGAGAAGCTGTGATCGTACAAAATTACACTGAGCCTTGAATCTCTTTCCAGACAGAAGTGGAGAGTGCATGAACTCATCAAAACAGTTCAAATCTAAGGGTCTGCCTTCAAGTCTGTGTGTGCAGCAGCACTTTATGAAATCTAAATTTCTTAAATATGCACAGTCCTCCCACACATGGAGCTTCCAGCTTTTGACTGGGAGGCTGCTGCAGCAGGAGCATTGCTTGGATAGAAATAGCACAGCCCTTGGCTATGCCTTTCCCTGGAAAAGCTGAAGATGCACATGCAGATCACAGACATGGGATCCCAGGCTGGTTTGTGTTGGAAGGGACTCTAAAAATCATCCATTCCCACTCCCTGCCCTGGGCAGGGACACCTTCCACAATCCAAGGTTGCTCCAAGCCCTGTCCAACCTGGCCTTGGACACTTCCAGGGATGGGGCCACCTGTGCCAGGGCCTCCCCACCCTCACAGGGAACAATTTCTTCCTAATATTGAAACTAAATCTGCCCTCCTTAAGCTAAAGGCTATTCCACCTTGAACTGTCACCACTACATGCCCTTATGAATACATCTTGAATGACAGTCTGGATATAATGAAACCTAAAACTTTCAAGAAAACATTTTTCTTTGACTTTTATTGGGAAAAGTTCAACATGAAAAATCTCAGCCTTTTGGTACTATGACTAAAAGAATAGTGGCAGCATGACAATAAAACTTGGGAAATGCTCTTCTTCCCTTGTTTGAAGAGATGGTGAGATCTAAACCAACCTAATTTTGTTGAATTAAACCACATTTTGCTAAGGCAAGAAGTTGTACATTGCAGAATTTACTGCAATAGAAGATAATTTTAAAAATTAATTTCCCCAATAAGTCAGCACTGATGTGGTGTGGCAAAAACCACCTTTCCTCCTTCCAGGGCTTCTGCACCACTTTGCTTCAAGTTGGCTTGATAGGAAGTTGTTTTAAAAGAAGTGCTGCTGTTTCATGCTCTCCAAACAATGAGTTTGCTAAACCTCTGAAAGTCAGGCTGCTTATGTAAGGGCCTAAATAAGGCTGTATCATGGCAGTTT
The DNA here is from genome assembly GCA_013400315.1 of Bombycilla garrulus. NCBI lineage: Eukaryota > Metazoa > Chordata > Aves > Passeriformes > Bombycillidae > Bombycilla > Bombycilla garrulus. The sequence goes on along the minus strand of VXBU01009134.1, from coordinate 49,957 downwards.
GAAAATAATTCCATCACTTTTATATGCCTTCTCTCCCCATGAAGCACATACAGGGACATGTAAAGTGGCAGGACACTCTGCCTAAAGGCTTTTTTTGTTTGAAACATCTCAGTGTGGGAGAAGGCAATTTGATCTGGGAAAACAGATCTGATATCCCTGAGTCTGGGGCTTTGTTCTTGGCTGAGCTGTGTAGTGAAAAGCTGTTCATTCCCTGTTAAACCTCCACAATCAAACATTCCAGAGGCACACAACTGTAAAAATGTAAAAGCAAAACCTTACACTGTAGTAGTGTACTCTTGAGAGTCACATAACAGCAAAGTTATTTTATATAACTCCCAAGTCTGATTTAATCCTTAATGCACTTCCCGAAGCTTAAATTTGAGATGTTTTGGGACACTGTTACCTCAAATTCTAGCCTTTTATTTTGGGTTTCTTGCAGGACACCTCGCTGATATTTTATTTGCATTGCTTAATATTCTATGTTACAAAAAGCAGATTTCACTGTAGGAGTAGCAGTTGCATTTTGCTCTTGTTTAACCAATCACTTGTCAGTCCCTGACTTTAGGTAATGAGCAGGGGCTGTGCCCAGGGACATTCAGTTGGGCTTTGCTTGATGTTTTTCTGAAATTCTGTTCAGGTCTGAAGCATTTTCTTATCAATAACAAAGTCTGCAATAATATAACAACTGCTGTTAGTAATTGTACTGTGAGATCACACTGCAGCTTCCCACACTGGTGGATTGGTCACTGTAATGCTGGTCACCAGCAGGTCAGGAATAACCAACTCTCCAGCTTCCCCTATGAGTCTGATTCAGCTCCTCTACTGGTTTGGGCTGTGCTGCAACCTCTGTCTCACTTGCTGTTTTGCTTTCTTTTAAAGAACAAAGCTTACAACCTAAATAAAGCTTTTATGCAAAGCCCATGTGAGCAGGCAGGATACAGGAAAGTAATCCAGGCTCCTGGCTGTTCCTGTTTGCTGCTGGAGAGGGGCAGAAGCCAGGGCAGGAGTGTTTCATCCTGCAGGCTGAAGGGCTTATCTCTCCTCTCTGCAGTGACCTCATCCTGAGGAGTTGTGGCACTGAGCTGTTCCCTTGCCATTGGCTGTGTCCTACCTGGCCACCTCTTTCTCCCTTCCAATGGCTGTTTGCAGAACCTGGAAATTTGCACCCACTGTAACTGATGGTACTTTTTAACAAAATACTTTCTGTCAAGGCCTTTATTTTTACCGCACTCTCAGCTTCTTATGGAATTTAGAACTGGACTTTGTTCCATGTTGCAGGCTCATTCACTTAATTAGTTGCGGCCTAGTGTTAGAGCCACTTGTTTCAGAAGGGACTATCCCAAAACTGGTTTTGCAGTGGGCAGCTCTGGCAGCATGACCCCGCAGCCATCAGCCTGGCTCTGTGGGAAGGTGACACCACTGTGGGTCATGGTAAAAAGACCTCTCAGTGGAGCATGGAGCAAGAGATGGGGGCACTTCTTCAAAGGGATTCCAGCTCTTGTTTAGTGTGCACCCTCCCAGGAGCTCTTGCAGGGGAGAAGTGGAGAGCAGTGGTGGGAGATCAACAAGGAGGGTCTGCTGTCCTGTGAAGCTCTCAAGGTTTTCCTTGCTTGTGAGGGTGACCTGGATGTGGTTAGAGAATTGAACATACCTTGCCACAATGGACGTGGAGGGTCAATCAAAGGTCCAGGATGGTCATACCTAGGTGGGGCTCTGAGGGAGCAAACACAAACCATCCCTTGTGGGATCAAGGTACCTGTATCACCGGGCTTTGTTTCTCTAACACCTTGTCTCGAGGGTTTGCAGAGGGATCCTGAGCTTGTGGGCTGTGCCAGGCCCAGGAACAGTGACGGGCCAGCTGAGTTGGGGCCAGTTTCAGTCTGATAACGCTATGGGAACTCTCTGCAAAGAGTCTTTCACGATTTTGACCTTTAGGCTCTTGTTTAAAACTGTGGTGTTTATTTACAGGGCAATTCCTGCAGTAGGTTACCAAGAGTATTGCCTGAGTGGAGTTTCTGTTGGAACCATTTATTTTTTTCTTATAGGGCAGTAATTATTTACCAAGTATCAGTGGCTGTCTGGAAAATCTAGTTAATTATCAGCTCACCTCTGTGAAACTGCACGTAGTGAAAATACTTAAATAAAAAATTGAAAGTTGTTCTTTTTCCTCTTGTTTCAGGTACTGGGCCCACGCGTCACATATGAGTCGCGTCCTACAGATGCTCTGAGCACCCCCTCGGGCCGTCTCCTTGATGCACGCTCACAGGCATCATGGCCAGCACTCAGGAGCGCCTGAGCCTGTCTTCCTCTCCCAACTCCATGGGCAAAGCGTTCTGCGAGGACAAAGACTCGGCGAGGTTCCCCGACGAGCACCCCGCTGCCGGGAGCCACGCGTCCCCTGAGCTGCTGGAGGACGTGCGGGAGCGGGGCTTGCTGCCGGCCGAGCTGCTGGAGGGCGTCAGCAGCCCAGGCACGGCAGCCGTGCTGACCAGCATCAGCGAGGACGCCCGCGACCAGTTCGAGAACAGCGTGCTGCAGCTGCGGGAGCAGGACGAGCCCGAGCCGGGGCTCCCGCAGGGCACCCGCAGCCCGGGGGACGGGGACACCAACGGCGCCGCCGAGGACGTGAAGGTCCAGTTCAACCGGACGGGCAGCGGCAGCGGCGGCTTCCTCGAGGGGCTCTTCGGGTGCCTGCGGCCCGTGTGGAACATCATCGGCAAGGCCTACTCCACGGACTACAAACTGCAGCAGCAAGGTAAGAGGGAACCTGCGCTGCGTTGGGGTGATGTGAGGCAAGTAAGCCAGGGCTCTTCCCCAGCTCTCCACGTGGCCGCTTTTGTCTTGTCCAGTCCTGTCACAGGTTTCCAGGGGTAAATCCTGCGCTACGGAGCCAACAGCCATCACGTGTGGCAAAAGCAGCTCGTGAGGGAGTCAAAACTGCCTGCCTGTTCAGCCCCGTGGCTCGGACCGTTGTGACAAGGCCTGAATCTGAACTGGGCATGGGGATCGCAAGGAGTTGTGTTGAAGTACTTGGTACAATCCCTGCTTTAATTTCTGGAGGTTTTTTATGTCAGGTGGAAAACACTGACTTAGGCACTTCCGCTTCAGAACCTCCAGGTGAAGGCTGTCCCCAGTTGACCACCAAATAGCAGTAGCATTGCTTCTCTTTTAAAAAGACTTTTATTTCTTTTTATTCATGAGTAATTTCCCTGTTTGAAATATCACTTAGTACTTGTCTTTCCAGAAATATGTTCTTTAATATTTATACCTTTTCCACGTGGATGTGTAAGCATAAACGTGTAAGTGTATGTGAGTATAAATACATATAAAATCTGTAGCTTGGGAATAAGTGATGTCCCAATGATGTAAGTTGATTGCATATATATATCTATATATCTATCTCATTTATATATATCTTTAGGGGGTACTGAAAGCTCAAGAGCAGAGTATGCTCTGCTGTTGGTGTCTGATTTCTCCCCTAGCACAGGGGGAGGGAGGTGGCAGATGGGAAAAGAACAAGCTGTCATTAGAATTAAAGAGCTGAAATGGTTGAGGCTTATGGAAAATGGGAACAGCCTGGCCACCGCAGTACCATGGGGCAAAGTCTCCTTTGAGCATCACTCAGTAGTAATCAAATGGCTTTTTGGCACTGACAAATTGTGAGATGCAAGGTCAGAAACCTGTCTGAGTGGTTCAAATCTAAACCCCAGAGGGAAGGGGAACAGCTCCTAATATGAGAGAGCAGAGCTGTTAAATAACATGTTGGCTGAATTTGCCTTGAAATCAGCTTCCTAGAGTCAGTCATTTCCAGTTTATAAACAAGCAGGAAATGCATCTCTGCATTCCAAGTGCCTCCTGAGCAGCAGCCCTGTGTGCAAAGGTTTGCTTGGTTTGAAATTCTCTGGCACAATTGGTTCCGTTTTGTTTGCATGTTGTAAATTCGGGGTGTCACGTGTGATTCAGACTATAAATAAAATCAGTGACAGAAGGTTCCCTGGGGGATTAAGGCTGCTGGGGTGATTGCACAAAGGGTGAAGAGTTGTGTCTGGGTGGGGAGTCTCCCTTGGGAAGGAAGAAGAGGCTCTGAGCAGTTGGATGACATTCAGAGCAGGCATTGGGCAGTGTCTGTGACAGTGCTTTGGGTTGGATGCTCAGTGTTTCTAAGTGAAGCTAAAAATTTCAGAGGAAAGGCCACAGATGCAGAGTGGCAGTGGCCACTCCCAGCAATTCTGTGTGTCCTACACCTGTCCGCACTGCTGGCTCTGAGCCATCCTGTGCTGGTGTGTCCCTGTGGCCTCGGAGCGCTGGCTTTGGGAGAGCTGCCTGTGACACAGAGATCCCATTTCCCATATAACTGGGCCAGCAGATGCACTGGAGGCTGCAATGCAATCTGTGCTTTGGTGGCCCACAGGGGACACTGGCTTTTGTATGGAAGTCCCAGTCTAAAAGATTGAAGGACGAATGAATGAAAAGGAGCAGCTGAGAGCGGTGCTGGGGCTGGAGGGTGCACACAGAGCTCGTTCCTGTGCACAGGGTGTCTTGCTGTTCTCTGTGTTGGGAGCATGTTCAGAACCACACATCCAGGGGCACTCTGCTGTTTGCTGCTGGCATCAGGCCCTTTTAAAAGGGCAGATTTGAGCTGGCTACAGATGTGGTAAGACTGAGGATTAATTGGGATCAGCTATGTGTAGCCTGTGGTTGAGCTGCATTTTTGGTGTCTTTGCTGTTAGAAATGGAAGTGAAAAATGGATTTTTTTAAAAAAATATTATTTTGTCTTCTGGAGCTGCTCAGTTGTCTGGTTCTGATGACATCTCTTACCCTGATGGCAGTACTACACTTCTGTTACCCAAGGATAAACCTTTTCAAACTGCTTCTGTGCTGAAACTTGAGGATTTTGTGAGAATATTCATGTTCTTTTTTCCAGATGATCTCATTCTTGCTTCTTGCCACCAGAAAATCATCTTTATATGCATTTCATCAGCTACATACAAGCCAGCAGTTCAGTAACTGATGTATGTGATTATTTTTATTTTTTGCTGTCTTTTAGCAAGAGCACAGAGGATGCATGGATAGTGTTTGTGCAAGTGCTGTGTGGCTGAGGAAATGTCTGGGGCTCTTTCAGCAGTAGGAAGAGGATTGTGGTGGCTTTTCATTTCCCTGGGAGCTGCTTTACAGCTTTGGGCTGGTGCCATGGATCTGTGCAGATGATTTTTTTCCCCCTTCTTTATGAGACAACTACTTAAAGCCTCATCCAGGAGTACTCCTTTGTGTTGGGCTGAATCAACAACAGAGGTTGGAGTCCAGCTTGGATCTGCAGCCATGTGGCCTTCCAGTTCTTCAAGAGGGCTTATGATAAAGAGGGAGAATGACTTTTTACATGGGCAGGTATTGATAGGGCAAGGGGAAATGATTTTAAACTAGTAGAAAGAAGAGATATTAAGATTAGATTATGAAGAAATCCTTCCCTGTGAGGGTGATGAGGCCCTGGCACAGGGTGCCCAGAGAAGCTGTGGCTGCCCCTGGATCCCTGGAAGTGTCCAAGGCCAGGCTGGATGGGGTTTGGAGCACCCTGGGACAGTGGAAGGTGTCTCTGCTTGTGGCAGGGGGCGGAAGGGGATGAGCTTTTAGATCCCTTGCAACCCAAACCATTTTATGTTGCCTGCAGGTGCTTTGTGGTACTTTTTGCTGCTCCCTGGTATCCCTACCCACCTGCTTTGTCTGAGCTGCAGGTCCATTCTTTGGGACATGGTGGTGGTGTTGTGGCTGCAAGTAGTAAAAGACAAATAGATTTCATGTCCTTGAGCCCATACTGCCTCTGAAGCTTTGGCTTGTGACTTGGTGAAAGAGGGAAAAGAGAAGAGCAGCTTTGACATTATCTTCTTGTTGAAATTACTGCTTGAGTGTCTTTCCTGACACCCTAATGGTCAACAAGAGGGATGTGCCTGTTCTCCCCTGCAGGACATGGGCTGGGCAGAGCGTTGGTCAGCTAGGAGCTGCCACAAGCTCTGTGCTGCTTGATCAAGTGATGCCAGTCGCTGCTTGATGAGGAGTCATTCCTGTGGGGAATGTTTGCTTTTGTATTGTTCAGTGCCAGCTGATTATCTGAGGTTTAAGTACTTGGGGTTTGACCCATAAAATCCCTCCCTCCTGTGTTTCTCCAGTTGTTTACCCTGTTGGTGAGTGCTTTCAGGGAGACACACTCAGTTCTTTAATTTGCATCTACCAGTTACTTAATTGGGATTGTGGGCACTCCAAGCAAGACTTGTTTATGTTTCCTAGAGACTCATTAAGCTTCCCAGCCATTTCCTTTGGAATAAGCTGTCTCCAGGAGCTGCTTTCACCTTTCCTTTCATGAGCTGTGTGTTTACTGTCCTTGTGAGAGTTTTTGTGTGTACCTGGAGAGCAAGGTGCCCGTTGGAGGGTGCTTGTGTTGAAGGGGGTCTGTGAAACCAGAGATGCTTCTTGTCACAGTGCCAGTGCTGGAGAGCAGCCAGTGCTGGGGAAAACTCCCTCCACATAGATTGGTTCAATTGCTCAGCCTGCTCCTGCGTTTCTTCCCCATGGGAAATAGATTCTCATCATTCTACTCAAATGGTTCTTAATCACCTCAGAAACACAAGTTCTTGCGCAATTCCTGCTGCTATTACGCTTTAATTTATTTAGGGGAAGTATCCCACCGGTTTCTTAAGGCCCAGAAAAGTCTGACTACTGCACTGTATGTTGCCTGTGGTTTGGCACTTTGTCTTCTTGACATTCCCAAAGATGCGGGGTATTTCACTGTCACTACACTGAGACCTCTTTCTGAATTGTGCCCCTGACAATCAGGATGCAAATGGGATATGGGAGAACATCTGTGTTCCAAAATAAACACGAGATGACTTTGCAGAAAGAACCACATGAACTTTTACTTACTTTGTTTACAGCCTCTCTCAGCCTTTGCCATTGAAGAGGAAATATTGGAGGAAGGTAATACTACCTGATAGGGAATATTAGGAGCAAACTAGGGTTCCAAGATGGTAGTTATCCATTACTGCTCACAAACTGTAGGTGCTTCCTGGAAATGAACATCAGTGTTCTGTGTCCTGTACGGGAAAGACAGACTTCCCACAGGTAAGAATGGAAAGAGACTTTGGACAATGGGGAATGGCTTCCCACTGCCAGAGGGCAGGGATCGATGGGATACTCTGGAGAAATTCTTCCTTGTGAGGATGGGCAGGCCCTGGCCCAGGGTGCTCAGAGAAGCTGAGGCTGTCCCTGGATCCCTGGAAGTGTCCAAGGCCAGGCTGGACAGGGCTTGGAGCAAGCTGGGATAGTGGAAGATGTCTTTGACCATGGCATGGGTGCTACATGGGCTTTTAGATCCCTCCCACCCCAGTCCATTCATGATTCTATGAAAGAAACAACTATTTCAACAGAAACAGTACAACAGAATAGTTTCTATATTGCTCATATAAAAATACTGTTCATCAACATGCACAAAATTCACTTCTATTTGCCACCTCCTTTCAGAAGTGATGCATTTTTGAATTAAATAGAAATACAGATCTTGATTTATTTATGATTGAATGAATTTTATTAATTATCTAATTATTTTCTTTATTTAAAACCTTTTAGTGTTTAAACGTCCAAAGACTTAAATGCCAGTTTATGTTCAGAGCTGCGAGTGGATCCATGAGTATGGAAAGGGGCATGTGCTGGGGGTTGAACTCTGCCCTCCAGGACGGAGGGAATTTCTGCTGTGGATGAGCAGTGATTTTGTTTTTAGTTTAGTGAGCAGGAGTGCTGGGGTCTGGCTCTGGGGGAGAGCTGCTTTTCCATGGCTGTGCCTGGGGAGCACTTGCTCAACAGGAGACAGGAGCCACTGCCTGCCTGTCACAGGAATGATTCCCTGGAAAGCTCTGAACTGGGATCAGCCCACAGACAGTTGGGATGTGCAGGTTTCCCTTCAGTGATAACGGTATCTAGAATGGACACTGTGGCAAAATACCAGCTGCAGCCGTAGGAACATCCCAAAGGCTGGGAGTCTGGATGAGACAAGGACACATCTTTGTAGTCATCTGAAACAGAGATCTGTACAGGTGTGACTTCCTTTTATTTCAGAAATCATTGGATTACTTGTTTGGTTTGCTGCTAAATAATTTATTATCCAAACTTAGATCTTTATTGAGTTACAGTAAAGAAGCAATTGCCTGCCTTTTATCCTGCTGTTTGTCAGAGTTAAGGTAATTTCAAGGTGACTGACAGGGAACAGAGCTTTCTGTTCTGAGGGGTGCAACTCTCTTGAAGCAGTTTATGCAGTGCCATTGGACCACTCCAGCATTACCTCTGGGTAATGATGTATCCATCACACGTGGTGTGTGGGTACCAAAGAGGAGGAATTGCTTAAGGTTGTTTTGCCTGTTTGACACTAATATACATGATGTTGGTGTGAGAAGGACCCATTTCTGTGCCTGCTGCTGGTGGTTGCTCTGCTTTGTGTTGGCTATCTTGGTGGTTGCTGCTCTGTGGTTTACAGCCTGCCGCCTCTGACTTTTATTTCCTATTTTTGTTTATTTCAGGGAGTGAAAAAGATCCTCAATAATTTTTATATCACTTGTAAATGTTAAATGTTTCTTCTAATCTGTGCTTTTCAATGGAGTCATGCACCTTGTTCAGTGTTGGGGTAAAGGATCTCCTCCCAAAATTGCCAATCCAAGGTCCCTGGTATGGTGAATTGCTGCCTGCCAAGCTGGAGTGGCTCTCACAGGTGGTTAGCAGGAAGTGAAAAAGCAGATGGAAGGATGGGAATGAGCAGGCTGGAGGCAGCTGGGATGGCTGAAGGGGTTGCTGGGGCTGAGCTCATGTGGCGCGTGCCTCAGCTGTGCCGGGAGAAGACGGCACCTGCTCCCTGGAGAAGAGCCCACACTGTGGTGCAGGAGGCAGCAGGTGCTGCCCTGGTGTGCTCTGACAGTTTTCATGGCCTTGACCTTTTCCATTTGCTGTTTTTTCCCCTGTGCCCAGACACGTGGGAGGTGCCATTCGAGGAGATCTCGGAGCTGCAGTGGCTGGGCAGTGGGGCACAGGGAGCTGTCTTCCTGGGGAAGTTCCGGGCAGAGGAGGTGGCCATCAAGAAAGTGAGGGATCAGAACGAGACGGACATCAAGCACCTGCGCAAGCTCAAGCATCCCAACATCATCGCCTTCAAGTAGGTTGTGACCCTTGTCAGGAGCTTTGTCCGGGCAGGAGCCGCTCGCTCAAGTTCTCTGGGAAGGTTTTTACAATCCATGAGCTGAGCTGTGTCTAGGACAAGGTGGTGGTCACCCTTCCTGTCCAGTTGTCTGTGTGGCGCTCCTCAGTGTGTGCTGTCTTTGACAGGGGAGTTTGCACCCAGGCCCCGTGCTACTGCATCATCATGGAATACTGTGCCCACGGGCAGCTCTACGAGGTCCTGCGGGCCGGCAGGAAAGTCACCCCACGGCTGCTGGTGGACTGGTCCACAGGGATTGCCAGTGGCATGAACTACCTGCACCTCCACAAAATCATCCATCGAGACCTCAAGTCACCAAAGTGAGTCTCAGCTGCTTAAACATCCCTTAGTTTGGGTTCCTCAAGTCACCAAAACTAAACAACCCCCAGCTGTGGTTCTTCAGGTCATCAGAGTGAGTCTCAGATACTTAAACGTCTCCCAGCTGGGGCTGTTTTTTCCTTTGCTTGAGAAATAAAGTTTGGTCAAAAGGCAGTACTATTTTTCCCCCATGTTGACTCACAACTAATGAAAGTGAAACTATTGCAACTAGTTGGCACTTAACAGGAAGGGAAATTTTACTGGTATCTTCCATGATAAATAAGAGTCAGAAAATATTTAATGATTTGACAATATCTGGTCTTTTTGGAAAGTGGGATATTCTGTTGCCTCCTGCCTTTGTATTTTTCCTTCTTATTCTCCTGTTATTTCTCTGGTTTTCTGGAATGTGTCTTCCTCATTTCTCTGTTGCTTTCTGACTAAAATATCCTGGCTTCTTTATATTTTTATTCCCTAGATGTTTATTACTTCTTTAGTCTGTGACAGTGCATTAAGATAATGCTTTTAGATGATTTACAGCACAGTTTAAAGTACAGCTTTGCCTCTGGATCCTCAGTTACTTGTTAATTTGCAGTTTTATTGTGATTGATTTTTCACTCATAACATTCAGAAATACATTTAAAGCCCAAAAAACAACCATCCAAAAGAGAGTGAGAGCTTTTATCGAGGAAAATACAAAATCTTTTCTTTTGTACCTCACTTGTGAGCAGTGTGGCCTCATCAATAGGTTATGTTGATTTAGAAGGGATTTACTCCGGTGGCTGCTGTGGTGCAAGAAAAATCACAAAATGCTGACTTCTTTTTTTTTCCCTTCTCCAGTGTTTTGGTTACACACACAGATGCAGTGAAGATCTCAGATTTTGGTACATCTAAAGAGCTCAGTGATAAAAGTACCAAAATGTCCTTTGCGGGGACAGTGGCGTGGATGGCCCCGGAGGTGATACGGAACGAGCCCGTCTCTGAGAAGGTGGACATCTGGTGAGTCCTGTTCATGCTCAGGTACCTTCACCTTCTGTTCAGTCCCTTGCTTTCCCAGCACTTTCCATGTCCTTTCCTCATCTTTGCCTGAGCATGGTTTGCTCTGTTGTGGGCTGTTCCTTTCTCCTTCTGCCTGGTGCCCTGAGCTTTGGTGGGCTCTGAGGAGTGGGAAGTGATACAGATGTGCTGGCTGCATGCTGCCCTGCAGGTTCCAGCTAAGGCTCGGTGCAGACAGTCCGTGTCTTGTGGGCAGCAAATGCAGAAATTCTTCCCTGTGTTGTTATCCAGCCCAGAGCTTTCTCCCAGTCCTCAGTGTACCCTCCACAACCAGGGTGGTTTTCCATCACTTCTGGCCCTCTGCAGGGCCACACTGGAGCTGTGGGGAGGCCCCTGCTCTGTTCCCCACCCCCTTGTGCTTCCTGCACACCAGGCTGTTGTTGTGTGGGCAGCCCCGGGATTACAGTCCAGTGAATCCAATCCCAGATCCAAGAGGGAGGAAATCAGGATAGGTTGTAAGAATTTTGGAACCTGTTTCCATTGATGTGGAATATGCTCTGTGTCCAAAGGAACAGTTCAGTCTCTGTGCTATTAAAAATGCTTGAGAGTGCTCGGCCTTGCAGTTCCTTTGGGAAGCCTCTCCACAGGTTTCAGAGCCCTCAAGGGAACTGCAACTCTGTTTCTGCCTCATTATTTCTGCATATTAAATGTCTGCAGCCAGGACAAATGCCCTTCTCCCCGCTTTACGGCCAGGAGGGATTTTGCTTCCTGTGGCTTTTCAGCTTCAGATGCTGTCCCTTCCCTGGCAGGGCAGGGATCTGCTGGACAAAGCCACGGGTGGGCTGGGGTGTGGTGGGGTCAGGAGCTGCTGCTGGAGTTCTAGCTCAGGCCTGGGCTTGACCTGAAGGGCAAGATTTCCTGCAGGAAAGGTGGTGTTACCTGTGGTGTGCAGCTGCTCCTGTGCCCACGGTGTCCTGTGTGTTTATTTTGGATGTCCAGGTCACAGCACAGCCGGCTCCTCTGGGAGGAACCCTTGGGTTGTTCTGCAAAGAGAACACACCCAGCATTTGTCTGCTGAGCCCCTCCCTCTGAATCACGGGATTGTGAGGACGAGCCGTGCTGGATTTCCGCCCTCAGCTTTCTGTCCTTTAGAGTGGTTTATGTTCAGGAATATTTCACAGAACATCCTGTCCGATAAAACCTTTGCTCCTTCCCTCAGTCACTTGGACATGTTGCTCTTTGGTGCCACTTCCTCTGGAGTTCACAACAGTGGTGGTTGAGTCTCCCTTGCCATCCATTCCTCCTTCAAAATGAATAAAAATGATGTTCATGAATGCTCCCAACAAATGAAAACAGTTCTTGAGCTGCTTATATGTCTGCTCTCTCTCATCTCTAACAGCATGCAGAAAAATAAATCTCTAATCTTATAAGGAGTCTTGGAAATCCTTTGTCAGTTCTTAGTCATAACAAATACGAAAGCAGATGAGCTTTGCCTGGTAGTTTGTCCAGACTCCTGGATCCCTGCTTTCCTGCAGCCCACGAAAAAGGATTTTGAGGCAAGAAATATTCAAATTCTGCTTGTTTATTGCCTTTTAATTTTTTTTCACACTATTTGAAGCCAAGGGGCTTTGAAAGTGCAATGTTTTTCACATGAAGTTTCCTGACTGATGGTTGTTCAGACCTGACAGTTTGTCCCTTAGAAGTTCTTCTGTACTTAATAAAAGCACTGGATGTTGGTACAAGACCAGAAACGCCCTTCTCACCTTTCACCTGGCTGTAGGCTCCAGCTTGGCAGGGTTGGTGTCCCACAGAGGAATGGGACAAATGGAGTAAGGTGGCACGTCTGGCTTGGAAATGGAGATGGTTGTGCCTCACCTGTATCACAACCCACTTGTTGATATGAGTAACAGTGGTGGTGGTTCTCAGCAGCATTTTGTTTACCTTTGTTTGGTGTTTCTTTGGTGTTTTATTGGGTGATGACTGTATGCAAAACAAATGTTTGCTGTTCAAAATTAAGGTTCTGGTTCTTTCTGGTAACTTCACTAAGGAGAGAGTGAATTTTATTACCTGCATCTATTTAGTTCTTGCAGGAGGTTCTTTCCCTGACTGAGTTCTCTTAATTTTCTTTGCTTTATCCTTCCTTTCTTCAGAACAAAAGGAATATCAGATGAGCCCTCATGCTTTTGGTACTGACAGTTATGAAAGTAGCATTTGTTTCCTAATTTCTGTGCTGCAGTAGTTGTGGTGCTGAGTCTCAAACCTTGAAACTCTTACCTGGTAACTCTTACAGGTAACAGCAGAGGGAGCCTTTGGTTAGGGAAAAGAAAACAAAACCACTTAAATGAAATGTAAAAAAAACCACAAAACCTTTGTTGTGTTGTCTCTATAAGACACTTGCTAGTCTGTGCAGTAGTCAATCATCTGTTCTTACCAGCAAGAACAGTCCAAAGTCTATCTGAGAGTAGACTTTGGAGTCTTTTCATTTAACAGGAGCAAGACTTAATCTGTACAGAAAATGTGCTTTCAGGATCTTTAAAATCCCACAAAGAAGCAGGAAAAGGTGGGCTAAATCCAGTGTGGTTTTGTGCTCAGCCCAGTGCTGGAGCAGAGGAGTTACCTGGTGTGTTAAAAAACATTGCACCTACTTGCAGCTTTGGACTAGACGTCCCTATTTCCCTGTTTCGCTTAACAAACTGTTTATTTCAAGCTCCAGATGTTTCTGTTAACAGCCTCATGTGTGAACTCGATTTATCCTGGTTTATTTCTTCATCAGGTCATTTGGGGTGGTTTTGTGGGAGCTGCTCACGGGAGAGATTCCCTACAAGGACGTGGACTCTTCGGCCATCATCTGGGGAGTGGGCAGTAACAGCCTCCACCTTCCCGTCCCTTCCACCTGCCCAGATGGCTTCAAAATCCTCATGAAGCAAACCTGGTAAGAGCCTGAACCCCACACAGAGCTGGGGCAAAAACCCATGAGAGTTAGAGTAGGAATATGGAGCCCAGAGCAGAGCGCTCTTGGATACTTTCACACTTGTCCTGAAAGCAGTAAGTTTTAACATTTTGGATTCTGCTTCCCTGTGGCAGCAGGCCTGGACCCCAGGACATCTTCAAGAGTCTTTGTAGAGGGTGTTGCTTTGCTGTAGTAAAGTAGGGGATAAAAAGTGGCTGTGTGGCAAGACAAAAGGAGCTGGAAGGAAAGTAGGGGTAAAATTCTTTGGGGCCACATCCAGAGTCAAGGGAACTGATTTTTTCCCTTGTAAGCAACTGGCTTTTGGACTGGACAAAGAGAAATACGAGCTTTCTGTCTGGAACACAGATTGTCCAGGTTCAGATATGGAAAATGCTTTGAGTTTCCTCCGTGTACCAGATGAGAGTTGAAATTCTTTGTCTTGGGTTTGGTATTGATGCTTTGTCTTTGTAATTACATCTCGACCCAGTGCAAATTTCTTCCAGCATTTTCCCACTCCATGGGTTTTGCCATCCTCCCCGTGGTACAAAGGGGACAAAAGGCCAGAGCACGTATGGATCTTTCCCAGTGCTTACCCTGAGCTGCAGCAGTCGGGCTGTGGCAGCTTGTGCAGCTCGGTACAATGGATACAAACACTTGTATCCCCACCTAGTGGAAGGAGGTGGTGGGAGGGGAGAGGAGGCTCCTGAAACTTAAGTGCTGGTCCTTTTTCTCAAAAATCCAAGCGTTTTTGTACTTTCCTGTAATCTTTAAGGCTGTTCAATGCATTGCAGTGCTCAGGCATGTGCTGTGTGACAAATCACAGACCTTTAGTTCTTAGGAACACACTGAATGTACATTTTCATTTCTACTAGATTGAGTCTTCCCATTACAAAATTTGGAAGTTGATGCGACAGCAAATCAAAGTATGTTTCTTCTTGACAAGCAAGTTAGGATACAAACTGAAACTGTTCCTATCTTTCACTCTGTAGTTGCATTTTTGGTCTTACTAAGGATGCACCTCTTTTGTTTCTCCAGAATGGGTCATCACAAACCACCTCTAGCACAATTAAATTCAGCAAAAGAGAAAACCAGGAAAGCTCCTTTGCTCTAACCTGTCAGCTGCTTGGTTGAGAGAATAGGACCTAGTGAAACCCTTTCAGAAGGGCAGGAGAGGCTGGCAGTGCCCGTGCCTCAGCCCAGAAGCACTGGAGAGGCTGGCAGTGCCCATCCCTCACCTCACCCCTGGCTGTTTCTGTTTTGGTTCAGGCAGAGCAAGCCCCGGAACCGTCCGTCCTTCCGGCAGACACTGATGCACCTGGACATCGCCTCTGCTGATGTGCTGGCTACTCCTCAGGAAACCTACTTCAAATCCCAGGTAACTGGGGAAAGGCTGTAGCCTGTGAGTGCTGGAATTAGCTCCAAGGATCTGATTTTGGAGGGTGCATTGAGTAGATAAAGTCTGGATCCATGATTTCAGTTTGATTCTTGGGGAGGAGCAGCCTGATGGGTGTTTGAAAATCTTTTCCCCAAACTCTCCCAAGCTGAGACTTCTGGGAACCAGGGCTTCAAGGGGCAAATAGAGTATCACTCTAGTCAGGCATCATCAGCTTTCAAAATCATGAGCGTTTCTACTTATTTTCCTTGCCAGAAGTAAAGAAGATGTTTTCTTAGGACAAAAAGAGCTCCAGGAATTTAAAATAATATTCCTTAGAAAATGCGGATATATTTTGAATTCTCTGTGTGGAGCACAAAATTGTAAATACGACTTGAAAATGTGCTGCAGTGTTGTTACCCAAAATAATTCAGCTAACAAAAAATACATTTTCAACCCAAAGCTGTAATTTTCTGCAGACACAAAGAACATTGCCCAAGAGTTTTTCTGTGGTGTACCTACAGATCCCAATTCTTTGTAAATAGCTAAAAGTAAATTGCTTTCCTAGGCTGAATGGAGAGAAGAAGTGAAGAAACATTTTGAGAAAATTAAAAGTGAAGGAACTTGTATCCACCGGCTGGATGAAGAATTGATTCGCCGTCGAAGAGAAGAGCTGAGGTCTGTTCACAGTCTTTTGTGTTTAGTTTGCTTTTCCCTTCCCTTCCCAGATAAATGAGCCCTCAGCTCGTCCTCACAGGGCCTCCTGCTTCAGCCCCTGACTCCTTTTATTCTCTTCTTGTGCTGCAGTTCCCAAAACAGGACCTAGTATTCTTGGTGGTATAAATCTGGGCACCCTAAATTCCTGGTGAACCTGGAAACCAAGATTCCCATGGGCTTGGCCTAGGCCATGAGCACTGCTCGGCTGATGGGGAGCTGCAGAGAAGCAATGGGAGCTGTCTCTGTTCTTGGGCAGTCTCAACAGTTTGCTCCAGTCAAGGTGGCAAAGGCCTGTGTGTTTCCCAGGGAATATTGCTGCCTGAGAATTGGTGTTTGTGGTAACAGCACTGAAGTGGATACATCCATCTCAGTGGGAAATCCATCCTGAGGTTGGCTGTGAGCTTTCCCTGCCCTGATACTTTCTTTGGTTTAGTTATTCCAGAGAAGTGAACATACTTCAAATGAACAGCCCACTGAAATGCATTTTGAACATTAGACCAAGTTAAAAATGAAAGCAGGTGTATTTAAAGAAGGGAAAGTGTTTCTTCCTGTGATACAAATTTGCAAATACAGTCACAGAGAAACATAAAACTCTAAGAGAAGCAGTTCTGTGTCAAACCCGAGGAGCCAAAGTGGCCCTTGGCCAGGCAATTTGATACAGTGGTTGTAAAGTGTTCCCTGTCCCCAGGGAGCTTTGAGTGGCCACGTCTTTCAGGTGTACTGGAGCTGTGGGGACGTGCTGCTGTTAATGAAATACAGACTCATGACTTCTTTTCTGTTTCTGCAGAGGCTGGTTTAGCCCCTTCTCTGTGCTAACAGGCTGATCAGGGCTTGGCCACATACACACAGAGGGCTCCTGGTGTGTGTGAGGCATTTGCAGCTCTTCTAGGGAGAAGTGTTGCCACTCTTTCAAGGCTGTTAAACACTTTCTAAACCATACCATGATTTATTGCTGCGTCAGACTCTTAATCAATCATCATTCACTGTTAGCTGTATCTCAGATTCAGTGCAGTACAGCTGGCAAATTTGACTTTTAAAAGGCCTTTTCCTAAAGAACCTGTACTTTCCCTAATTCTGTTCTGTTGGTCCATGGAAGTCAGGCTGGAGTAAAGCCTTTTCTGCCTTTCAGACATGCATTAGACATCCGTGAGCACTATGAGAGGAAGCTGGAGCGAGCCAATAACCTGTACATGGAGCTCAGTGCGATCATGCTGCAGCTGGAGGTGCGGGAGAAGGAGCTCATCAAGTACGTGCCTGGGAGTGGGGAGTGCACGTGGCAGTCTGCACACAGCAGGGCACAAACAGCACTTCATTTCCTAACTGGATAGTGGCACTTGTAGGTTTAGTGTTCCCTGATGAACTGCAGAGGTTAGGGAATTGCTGGTGAGCAGTGAGAGGTCCCTTTGGAGTGAACTCCTGCAGACCAATGTCAGTGGTTACTGACTTGGGGAAAGGCACCTTCCCATTTGGTGCTGGCATCCTTTGGCCCATCCTGTGATACGACAGCACTGCTGCTCCTGGACTGTGTTCCAGGGCCTTGTCCCTGCTGCCTGCAGAAGAAATTTAGAAGTGGCTGTCCTTTCCCAGCAGAACAGTCAGGCATGCAGCATGTTCCCTGCAGAGCCAGTTCCTGTCCAGTGGGAGCAGCAGGAGGAGAGAGAGACAACTGATGTGGTTTTCTTTTCTTTTTCTTTCCCTGATGTTTCAGGAGGGAACAAGCAGTGGAAAAGAAATACCCCGGGACCTACAAACGCCACCCAGTCAGACCAATAATCCACCCCAATACAGTGGAGAAGTTGATGAAGAGGAAAGGAGTCTCTCATAAACCGGGCAGTCAGACTAAACGGTGAGAAGTAACACCCCAGTCCTGTGCCACAGCCAGTGGTAAATCCCCACTGGGCAGTTCCTTCCCTTTGAGCCTGATGAAATGCAGGTTTCACACTTGAGCCTCATCTGATCCTCCAGACATAATTGTTTAATTATCTTAAGGTGAAAGGGATGAGTCCTGCCATCCCTACCACCTGGGCAACTCTCTGGAACCAAGAATCACAGGATGTGTTGGTTGAATGAATGAATGAATTGTTGGTCCATGTGATTTTTGAGCAGATGATGGTGCTTGGACAGGAGGTATCTCTTGTGTTTTCACAAACTCCTAATTGTCCAAGATCATCCTTGACTTAGATGGAAATAAGCAGGACAAGGGATTGTGGAAATCAGACAGGCATCATGAAGGATGGATTTATTGTTGAGGAATTAATTTGGGATTTGAGATTTGGGAATTCATGCTGTCCTTTCAGTTATTTCTCTTCTGCATGACTTTTAGATAGGGAGATTATTGTTTTCTAGAGGAGTTGTCTTAGTCTTTACTATTTTGGGGATTTCCAGGAGTTAATCCTGATTACCAGTGAATAATCACTTCTGAATTAATATCCCTATGTGGCTCTTAGATGAGCAGCCTGATCACCACCATTGTACATGCACAGAGTGAGAGCCATGCTCTACCCCACGGTGCTGGGAGGGAGCTATTTTGGGAGAGAACATCAAAATAAGAGCGGAAAAGGAGAGCATGTGACAGCTACTGGAAAAAGCAGCAAGTTGAGAGTGTAGAGCAGGATGGGCTGAATGGAAAAGACACTGAGTGAAGAGGATCGCAGGGACCAAAATGCAGGAGTCAAGCAGCTGAAAGGGGGGGCAGTCTGTAGATTTTAGGAAGCAGAGTGTGCTTTTGGCTGCAGGTGCTTCTTCATCCTGGCTCTGGGCCAGCGTCACTTTTTTGTTTTTGTGACTTGACATGTAACAACTTCTCCCTATCTCCCAGGCCGGATCTACTGAAGTCAGAGGGCATACCCAGCGCAGAAGCAGCATCCAACGGCTCCCCAGTCTCAGGAAGTCCCAAGATGTCAACCCTGAGTGGCAAAAGCCGGTACCGCAGCAAGCCCCGGCACCGCCGGGGGAACAGCAAAGGCAGCTACAATGAATTTGCAGGGATCTTGAAAAACCAGCCAGCGCAAGACGATGCCCCCCAGGCTGGCCCTCTCCACGCCCCCGGAGCGCCGCAGCAGCCCGGCCACGGTCCCCACGGGCAGCACTCGCGGCTGCACGCCCACGGGCAGGACATCGCCACCTGCGCCAACAACCTTCGGTACTTCGGCCCCGCGGCCGCGCTGCGCAGCCCCCTCAGCAACCACGCCCAGCGCCGCATGTCCGGCTCCAGCCCCGACCTCATCTCCACCGCCATGGAGGCTGTTAATCGCCGCGGCCGGGACAGCCGGGACAGCACGGCCGAGCGCTGGGAGTGCTGCCCCGCCGAGCCCTACGACCCCTGCCTGCAGTGCAGGGACGAGGACAGTGGCCAGGCGCAGATAGCGGCCGTTGAGCCGGGGGGGAGCCGCCCCCAGTCCCCAGCATCCGCCTCCCTCTATGAGAGCGTGCAGTTCATGGAGAAGCTGGAGGAGCAGGGAACGGCGGCGTCTGCCCTAGGCACTCCGCAGCACTTGGCTTCCTCAGGGCTGCCCTGCAAAGCGAGATCCCTCCAAAAGGTGAGCGCAGAGCACTGCGGTTTGAGGATGTGGTTTTGGTAGGGCCCGGTTCTGTTATGTGCGCTCTCGCCAGTTGGTTTGAGTTGCAACTGGTTCTGCTGAATTTTAGATGTTGAAACGGTCTCAAAATGCTTTCAAGCCTTTCTCCAGAAGAAGGGATAAACGCATTATTTAAATTGTTCTGTAATATCATGTGAGAGTTTCTTTGAGACTCTGTGCTGCTGCTGTGGTTGTGATGAGCAAAGATTCAGCATTTGCCATGGTCTTGAGGACATCCCTTTTGCTGCACCTGCCAGAAATTGTCCCCCTACACTGAAAGTCATATTTCTCCTGTATTTTGTGAAGGTTTTGCAAGAGTAAAAAGCTGGTTATGGCACAGCTGTACAGAAGCAGCTCTTTGTTCCTCCTGTTTCCATCCAGGTGATGAGAGAAGAACCAGTCTGAGTTCAAAGAGCAGAAAAACTGGGCCTGGCTGGAAAAGTCAAGGAAAGCAGCATAATTACCAGACCAAGGGTGGGGTTTGGCCCCAGCATGATGGGAGTAGGACCTTGTAAAACAAGGGGATGGGATGAGATAAAGGCTTAATCTGAATGAAGGGCTGACAGGTTGGATAGGATAGAAGGAAGCTGTAAAAAAACAACAGTGTGGGGGTAGATTTGGATGGGAGAAGGAGAATAAAAGACTCTGTGCTCACTGAGGTATGAAACAAATCCCAAATTCTCCTAGTTGGTGAAACCCATTGGCAAAGGCTGTGTCATCCTCCATCCTGCTCTGTTGATGGGCTGTGGTAGAAGAGAGTAAAGCCAAGAGCGCCAAATCAACTCCATAATTTATGTGAGTTTCCATGTGACACTAATTACTTGATTTGCTTCAGTGAGAATCTGGAACATTCTGTACTCCATACCTGCTAAAATACTCCAGTGTATTTCCCAGTCAGTCACTCCAGATTTGGGAATTGCAGCGTTTGGAACAACCTCCTGGTAGGCAATGTCTGAGTCAGTGTTCCTGACACACAGGCTGTTTTCTGGTCTAGGTTCTTGCAGCCTGTGGATTTTTGCACTGTTTTGTCTCCAGATTTTGTCCGGGAGGACCAAGGGTCAACCATGTTGGAACTTCCTCAAATGTGACATCCTTTTTGTCCTTGTTTTCTGCCAGAGCGGGGATGAGTCATCTGAAGAGGAGGAGGGCGAAGTTGACAGTGAAGTGGAGTTTCCTCGTAGACAAAGGTAAAAGGTGAATTCACTCTAATCTCTTTTTGGTGGGACAAAACTGAGGAGAACTCTCATAGCAGCTGCACACCAGCACTGAAACTGGTGAAGGTGCTGGCACAAGAACAGAATCCCATTCAGTGTGTCCCATCCACCCTGAGCTGATCCCTCATGTCCACTCACTGTTCCAGCCCATCCTGAGATGTTCTCTCTGGCCCAGCTTTCCTGCTGCAGGCTGTTTGCAGCACAACTTGATCACACATAATAACATCATTCTGCCTCTATAAATGAGATGCTGCATCAGTTTCACCAGGATCAGACTCAGTGGATGTGGGAGCCCTTTGTGGGCTATTCCCAGTGTTGATTATTAATTGTTGTTGCAGTGGGGAAGATCCAGCCCAGCACCTTTGTAGCTAATTTGGATATGATTGCAGAGCTAAGTGACAACAGCAGATCAAATTTGATAGTGTTGCCTGTCAAATAAGATTTAGGGGGAGTGTTCCTACATAGGCCTGGGGAACAGCAAGATTTACAGTCCTGTGCTCAAGAAAGACATCATGGACTTAAATCTTAATGCCCCCTTCATTGCCACAGCTCAAAGATGACAGTGAAGTTTGGAAGGGTACTGAGAAGTGTGACAGGAGTGCTTAGGGATGGTTTCTGTAGAAGAAGAGATTAAACCCACATGAAATGTTTCTCTAGCAGGAGAGGCAACACCAGAGGTGCATGAAATTGTAATTTATGTGGAGAAAATAGACCAGGAATGATTCTTCACATTCATGTTAGGGGCAGCCAGTGAAGCAAACAGGGCTTTAACATGAACAAAAGGAAGCGCTTTTTCCATCCAGAACATTTTCAGATGTGGAGCTCATTGTCAAGGTGTGATGTGGAAATCAGACCATGAAGAGCCTAAGTACTGCATTTCTAGAGCACAGATCCATCAGTGAATGTTAGCATTGTCATCTGGGTTTGAGCTTCTGCTGGGAAGTCAGATCTGCTGCGTGGTACAAGCCAGGAAGAGATGCCAGGAGAAAGCAGGCTCTGTCTGTGTACCCTATTCTCATGCTTCTCCCAGATTATTCCTCCCTGCCTGGGGTTGAAGGCAGAATGCTGAGCTGGATGAGTTATGTGACTTGTACAAGTTCCTGTGTTTCCTCTGTGATTTACTAACTTGGAAGATTAGGAGAACAAATTGCCTGTTCCATGTGATGCTCCAGGGCAGCTCAGCTGATATGGACATATCAGACAAGGTCAAATAAGAACAGATGAATTTAAAGATGCAGGTCTTGAACTAAATCACTCAGAAGGGGTGTGCTGGTTTGAAAGCAAAACCAGTGAGACTCCAAGTCAGAAATACAATCTAATAGGAAAAAGTAAAATACATGCAAGTAATACAAAAGAAACAAAAACACTGGCAGAGTCAGAATACAACCTGACACCNGGGAGTTATCTGTGACTCATGGGGCAAGGTGTTAATGGCCCATTAACAGGAGATGGTCCGGGGGAGGAGGCAAAGAAAAACACTGCCCCTCCTGGTTTCGACAGTTAATGAAGATGGAGATAGAATACAGACCCTCTGGCACATTTTTGCATTGTAACCTAGGCCAAGGGGTAAAATTCTGTAGCTCCAGGATGTGGAAGGCACTCCACAAGGCTTAGTGTAGCAGAGCAGTGAACACAGCACCCAGAGAGTTCCCTGTGACTGTCACCCAAGGTGAACGCTGATGTTCTCTCCCTGTTTGCAGACCCCACCGCTGCATCAGTAGCTGCCAGTCCTACTCGACCTTCAGCTCTGAGAACTTCTCCGTGTCGGATGGAGAGGAGGGGAACACAAGCGACCACTCAAACAGCCCGGATGAGCTGGCCACCAAGCTGGAGGATGAGCTGGCTGAGAAGCTGGAGGACATGCTGTCCCAGACTCCAGAGATCCCCATTGAAATCTCCACGCAGTCAGATGGGCTTTCAGACAAAGAGTGTGCTGTGCGGAGGGTCAAGACTCAGATGTCTCTGGGCAAACTTTGTGCAGATGAACACAGCTGTGAGGTGAGTTGGTTATCCCCTCATCCTTCCACTCAGTGGAAAAAAAATACATAAATGTTGTGGAAAGGAATCCAAGGGCCAGAGAGTTGGAACACTGCCTAGAAAATGCTGTGGTAGGTGTACTACGGCAAAGCAACTGCTGCAATAGCCAATCTTCCTCCTGCTTGGCAGAAGAGTGGGTGGGGGAAAGTAGCACAAAGCTGAACATAATGTGCTGGTCAAGATGAGTATGATCTTGGGAGGCCATCAGATTTGCAGTTGCATTAAGTGGGATAAAAATACATAATAAAATGGAGTGGATATAAACTGCCTCAGACATGTCCATCGGCAGCCTTGCTGACAGAGCTGGGATGACTTTCTTCCTTTCTCTGCCTTTCACGTGCTTGGGAGGGGTAGGGCAGAGCCTGCTGCACAATCTCCTCATAACCCCGTGTTTGGGAGTGTTCTGACCAGATATTTCTGTGCTGTCCCCTCTCTCAGGGGAGACAAGTGACCTCTGGTGGGGCAGTCACATGCTGTGCCCTCTCCCTTGTGTGCCACCCTCCTCTGCAGGTGGTGACCTTTACCTGGCTGCTGTGACAGACTGGGATGTGTGGGTGATGTGCAGTACAGGAATAGTGCTCAAGTCTCCCTTTTTCCTTTTATCTTGCAGAACCCCCCACAGTTTGGAGAATCAGACTGTGACTCTTCTGAAGGGGAGTGTTCTGATGCCACGGTCAGGACCAATAAGCCCTGCAGCTCTGCTACTTGGTAATACAGATCTCCCCCAAAGCTTCCTGGTACTGGCATTTTGATTTCCCTGAGATTCCACTTCATTCCCCTTCATCACACTTTACAGGAAGAGAAGATGCTTCTCCTTCCCACCCCAGGAGTGATTTGCAATAACCCGAAAATGTCCAAATGAAATTAATTCTCTTTGAGCATTTCAATCAAGAATGGCAGGGATGTATTTTATTGAATAATCTAGTTACTGTAACATGGATATTTATTTTTTTGACATTTTAACACTTTTTACTGTAAAGAGTGGATTGTATTTATAGACACACAGACTTGTTGCAAAAAAAAAAAAAGTTCAGAAAGCAAGCACACTATGGAGAAACATCCTGGGAGTCCTGCCTGGACAGCTTTGTGTACAGACACGGGGGATTCTCTTGCTGCTTGCACAGGGGACCAGGCCTCGTGGCCCTGAAGATTGGAGAACAGATCAAGGAAACTAAGCCACTCAGTCTTATCAAATGAGGAAAAGCAGAAAAAAAGACCTGACTGTAGGGTCACCTGTGAACAAAGTGTTTTCAGTATAACCAGCTGGGTCATTTTTAATCAGAAGGTGGACATGTTCCTGGAGAAAACTGGTACTGAGGTGCTAACATCCAGGGTCTTCTGAGTCGATACATCCCCAGGAATGTAATGATGGGTTTTATTTTAAGGATTTTTAGTTTCTTTTTTTAATCAGCATTTTGTCGTGAGATCCTGCAAATGTATTCTAACCTCGTCCTCTTGAGAATTGGTGTCAGAGCACTTCTTTCCACCGTCCTTGCTTCACTCTGGGAGTGTCAACCTCCAGCTGAGCAGGGAACCTCTCTCAGATGGTGTGCCATTTCCCAGTTTACTTCCTCCTCTTACCTCCTGTCTGTTTCAGTCAGTCAAAGAAATCAATCAACTCAGTGTTGGCCAAGCAAAGACTTGCAAAGCGTGGAAAGCACATTCCGCAGAGCCCGAGCACTTCTGGGGAGGACGCTGGAGACGCCTGGAGTGGACTGGGAGAAGCAGCCTCTCACCTAGAGCAGCATCGAGAACCAGCAGAGGGCTGTGTGTTGAGGGGGGAAGACTGGGAATCACTGGCCTGGCTAAGAGCATCAGCCCTGCTCTGTCTCCTTATTCACTGTACATTCGTGGAAGCATTAGCAGCTGCCTGCCCTTCACGGCAGGCCTTGTGCAGGGAATCGTGACATGGCTGTGGCACGGCTGTGTCTTGGGTGTGCCCCAAGGCCTCTGTTTCTCCTCCAAGCTGAGACTCTGCAGGTGCAAGTGAGGATAGTACTGGTATGTGACAGGCCGAGGCATTGGCAGATGAGAAGAATTTGTTTTCTGATAGAACTCATAGTGCCTTCCCTTCAAACACTACTCTTCTAAAACAATATTGAAAGAGAACAAAATGATAGAGTACGTTTCCCCCCCCCTTCCTTAGTTGATGTCCCCCTGCAAGAGCTCTCCCTCTGCCCTTCCCAGTGTGCTGGCTGGCATGGCCAGCCGGAGGTGAACGGCAGGAATGGACCATGGACAGGTACTTCTGTTGCTTTATTTGTTTACATTTTATGTTAAAATATTGGTTTGAACTTAACTGTGGTAATTTATAGCCTCATGGCAAAGTGAAGGAAAATGTCTTACTTATACAGAGAGCAGTATTGTATGAGTTAAATTATCCCATATTTTTAAATTTTTGTAGCTGGACTACAGACAGATCTTAAGTTATGATGTTATTTTATTATTTATTATCATTTCTGTAGATCAGAAGGTTGGCTTCACCGCTAGCACAATTGTAATCTCTGTGTGATGTTACCTTCTCCCTGCTTGCCAGAGGGGTGGGAGCAGAGCTGGGCTCAGTGGCCGTCAGGAGTTGCTGCCTCTGGTGATCTCCAGGGATGCTGTTACTCCAGGGCAGAGAACAGAGAGGGGTGGGTGGCTGCAGTCAGGCTCCTCGTGGGCACAGCTGCAGTTTGCTCACGTTGCTGATGGGTCAGCAGCCGCTGAACTGGTGGCAATGTGGGAAGGGTGGTCAGGGAGTGAGGGGCTTTTGAACTGACCACAAAGTGAATAACCGTGAGAAGATTCCCTGGCCAGAGTATCCAAAATGACATCAGGGAGGAGGGCAGTGCCCCGGGCAGTGGGTCCATGTAGTGGATCCCAGGGGCAGGACCAAACAGGCTCCTGGAGAGGGAGTGGCCTGCTCACCCTGCTCTGGGCAGAGGCAGAATCCTGTGAGGAGTGAAGCTCTTTCTGGGCTCCTTCCCTCTCTCTTCCCACCCTTTGTTTCTCCTCCCTAGTGTTCTTTGTCTCTCGGCCAGGGGCAGGGGAGCCAGCAGGGCCAGAGTTGGCTTTGCTGTTGTGGTGTGAGAGGGGTTTTGATGGTGCAGATGGTTACTGAGGAGGCTGGAGGCCAAGGTGTGGGAATTTAGCAGTGGAGAACCGTGTGCACATAACACACTGTGGTGTAAAGAGAGGTGGAGAACTGCCATCCCGTGTCCCCAGCAGAGGATGCCAAGCTCTGTGCCCCTGGGGAGTCTCTGCTCAGACCTGGCGGGCTCTGGGAGACCCATGGGCAGCACTGGTATCCTTGGGCGGTCCCATAAACAGCCCCAAAGCAGAGCTTCCCCCAGCTCAGGCCTGTCACTGTCCCCAGTGCCTTCAGCCTGTGGTGAT
The DNA here is from genome assembly GCA_013400315.1 of Bombycilla garrulus. NCBI lineage: Eukaryota > Metazoa > Chordata > Aves > Passeriformes > Bombycillidae > Bombycilla > Bombycilla garrulus. The sequence continues at coordinate 24,173 of VXBU01009134.1, read as the reverse complement.
CCAGTCCCTGACAAACGGATTCCAGAAGGGTTTGGGTACCTGTGGTCTCTGCATAGGCTCCACCACGGGATGAAGCTCAGAGCTTTGGTCTTCGGGATTTGCGACCCTTCTGGGCCAGCTGTCCTGGGTATGTGCTGATCCCTCCCCATCCTTGCCTAGGGACATGCTGGCCTGTTCTGCAGCGTGAGCAAGCAGAGCTGCCCCCTCCAGGCTGCTACATGTAGCTCTATTCTCACACCCCGGGTCATTGCACTGTTCCAGTCCGGTGTCGCTGCTCCCAGCCGCTGCCCGCGGCGCTGCATCCCTCTGGGAATAGCCACTAGTGCAGCCCTTGCCCCGCCCAGGGAGGTGTCACCCCAGCCTGCCCTGCACACACCTCCCATGGCCTCGCTGTGTGCGGGCAGAGCTGGCTCAGCACCCCACACTCCCGGGATGGTTGCTGTCAGTTCTGGGGGCGGTTCTGTAGGATTTTCCTTGGCGACAGCTCCCTGGGATTGCACACAGTCCCCACCTGGCTGTATGGGCAGCTCTGCTGCAGTTCCTCGCACTCCTCTCCTGGCAGGGTCTGGGTTGAGAGGTGGAGGTCAGCCTGCTTTTACTCCCTGTAGTAACACTGCATTCCAGGGCCAGAGTAAACTCTGGGTTCCCTTTCCAGCATCCCGAGTACCCTGATCAGTTCTCATGGCTGCTGACAGCTCCTGAACACTAGCCTAGATTTTCTCCCAGAGCTGAATGTTGCCCTCCCCACTGTCGTGTTAAGTACCCATTTCATCTTGGCCCTGTTCAGTAGTGTTCATCCCCTCCTCCCTGCTCTGTGGATTCCTGAGACAAACTTGATTTTTTTTTTTTGTATTGACCAGTGTACAGTGATGGAAACAAGAATGACTATCAAAGCAAACAATGCATGGAATAAAAAGCCAGTGTACTTCAATGCTGCAGGCTGGTCTGGTGATTTGGGAAGGGGTTTTCTCATGGACTTTGAGACATGTCATGGAGCCTTGCTCTGGGGTCTCCCATCTGCCCCCTTCCATACCAGGAAGGTTAATTTATCCTCCAAATGGATCTCCTCATGGAGAGCAAATACCAAAACCCCAAGAGCAGAGTATCATCCCTGGGGAGGAGGGTGGTGAGGCTCTGGCACAGGGTACCCAGAGCAGCTGTGGCTGTCCCTGGATCCCTGGAAGTGTTCAAAGGCCAGGCTGGACAGGGCTTGGAGCAACCTGGGACAGTGGGAGGTGTCCCTGCACATGTCAGGATAGGCTTTAGGATCCCTTCCAACCCAAACCGTTCTGGGATCCTGTGTTCTCTACAACGGGGACCGAGCCCACCTCTTTATTTGGAATCCTCCTAGTTATACAGGAGCAAATGTGTGCGTTTCAAGGTGCTTTTCAAGGACAAATCTCTGCAGTCAGGCACATCCATTTCCCCTTTAGTCTTTATGGGGAGTAGCAGCCACTGGCAGACCAGAGAAGCAATCTCAAGTGTTCTGACATGATTGATTCAGGCAGCTCAAATCCTGAGCATTTTGCTGCAGGGTGTGCTGGTTTAACATGGGAAGCAAAGAAGTATCTTCTACAGCTGCACTGAGAAACACTATTATTTTCTCAACTTGGTGCTTGTACAGCTGCAGTGGAGCACAGGGCTCATCATTTTAGGCCAAAAATGCTAAATCTGCTCAGAGATGGAGGGAGCAGGGCCTGCCTACTGTCCTGCAGGGTTGTGCTTAGCCAGTGATCCACAGCTGGGTTCTGGTTTGCCTTTCTCACAGGATGCCAATACTCCTCCTTTTATTCCCCACAGCCTGAGGCACACAGGAGACTGATTTAAATGAAACAGGCAAATTAACTGAGTGTTCACAAAGCCCCTGTATCTCTCTCTCCGTGCAGGTACATGCACAGATAAACATTCATTAAAAATAAGAACAGACACCTCCTCTGAGATGAGAAGGATGATTAAAAATTGCCACTGTCCTTGGTGGCACAGAGCATGCAGAATATAACCCCTGGGAACAGAGTCCTGCAGCTTTTACCCCAAAACTGGGGCACGTAAGCCATCACAAGCTCTTTCTGCCATTGAGTGTCTGAGCTTGCTTGTCCCCATCCAGCTTCAGGTGTTTCTTGCTGTATCTCTTGATGAGGGTCCCTGGAATCAGCGCTGCCACAGCCATGGCCAGCAGCTTGAGCAGTGTGTCCCAGGAGAAGATGGCATCCAGAGAGGTGATCTGGGACAGAATGGCCCCTGTCTGCACACAGATGAAATTATACGGTGTAAGGCCTGAAGGAAGCAGAGCAGAAAAAAAGCTGTTAGTACCCCCCTAGGGGAAATTAGCTCAAATATGCCCAAGGCCAGACACAGAAATCACAGAATTGTAAGGGTTGGAGGGACCTCTGGGGATCACCCAGTCCAACCCCCTTTCTAAGGCAGGGTTACCCAGAGCAGGTGACACAGGAATGTGTCCAGGGGAATTTGGAACATCTCCAGAAAAGGAGGCTCCACACCCTCCCTGGGCAGCTGTTCCAATGCTCTGCCACCCTCCATGGAAAATTCTACCTCAAGCTGAGGTGGAACTCAGTGTTTCAATTTACAGCCATTACACAGACACAGGGATCTGTGCTTGTAACAGAAAAAAAACAGGTATAAAGCAAAACTTGCAGTATTTGGACACCTTTTTACAGAATGCTCTAGGGCAGCACAGGGGAAACAGAGCAAGGGTCAGAGTCCCAGCTCTACCCTCCTTGGCTCAGTGACACCAAGAGCAGCAGTGTCACGCTGTCCCCTCATGCCATGTCCCAGGCCTTACCAATGAGGACGGAGAGAAAGAATTGGAATATGGGAATGTTTAAAATGGGAGCCGAGAGGTTCAGAAACCAGTTTGGTGTCATGGGGAACAGCCTCAGGAACAACAAGAAGAAAAATAAGCTGCTCCTGTTCTCTTCTACCTGCCAAAAGAAACGTTCCACATCACTTCTGCTCCTCAAACAGCAGTAACATTCAAATGGCCACCATACTGGAGTGAATTTTTCGTCTAACATGCCACAGCCTAATGTCAGTTCAGAACTGAGGGAAAGCAGCAATATTTTTTATGTATGGGAGCCTTATGGTGGGCCAGCCCTCTTCAGAGAAGGGGTAGAAATGAGATCTCACCTGAAACAAACATCAGGAAGTCAAGAGCAGAACCACCTCCAGTGTACAACTCAGCATGGGATGGATGGAGGCATTTCTGGAGCACAGAGGCTTCCCAAATACTCATTTATTTCATATATGCTTTTCCTTAGGATCCAGGATTTTCCTGGCAGCCCCTTTGCCAACAGGTTTGTTCCAAGAGAGCAGCCTGTTCCTAGACTGTGCCCTCAGCAGGTCTGCTGCATCCCCTGCACACACGTGTTTTCACTGTCACCCCAAGAGCAGCCTGCCCCAGGGCCATTGTGGGGGTCAGCACCGCCAGTCCTTACCTTCCCTTGCATCAGAGCCACCTTCTCAGGGAAGAAGTGAACAATGAGCTGCTTGCCAAAAGCTGCAGAGAGCAGGTAGCAGAGGGTGGCTCCCACAGACGTGAGCACCGAGCACAGCACCAGCCCCATCCATGGTCCAAAGAGTGCTCCAGCCAGGACATTCTGTGGGGACAACATGGAGTGAGGCCTAGGGGACACAGCGTGTCACAGAACCACAGAATTGTTAGGGTTGGAAAGGACCTCTGGAGATTATCTAGTCCAACAGCCTGCCAAGGCAGGGTCACCCAGAGCAGATGACACAGGAACAGGTGGGTTTGGGATGTCTCCAGAGAAGGAGACTCTGTGCCCTCCCTTGGGCAGCTCTTCACAGTGCTCTGCCACCCTCCATGGAAAGAAGTTCTTCCTCATATTGAGGTGAAACTTCTTGTGTTTTAGTTTATGGCCATTGTTTCTTGTCCTGTTGCTGGGCATCACTGAACAGAGTCTGGCACCATTCATCCTCTGACACCCCTGGGAGATATTTATATGCATTGATGGGATCCCCTCTCAGTATTCTCCTAACCAGGCCCAGCTCCCAGTCTCTCCTCATCAGAGAGATACTCCAGCTGCACCTCTCTGTGGCCTCCACTGGACCCTCTCCTCCCTGCTTCTCTTTTCCTGAGGAGCCCCGATCTGGACGTGGCACTCCAGCTGTGCCTCACCAGGGCAGAGCAGAGGGGCAGGATCACTCCCTGACCTGCTGGCAACGCTCTTCCCGGTGCACTCCAGGATTCCACCGACCTTCGTGGCCCTCATAATCCACCGACACTCCCCGATCCTTCCCAGCAAAGCTGCTCTCCAGCAGGTCAGCCCCGACCTGTACTGGTACTAAGGGTTACTCCTGCCCAGGTGCGGGCCCGGCCGGGTCCCTCCGGCTGCTCCTGCCCGGTCCGCAAGTCCCGGCCCCTCGCCCCGCGCCGCCCTCCCCGTACCAGGAGGCTGGAGCCGGGAATGGCGAAACTCTGCTTGTACAGGTACGCGCCGCAGAACAGGGCCAGCGCCGCGCCCCGGTGCTGCCGCTCGTAATCCCGCAACGCCTCGGCGAGATCCCGCAGCTCCTCCAGGTCCGCCGGGAACCGCAGCGCCCTGCGGGGGGAGAGACACACGGGCAGCCCCGCGGGGAGGCGCGCAGGGGCAGCGCCGGGCCCGCACACCCACCTGCGCGTCTGCCCCGCGCTCAGCCGCACCGACAGCANGGACCGAGCGAAGCCGGCCCCCGCCGGCCCGGCCCTGCCGCTCTCAGCGCCCCGTGCGCAGGCGCGGGGCGGGGCCCCCATGAAGGGCGGGCCCGGAGCCGAGCCGGGATGGCGGGCGGGGGGCTGTGGTGCAGTGGTGGGGTTTGCTGTGCTCTGCTGCTCCTGAGGGCTCCAAGCCGGCTCAGCCGCGGACATTCGCTTTAAATCCCCGTTTTAAACCTTGCTTTAAGCCCCCCTTTAAAGCCACGCATGAAAGCCGTGTGCCGCCATGGTTTTATTGTCAATTCCCCCAGCCCGTTTATACACTGGTTGTGGAGAGCGGGTTCCGCTGCTCGGTCCCCACAGAAGGCGCCCGGGGCCAGGTGAGGCCCCACACGGCGGTGAAATGTCTCTGCCCCGTCCAGACTCAGCATCCTCGGCACTCGGCTCCTGCTTCAGCATGGGATGGGCTTGAAGGTTTTCTGGGTGTTCTCAGTCAGGACCAGGTCGTATCGGCACAGCTGGGATCTGTGTGAAAACACGGCCAAAAGTGAAAAAACGGCGCTTTTTTCTGTTATCTCCCCACCTGCTGGAGGCCTACATAAAGTAAGTCATCTTCTCAACAGAATTGGCTCCAAGTCCACCTGAAGTGAGGTTGGCTTTAAGCCAGGGATACTTTGAGCATTTTGCCATTCTTTTCTATGTTATCTTTTGCTTATGGATAAAAGGAACACAAAAAATCCAGCAAACAGGCAGTGGCTGCAGAGTCTGGGGTTCCCTTTAAGCTAGTCCACACCTGTGTCTACCAAACAAGTTGATCCTTCCAGCTCACTTGCCTGTTTCTGCCCCTTCCCTGCTCCAGGCATGAGAAATTCTGGCACTCCTCAGACCTGGGTCCATACATAGATCTGGTCTGCAGCTAGTTCAGCCAAAAAAATGGAGATACTTGCTGAGCTCAGGCAGAGCTCCCAACCTCCACAGGTGGGAAGCTTAAGGATAGGGCAGCAGAGCACACAGAGGTTAATGAGGTGATAGAAATCTCATCTGCCTTGAGAGGTAGCTCCTGATGTGGGTACACGTCAGGGCTTTGGGGCAAAGCAGCCAGCAGCTCCCACTTGTTGGAGTTCCAGGAGTAAATTAATCTCCCTGCTTCACTAGGCATACAAATTGATTGGAATATAAAATGTGTATCTGGGGCTGAACATCTGTTCTTCCCAGAGAGCTGCATTTCCACTTCATTCTAGAGTTCAGGCCTGGGCAGCTTCTCAAATGTAGTTTTCCTGATCAAAGGTTAAGGTGTCAGGCCACGTCAGAGTCACATCACATATGACATGTTCCCAGTGCAGTAAGACAGCCTCTGTGTTCAGGTAAGCATTCAGCTGTGGGATTCTATTAAAGAGGAATTTATTCATAAGATATGTGTATGAGAATTACTAAATGTAAAATAAATCTAATTTTTCTGCATATACTCAGCCAGGCCAGGAATCCAGGAGATTCCTTTACTTCTGTCCAGTCTGCACCAACAGAAATGGTTTGTTGATAAACATCTGCTCACCTTTCTGGGTTTGTCAGTGAGCGGAACCTCATTTGGAGAATCCTGAGTTTGAATTTTGGGCCAATGACAGATCCTGTGGAATATGTCAAGGAAATTCTTTCCACATTTTCAAGATCCTGGTCAAACCCGATAAGCAAAATGATTTGTTTGTACTTCTGGAAGGTGGCAGCTTCTCTAAAGGTAAAGACAAAAGAGAGTTTCAGAGTCACCAAGAGAATAGCGCTGGGGTTAATGTAGTCACTGTAATATTAGAAACAGGGCTGGGGCAGGAGGCCTGAGCTTGTGATTAGTTTCTGATTTACAGGAATGGATTCAGGTCTCCAGATGTCAGCCTGCTCAGCCACTTCTGCCCTCAGCTTTTAGGGGTGGAAGTGGGGACACAGAGATGCTATTTGGTCCCAAACCNCGCGCCGCCCTCCCCGTACCAGGAGGCTGGAGCCGGGAATGGCGAAACTCTGCTTGTACAGGTACGCGCCGCAGAACAGGGCCAGCGCCGCGCCCCGGTGCTGCCGCTCGTAATCCCGCAACGCCTCGGCGAGATCCCGCAGCTCCTCCAGGTCCGCCGGGAACCGCAGCGCCCTGCGGGGGGAGAGACACACGGGCAGCCCCGCGGGGAGGCGCGCAGGGGCAGCGCCGGGCCCGCACACCCACCTGCGCGTCTGCCCCGCGCTCAGCCGCACCGACAGCAGCCACAGCGCGGCCGTGGCGGCCGCGAAGACGAGCAGGAGCCCAGCCGGGCGCCGCCACATCCCGGCTC
>VXBU01009134.1:0-16110 GCA_013400315.1 Bombycilla garrulus | reverse complement strand
TTAGTTTCTGATTTACAGGAATGGATTCAGGTCTCCAGATGTCAGCCTGCTCAGCCACTTCTGCCCTCAGCTTTTAGGGGTGGAAGTGGGGACACAGAGATGCTATTTGGTCCCAAACCAGAATTTTCACAGTGATTCTTCTCGGATGCCAAGTAGACTAGACCCAAGTGATATTTGTACTTGACTGTCTGTGCAGGCCTGAACACTGAGTCACCTTGAGATATGTGTGAAATCTGCACTGGCCTTGGTGTGGGAGATGCTGATTGCTCCAGTGCAAGTAGATACCAGATATGCCTGAGGGAAATACGCACTTAGAGAAACTTGGGAAAACTAGTTGTGCAGGTTTGTTTGGCTGAAGTGTAAAGATCAATCAGGAATTTGCATGTCACATAAACACCGTTAATTTGTCTCTCTGGGTGGAATGAATTGATTTTGGATGTGACATATCCAGGCCCAGCTTAATCCCCAGCTGCCTNCTAGACCCAAGTGATATTTGTACTTGACTGTCTGTGCAGGCCTGAACACTGAGTCACCTTGAGATATGTGTGAAATCTGCACTGGTCTTGGTGTGGGAGATGCTGATTGCTCCAGTGCAAGTAGATACCAGATGTGCCTGAGGGAAATACGCACTTAGAGAAACTTGGGAAAACTAGTTGTGCAGGTTTGTTTGGCTGAAGTGTAAAGATCAATCAGGAATTTGCATGTCACATAAACACCGTTAATTTGTCTCTCTGGGTGGAATGAATTGATTTTGGATGTGACATATCCAGGCCCAGCTTAATCCCCAGCTGCCTTGGGCTCTGGGAACTAGAACAGAACACTCTCTGGAAGAGGAAGGAGAGGGGAAGGAGAGAGGGGAGCCAGTTTTCCTTCTGCTTTAGTGGAAGACTTTAGCAGCTGTGCTGCTGGCTGAGCTTGTCCACTTCAGTCCTTAAGATGACAGAGAAGGGCCCAAAGCAAAAGGCTGGGCTATCAGGGCTGTGTGCTGGGGAAGGCTGTGGAAATCATAGGGCCAGGAAATGCCACAGTCATGTGCACTAGCAAGTATCAGCAGAGAAACTGGGGGAGGATGTGTCATCTCCTCCCAGATGCTGTTGTACCAAGGGGTGCACTAACACTTAGAAATGCTTAGACCAGTAAGACTTACTGATTAACTCTTGATTCTGCCTTCCTCCCAGCTTTATCAGCTAGCATGATGCTGAAGGTGCCTCTCCTGGTGTCTTTGTTCCATGTGATAATATCCACCAAGTAGTGATAGACTGAGGGGAGAGAGAGAGAGTGAGGTTAGACCCTGTGGACTCACTCTGCTGTCTGAGAGCAGAGCTGCGAGGAGAGGATGGACACAACCCCTGCAGTTCATCTCAAAAATCTCTCTCTCCATCTCCCTTTGCGGAGATTCCAACCAGAAACACTAGGAGGTGTCAGGAGAGCACTACAGGAAAGGGTTATCCACGCAGGATGGCATCTCTGTATGGCTCCCAACACACTGCCTTTCACTGCCTGCCTTCCCCCTTCACTTCCAGATTGTCTTTTCTTTTTTCAGTCCCCCTCTGAACCCCTCCATTTCTGTTCTTCATCTGTCACTTGTCATCTCTGTCATGGAGCAGAATTATCTGTTCTTTGATCTGTGAGTCTGAATTCACTTGCTGATCAGCAGTGGAGCTCAAGCCATAATCCCAGGCCTGTGCCCTGGTATGTTGGTAATCACAGGGATGAGATGAAACCTTTCACCTTGGTGAAACCTTTTTTTTCCACAGATTCTTTTCCTCTCCCTGCTCCTCTCACTTTTCCCCACGGTAGCTTTTTCACCTGTACAGCCTGTCTTTCTCTCTTATTCCTACACACCTCTTACATTCACAAAAGAATGGTATGCTGCTTTGAAACACGATTTGGGAACTTTTAGACTTAATTTGAAAGTTCTCAGCCAATTTCCTAGAACTGTAAGCAAGTTGGCTTTCCTAGCACTGGACAGGTTGGCAGATAAGGAAGATCATGGCAGACCACAGATGGACACCATTCCAGCCACTGGAGTTTCTAAAATGCTGGCTATAACACCAACAGCAAATAACCACCTCTGCTGATGGAGGCAATGCAAAAAGAAAAGCAATCTCAGAAATCTCAGTCACTTACTGCAAAATGGCTCTTTGTCTGCTGTGTCGAAAAACATACTTGTCACTGGATGGCTCTGTTGTGTTAAATAGCTTTTCCACTCATGGGCATAATAACCTGCAGGTGACAGTTTGAAAATGAAACCGAGTTACTGCACAGGTAGATGAGCCACTAAATGGCTGAAAATAAGCAAGTGGTTAAGAAATAGTGCATTGTGTGCCACCTGCCAAGTAGCACTGTGACACACATCTTCCTGTACTCCATATTCATGCCTTAATATGCCTGGTTACTGTTCAGCACTTTCTTCACACTGATCTTTTTCCACATCTGCTATCCATGGTCAAGAAGGATTTAATTTTGCAATGCAGAATGAAAATCGTCCCCTTGGCTTTGCCAGTTCCTTTCTGGAAGTTTCAGGTGTTTTAGCATCTACATTTCAGAGCTGCCAGCCTGAGGCTGGGCTGTCACACCCAGGCTGGGGCAGGCAAGGCCAGAATTCCCTTTGTTCACCCATTTGCCATTCCTCTTAGAGCACAGAGGGCTTTGTGGTGCTGGGACTTTACTTGTAAATCTTATTTTAGCAAGAACAGGCCCCTGTCCCTCAGACTCTGCAACTAAGGGACTTTAATTCACTGTTTCTCTAAGTTTATTGTAAAGATCCCAAGTCCAGTTTTGGCTTTTCTAGTTCCGGATCCTTTACCTGTGGGTTTCTGTTCTAGATCATAACATGATGTGACATTACAAGGAGCAGCCTGAGAGACCTCAAAGACCTCAGTGGAAATAACTTTGGTGCTTCTGCAAAGCACCATGTTGTGTTAGTCCTGCAGGAAAACCTCCCCCTCCAAGTTCCAGCGACGACAGGCAGCTCAGTGTTCAGGATGGATTGACTTTCCCTGGATCCTTACCTAGGATGGGGCATGGCCTGGGCCAGAAGGGTTCACAGCTGGTGCATTTGCCATTCCTGTAATTCCTGTACGAGTCGCACGGGTATGTGGTGATATTGCAGCTCTGTGTCAGGGAGGACAGGAACAGGAAAACAGACCTCTGGTGGTCACATTTAAAATACTGCAATCCTTCATCATGTGCAGGGAAGAAATATTTCATTAGCAATCCTCATGGCTCAGGGAAACAGGATTAATGCCCACAGGACACACCAGTGGACAGTCACTAACCATTCCAAACCCAACAAATTGCACTGGGGAGCACTGGGCTATGGCAGAACAGTAAGTGGGCAGCAGCCTTTCCCTTTAAGTGCACTCAGCTCTGCCTGTGTCTGCTTTGCTTTTCTTCTTGTCTTTCTGGTTTTAAAAACATTTGTTTATGTGGTTGCTGCAGCTCCAAAGGATCCCGCTATGGATCACGTTCTGTCTCTGGTGTTCTCTCCTCTCTGAGCTCAGGCCTGACAGCTAGATATTACTTTTAGCTTTGCACATGACCTCCCATTTTGGTGTAAAAAAACTCTTTGGAAAGACATAACTAATAAAATGAGTTGTTGCATGAACAGCAAAAGAAGTGAAGTCTCATTTCCTAGGGATTTTTGGCTCAGGCTGCTCTCCTGTGTAGGTTCTCTCGGATCTGATAAGGGTTGAGTTCACAATACTGCATTTCCTTCTGTAAGGTATCTTCTTCACCCAACTTTCATTAAACCAGTTCTGCTGCCAAGCTGAAAGGAAAAAAGCTTTCTTTTGTTCAAGACGAGGGCTGTGCCTTCCAGGCTGCACTGTCTGCCAAGGAAGGTGGCTTTGCTTTGGGATAACTGCCTGCTCCACATTCATGTTGAACCCGTTTTCTGAACAGGTCCCTGCCTCTGCTACTCCTTGGGCTTTCTTGTGTTACAAGCAATTAGAAACAAAAAAATCTCACAGATTTTCTGGACATAGTCACAAAACAAAGGCACACATCTACCTGATGACTTTTTGCACAGAGGATTAGTCCTACTTGCACTGTGACAGAGGCACAGAGAGGTCACCCTGACTCTCATCTCTGCCTGGTGCACGTCAGCTAAACCCCTGTCACGCCGGTGCTGAGATGAAGTTGCTGCCATGGCTTTCCCAGAATATGGATTTCATGTATTTTCTAAGTAATGATGATGATTCTCTGGCTTTCTCCTCTTTTTTTCTGATTGAAAACATTTTTTCAGGGTTTGTGCAATTCAGGGCAGGGTTAATTACCAGAAAATATTGTCAGTGGACAGCCTGGTTGGTCGGTCCCACCATTGGGATAGAAGTCGACATGGCCCAGCGCTTCTCCGTAACCCAGTCCTAACAAAAGGGAATAGCGGGGCTCAGGGGGGAATATTAAATTGTAAAATGCACAAGAAGGAAATATAGCAACCTAACTGGAAAAAAAAAATACTAGTTATTTAGCTCTCAGATGCCTGCTTGTACAAGAATACAAATGTCATCCATCTGTTTAGGCAGCAGGCCAAACAGTTGTGACCCAGCTGGGTCATTTTAACAGTGGTATCCAGTACCTAAAATAAGTCTGTGCATGCAACAGTACAAAATGTGGGAGTTTGTGTCACTTGGGTACAGGAGAGGAAAAGGGATGTGGAACCTGGCTGTTGCTGTGCTGCTGAAATCTGACTTCCTGGAAGGGCTGGGAGAAGAGAGGCAGCAATTAGGTGGGAAAGCCAAGTGTTAGGGGTAGGATGGCCATGGGAGCAGCATGGGGGGCTTGGCATCGTACTGCTGGCCTGGCTGGTGGGTCTGGAAAAGGACAGGGCTGAGGGAGAGTCCAGATTATCCTAGAGGAAGGTTTAGCTCTTAGGAGGTGGGATGGAGATTGGAAGCATCATGCAGGGAACACTGGGGTAGGGATAACTGATCTGCTGTGCAAGGCATTGAGCAGTGGGAGCAGCTCTGGAGATGTTGTGTGCTCAGATGCAGCCTGACCCCGTGGTGGGATGTTGGTGTGTCCTGCTCTGGTAGGACTGTGCTGCAGGACTTCCTCCGCCGGCTCCTAAGTCCTTGGAAATCATGGGCCAGGTTATAACCGCTGTCAGCAGCAGCAGCGTGTTTTGAAATGCAAACAAACCAGCAGCTCCTGAGGGAGCGCTGGGGACAGCGTGGGCAACACAGCAGCCCAGAGGCTCAGTGAGGGACTCTGCTGTGCTCCTGGGCCAAAGGAGGAGCACCTCCAGCACTGCTGTCCCCCCCGCAGCCCCCCTTCCCCGTGCTCCCAGTCAGCCTCTGGCTTTCCTGCCAAGGAAGGAGGTGTCCCGTACCGTTGGTGTCGGAGTGAATGACATCGACAAACTGCGCGTCCGTGGGGTCCAGCCTCTCGCTCGGCGCCGTCCCCCTGTACAAGGGGCCCGCGGGGTCGAGGCCTGCAGCACAAAGCCATGGGCGTGGCATCGCCTCCCTCCGGGCTCTCCTTCCTTGAGGAGAGAGGACTGCTGGACGGAGGCTTACCTGTGATTCTTCCCAGCGTGCCATCAAACATCTGTCCCACAAAGCCAGAGATGTGTGCTCCCAGGCTCACTCCTATCATGTGCATGGAGTCAAGGGACGCTCCATCAATCTGAGATTTAAAAGTACTCATGGTCATGTGTTTTTGGAAAATAAAAAAAAAATTAAAAAAAGAGAGGAGGAATGTAACATCTCCCAGAGTGTTTCACTCTGTATAGATATTTCCCCTTTGACACTCCTACAGAATAGCTAGTCTCTGTTTGAGACCTATACCTAAGATGAGAACAGTTCAGGCAATGGTTGTATTTTCCCGGGGCAATGACTCCAAGCGTGGACAGGAACCACTGATGGGCCTCAGGAGTAAAATTCCACTTGCCCCACGTGTAGTTCCTGCAAGGAATTAGCAGGGACTATGATCTTAAGGATCCAGCATCATCATTGCCTGTACAGCACCTTAGAGGAGCTGTGAACTGTGGCTGATCCCCTAAGCTGCCTTTGGATATACAGAAAGTGGAAGTATAGTTTCTATGTATGGGAAGATGTGTCTGGAGAATTCTGTACCCAGAAATGTAGAGACTTAGAGTGTGAACTGAATATTGCACCAGAAGCAATCCAAGGGTAGGATTTGGCACTGCAGTACACATGCACTTCCAAAAATTAATGTATTCCTTTTTTAGGAGTTTCTATTCCCAGACATCCTGCTGGTTTAAGCACTTCCTCTGTGCCCTTTAGATACTGTGCCTTAATGACTGTGTGGTAGTGTGAGTGTCCAACTTACCAACATTTCATCTATAAGTTTCTTCAGAATCTCAGCAACTCTTTTGCACTTCCTGGAAGCATAGCTGTAGATGAGAGTGGTTGCCCCATGGTTCCAGTCCACAACGATGATGTTCATGTCCTCTACTGAAAGCAGGAGATGCACCAGATCAGGGATCCAGACTGGGGCAGAGCCTGTCAGTCGGTACCCATGGATGATGAAGGTCGTTTTCTTGGTCACATCAAGGTACTTGGAGTCTGTTGAGTTCAGCTCCTCAGCACAGGTTGGGTTCTGCCGGGTGTAGAGCAGCAGCTTCACTTTCAGCTCTGTCCCTATCAAAGCATTCCCGAAGCTGAGGGCTGTGAATGCAGGACATGTCTCCTGAGGATCTGAAAGGAGCAGAGGGGCAATTGGAGATTGGCACCAAGGGATTTCTTTAGCCTGTAGTACCTGCCAACCCTGCATGGGGCAGGAAAGTGCATTGTGAGTTGTCTGAGCACAGGGGCTGGCTGCTCCTGTCTCCTCTCTCCCTCTCCTCTCTATTGTGCTCATGACTGAAGTCACCTTGGAATTTAGGTTTTCTTGCTGTGTTGGAACAAAGGGAGCTATCACACCATTTTGGAGCAGCATTCCCTGAAACACCACAGCCCTACTTCCTGTGGCAGCTGGGAGTTGGCAGGGACTCTGTCCAAAAATGTCACTGGTATTAGAGACCAACAAGGGGGATGGTTGCTGTACTGGTTTATGAACACACCCAGGTGCTCTGGACAGGTTCTCAGCTAAACAGGTGTCCTCGGGGTTGGTTTGTACCTCCAGCTGCAGAGTCTTGCCGTGGTGAGGGGCAGCTCAGTGCTTCATTTGTATGTGCAGATGTGGCCTGGTATTCCAGACTGCAAAATGGGGCACCCTTGAGTCTGTGAGATGGTAATTGTGCTTTATGCACAGCTGAAGTGTAACTGAATTTGATGTAAGTACTGCTCGATGGGATGGCCTGTGCCATTGGAAAACCTGTCTTTGTTCTTTGCTTTTCCAGCAGAACACCAGCTGAGCCTTCAGAGCCCAATACAGTCTCCAACAGGGCACTGGCAGGGGATGGAATAACTATCTCCAGACAGATACTGCTTATGAAGGCCCTCCACATTTAGTAGCCTCTTCCTGGCGCACAATCCTTTCCCTCAAATCCTCGTAATCCTATTGAAGACCCTTGTGGGGGAGAGTGTCTCTTTCACACGTATATCCTGGGCTGCAGTAATTGTTCAGGCTACAGTTCCTAGAGGAATCTTCCTGATCTTTGTTGCTTAAAGGAATGTGCAGTAGGTAGCAGGGTTTAGAAAACCTGCAGCTGTAAGTTAATTATGTTCTAGCAAATCTCCAATGCTCGGTGCATTTTAATTTCTGAATGATGAAACTCTCACAGTTTCTATGAGCAACTTTCCCTTTTCTTCTCCTCAGGAAATCAGGAGCATGAGAGTGATATAAATGCTGTGTGCCCAGCACATAAAACAATCTGCTCAGTTGCCACAGTTCTGCTAATTACTTTGTAGAAGCCCCAGGAGCTCCAGAAATAAAAGTTAATAGGCTAAAAGGATGTTGCAGTTAAGTCCAACTGAATGTTTTTAATTGCTACCATAAATTCAGAAATAAATTTTAACATCTGAAATCCATGGAGTCCTTCCTGTAAAAAGCCTATGGTAACATATGAACTGTGTGACAGGACTGGTGGGAAATGAGTCCTCAGCCAGGCCCAGTGAGATCAGGGGCCTTTGAATGGAGAGTGTCCTCCCTCTGTAATGCTTCACTCAGAGCTCCCAGGAGCACTGTGACTCTGGGCCCTGCTCCCAAGAGGAAGGGTGACCTGGGTGGCTGCCTCCTGCCCAACCTGCTCTCAGCTCATTCTTACAGTGCCAAGATGCTCCAGGGAGACAGCAGCAAGAGTTCTGGCACTGCTCTTGTGGAGATCCCAATGCAGAGAAAACCTAACATTTTTTGCTCGTGCACACCAGCTCACACAGTGAGACTCAGTGACTGGCCTCTAGGTGCTACTGCAGCATAAAAAAATACAACTGTGTATTTTACCAATAACTAGGCATTGTTTTAGTTATTGTATAGTAGCTCTATGTAGTGTTGTTAATTATCTTTACTGCCACTGAAGCTGTAGCAATATGGGCAGAAATGCCAGGCAAGAATTACTTCTGTATGGTGCAAGATTGCACTGATTGCTTAATTTGTTTCTGTATCTCCTGCACTGTGCTGAGGCTTGCCCAGAGGAGCACTATGTTTGTCATCAGAACAACCCAAACCTTCTGGTACAGAAGTGCTGTCAAAGAGCTGGTCAGCATTTGCTGATACCTAACAGAGGGACTGTATAAAGAGCCTTGTTATATCTGCACCAGGTCTCTTAGATTGGTTCTGTTTTGATTAACAAAATCAAGTCAGTGCTAATAAGGAGAGGAAATCTGCCAGCTTCTCTTCTGGCAAGCTGATGCCAATCCCAGCCTCATCCACCATGTGTTCATAAACTGAGGCATGTGGATAGCCAGTTATTCTGGCTTTGCTCTTCCTTCTGCTAAGCACAGTGACTCCTACCCAAACGTCTGGAAGTGTCTTTGAAACTCCAGGATGACTGGGACAAGTGGCTTACTGAGATTTACTCTACAAGCAAATAAATGAGGTAGAAACTTATCCCCTGCCACCGTATTTAACCCATGTCCAACAGATCACTTCCCTCCAGTAAAGGGGACCGAACATGGCCATTAACCCAGCATCCCAGTAACTCATTTCCAGCCCTGCCTTAGCTTGTTAGACAGCCTCTGGCAATTCCCATTCTCCTTCTGCTCTGTTTTCTGATATGTAAAACAGGAGACAAACACTGGTTTGCTGGGCAAGGTGCTCTGATCTCCCAGAACCTGTAGCAGGGAGCATAAAAATGTGTTAAATCCATGGACCTGCCAGGGAGCTGGACACATTTGATCTCAAGCCTGAGATCAGCCTCCAAGGTGCTACTGCAGTAGTGGAGGCATCTTCTGAATAACTTGGCTATGAAGTTTTGTATCTATTATATAATTTTTTTCCCTAGAGTTATATACTCCCAGGTGGGAGTGTTGCAGGGAGTGGAACAGTCCCAGGCTGACTCCTGATATTTACTGCAGTCAGTCCTCTTAAGGCCTGCATTCCCCTGGTGTCTCTCATTCCTTTCTAGGAGATGGCTTTTGGAGGCTTTTTCTTTGATGTTCATCCTATGGACAGTCAGGGTTTACCATGGTGGCATTTTGGGGCTGTGGTACCGAGCTGTCTGCATGAATAAAGTAGCAGCTGAGATTTTTACCAGCCTGTCCTCTTGCAAAGGGAAGTTCCAACAGATTTTTCACCTCAGTGGGTGAGTGGATGGATGTGTGGCTGTCCCAGCAGTGGTCCTTGGGACACAGAGCTGCTCGCCCTGTGAGCACCTGCATGGAGCTCAGCTGAGCGTGTCACTTCTTCTGTGTCTGCTGGAGCTCTGCCACCTTGCCTGGGCTTTCTACAGTGTGTGTCATCAGGCTGGTCTTAACCATCAACAATATCTTCCCCCTCTTAAGCACACTTCACTACCACACCACGAATCTCGGGAGCATTGGTGGTGCAGATTTCAAGCACTTTTCCACACAGGGTGTGCCCTCCACTCTTAAACTGGTTTTCAATAGCTCACTGCATTTCATCGGTACCTTTTCACACCATTCTCTTTTCCTGCTTCTCATGACTGCATTTCCTACAGAGTATTAAACAAACCAAGGCGACCCTGAGATTACTCCAGAGGACCTGATGAAACATAAGTTAGTATTTATAAGAACACTGTTTGTTTTCCCTATAAAGCAGAGAGCTGTAACTTGCCTTGCTCTCATGTGTATGCTAACACAAGGCAGTACATTTGTTTATTGTCACACAGGTTTGTTTCTGTAGGGCTGTGAGGCTATCAAATGGAGCTTACTGTTCATAAACGGTAATCCATCCTTTGCCTCTGTCCTACATGACACCCCTGAGAAGAAATCATTATTCTCTGAAGATTTCAAATGATATTTTCAGTATCGATGGATAGTACTTATATAAGAGAAATGTTTGCAAAGGGAGGAAAAGATAATAAAAAATAGCTCTGGTTTCCCATTTGCAACCCTTAGAACTGACTACATGCATGTAACCAGCATAATTTGCTTTGCCAAAATAAATAATGCTAGTGAGAAACCCTATGCAGTAACTGTAAATGCAGAGGGCAGGTACATTCACGTTGCAGTAAAGCACAGAAAACGTGTTATATTTGACAAAAACATTCAAAACAAATGGTCTAGTTCTTACCTGTTTTCCCCCCATACAAAAGGCAGATGAACACAACACACAGCCTCAGCATATGGACTTCCACATGGAACTTCTATGGGTAAGAGGTTTGAAGGATACCACAATTTCTCTGGCATGTGTCTGCTGGCTCTGACAGCAGTTTGCTTGCCTTTTTTTCTGCCAGTAACAGTAGGTGTGGTGAAAGGAGGAAGTTACCAGCCAAGAAATGAAGACCAGTCAAATGAAGCTTCTTCTTAAGAAGGTGGGGCACCCTCTATTCTAGCAGGTTTCCTTAATTTAAATATAGTTTGCCTTTGGGGATGATTAATGAAGATGCAACTGGGTTGGTATCACCCTGTAAGCAGCAATTTGACTACACTGTTGAAACTAAGGAAATTATTGCCTGTCTATTTGTCTTTTGCAAAGAATGTCAGGAAGATTGTAGATGTCACTGAAGTCTGATAAGCATCTGGGCGGAGCCGGCGCTTGGTTTCACAGCCTTTGGAGAGCTCATGATGATTCCTAATATCTCCCCTGTCCTTCCTGCTCTCCTGAGTGCCATGGCCCAGAGTCCCTTGTACAAATCCTGTCACCACCTCGGGCAGGAGACAGGTGCACAGCACTGTGTTGTGACAAAGGGAAAGTACCACTTCAACGTGTCTGGCTCTCCACTGGGCTCCCAGGCAATGCTGTCTTGGACAACACTCATACAAGTGGCATTCCCACATCTTCTCACAGACTTGCTGGAACATCATGAATTCGAGTTGAAGTAAGGAAGGCTTTTTCTTTCCTTGCTGGATGTGAGGAAGGAGATCACCAAGGAAAGACAACTGTCGAGGCAGGAAAGGAAGTCTGAAATTGGAACTGGAAGGTATACTGGCAAAATTGGGAAAATGAGGGTGGTGGGGAGTTTGTAAAAGGATGAGAAGGGAGGGAGCAGGGATGGCTGCTGGATATAAGTTTGATGGTAGTTTTGCCTGGCATTTTCTTAGCAAATCCTCCTTACATAGGCCAGGGAAAGGGAATGTGGGGTGGATTAGAAACACTTCATTAAGCCCAGGCTCTGCTTTCTTTCCCCTGGTGATGATTCAATGAGGAGCTGAACTATTACAGCTCCCAGTGGCATAGCTGGTTCTTTGGTCCATGCTGTACTTATTAAGCTTTTTGACTTTGCTAATTGTCAGGTTAATCCTTAATTCTTCCTGCTGTCTGCAGCTCCTTTTCATTCAGACAAGTGTGAGCTGCTCCTCTGGTGCAGGCATGGATCACACTTGAGGCAGAGCATGTGCCTAGTGTGATTTTTTCACAAGCACCTGGAGCTCTTCAAGTGTCAAGCAGTTCAGCAATCTTTCTGAACATGTGCCATGCTGTGATCCCATTTGATAATCACCCAGGCAAAAGTTGGGGCTTGTTATTTTGAAGACGACAAACACTTAGAAAAAACACCAAATGACATCTGTGGATCTGGATGCTCCAGGACAGTGCTTTTTCTGCTGCACTGGCAAAAGAATATAATTTAAACATTGTTTTCCTTCCAGCTCCTTTCTCACCTCTACCAGCAATCCTAAACTCTGTCAAAATATTTTCACTTAGCAAGAAGTTCTGCCAATGGTGAGACAGAATCGGTCCAACAGTGAAACAGGAAGAACAGAAGGCTTTTACCTGTTGCAAAAGACATCTGAGAACCAGAGATAAAATAAGGTAAATCAAGAGGGCCTTGACTTTCATCTCAGTACAAAAAGAGGTAACAATTTGTTGTCTGAAGCTAAGCCCCACTTATTTCTTTTCCCCATCACTTTTTTTAAATTTTCATTTCCCATCTGAGGTTGCTCATGCAAGTGGCTCTCACTTCAAGAGGCCCTACACTGGTACTGGCAGGTTCTTCCTTGGAACTCTAAACCATCCCTCGGAAGACCATGATTTTGAGTAACCACCATTTCAGCATAAATTAAACTGTTCACTGTACACACTGGCAAACATTCCCAGGATTTCAGCACTGAAAATGCTGTCCACCACCACCATCAGATCCTGAGAGCAGGAATTTTAGTGCTTACAGGTTGCTCCCCGCTCTTGATTCTGCTGACCAACCTTTCACACCTGCCCTACACATCCTGCCTCAGCCACACACTTGTTAAAGACAACAACTCACAGCTATTTGGCTTTTGTACACTGAAATCTATACAATAATCCCACTGAGAGCTTTGAAATAAACTGCAATTTGAGACAGTAAAAACTTTTTAATCATGTGTAGAAATCATTTAAGATCAGAATTTGCACCAACTTAAGAACAATTTAACAGAAAACATAAAATAATCTTATAAGCACGAAATATTTTGCACTTGGCTCTGAGATGTCAGAGGCTCTGCTATTTCACATTCAAGAAACATTTTAAACTCTTCATTGTGAGCAGAACCACTGTTGGAATCTGAAAGTTTCTGAAATGTTGTTTCCTCCTTAGGGCAGCTTATGACAGCAATGGTCAGCTGAAAAATATTTTTACATTGCACTCATGGATGCACTGCATGAAGTCTCACTGATTCACTAATTTCCCGCAGGTGGAACATTTTCATGGAGATACTGGAGAGCCAAATCTGTCCACTTCATTTCTTGCTCTTTCACAGACTCAGTGGTGCCACCGTTGTCTTGCTCTGGTTCAGGGAGCTCATTCTGAGAATAAAACACAGGTACAATGCATTCCACATGTAATACACTTCCTGCAAACAGCAGGTTGTTATGATTTGTATAGATACAAAACCCCACAAACGAGACCAGAGGGTGTATCTGAACAGTAAATATCATACATACTGATCCACTTAAAAATATTGCTGAGCCCTGTCATGAACAGCATTCTTTTCATTTGAATATGGTGTTTAATCTGAAAGGTAAATTGTTTTCCAGGACCCTGGGGCCTTGCTATACACTCAGACTGCACATGCACTGAGGGAGAATATACAGCAAATGCAAAGTAAGTAAATAACAGCACAATGCATTTATTCCATTGTTTGTCTGCAATGTGCTGCTTCTGCTGTTGCCAAGAATACAAATACTGCAGACAACTGGTTCTGTAAAATGTTAATTTTCTATGGCAGGTGAGAAGTCCTTCCTGTCTGTATGCTGGACTCAGGTGTAGCTGTGCTGGATCAACAGCAGAAGCCCCTGCCAGGTGTGCCACAGAGCTGCTCATGGCACAGTAAGGGGAAGGAAAGTTTAACTGAGATTTCATTTTCCTTCCTTCTGTTATTTGTTCTTTGTCTTGCTGTACTGGTGTAGTCACACTGAGTGTGTGCTATTCTGCCAGATACCAGTTGGGCAGGAATTCTGAGTTCTTGACCTCTGGAAATCCCAGAATGAGCTACATGAAATGTTTTAGCTTTCAAAACAGGGAATGATTCAAACCCATTTGAGTTCCCAGAAATGTCTCAAGTGAGCACTGTGGCAGATTCTCAGGACAGGCTCAAATACTACTTTCACAGCCATTCTGGTTGCTCCTTTGCAGTGTCCCTGAGTAAGTCCCCTGTGAATTCATGCTGGTTTTTTTATGTGATCAGAGCCAATCCCATCTCTGGGGATCTTTCTATCCACAGCCAGGCCTTTCCTTCTGTTGTTAGTTGGTGAGGCTTCCTTCTCTGAGGCTGTCATCTGTATGTGACTGTAAGCCATCACAAGATGGCTCTAAGGGAAGAAACAGTAATGTCTGGACTCAGGGTGAAAGCAATTGTCAACAAGGAACCTGTTTATGACACTCAGCTTGCCGAATAAAGGTTATCCCAAGCAAAGCAGGGTTTGGGCTCTTTTAGCTGAGAATCACACTTCTGCAAGATATTTCCCTCAAGCCCAGCTCTTGGCAGGAAAACGTGTGCTGTACATATGGATTTTGAGTTGTGCAGCTGCTCCTCACCCTCTCTGAAAAGCCAGTGGTGGCAGGGCTAAAGCTTGAGCCATGTCACAAATTTGGAAATGTCTCTGTGCTGCAAGAAACCAGCACCCCACAATCCCCATGGCTGCTTTATCTATGCTAGCTGGGGTAAAGCTTGTGTACCAGAAAGAAAAAGGGAAGGGAAAATCCTCAGCTACCTCTCACTTCCCTGGAAGTTTCAAAATAGCTAAGGAAGGGTGTCAGTGTGGGAGATCTGAAGCTTCAGCTCTGGGCTCTGTGGGATCAGCAGTTGCTTTCCCCCTGGTGCTCCTCTACCCTGCATGAAATGAGAGGTGCCATGCCTTGCAATCAGCACTGCAAGCAAGAGTCCTGCTGCACCTGCCAGTCCTTCACTGCTGTCCTGGAACTGCCAACAGCAACACTGTATCTGGAAAAGACTGCTTTGAAACACGTGTGAAAACTTCTCAGCTTCTTTTAATGGCATTGCAGGAAGGGGAAATAAAGTGTAACCAAGACTGGAACTTTCAGTGTGAGACCGATCCTCTGACTCAAACACCAGGAACAAGAAAGGGAAGCAGAGAGAACGTATGATTCTACTTCTCCCTGATGCCAAACCCAGGACAGTGCAATGGGAAGGGCACTCCAGCTCTGAGAAGATTCAGCAGCTGGTCAGGGGACAAGGGACAGAAACATCCACATCCTCATGCACACAGGAATGACTGGCATTTAGGGCAAGGAAGGAATCAGATCCAGGAGCCTTTTGTACAAATCAGCCGCACCACAAGCAACACTCTGTGCCTTTCCTTGGAAGGGGCTGTGGTGAACACGGCAGCCTTAACTCAGACTGATAAGTAGCAATTCACCTACCAGAGGGATGGCCACATCCTCGTAGGGCAATTTATCTTCCCTCCATGCATCATCGATCAGATCCAGGATCCTGCCATCCCTCTGCACCTCGCTGTCCATCGTCACAGCGGGCGAGAGCAGCTAAAGCTGTGACACAAAGCAGATGCTGTTTTAACAACATCCTCAGCCAAGGAGCTGAGTCTGGAATTCAGGCTGGCTCCAGTTTTGATGCAATCCATATGAAGTTTAAACTTACAAGGAAAACCTTGATTTCCCTAATCTGCTCAAAAAAGTGTTATAACCACAGGAGAACAACTTCATTTGAAAAGAACTCTATCCAAGTGAATTGCAGATTGATATGCATCAGAGATGAATGTATAAAACCAGCTAGTTATTATCAATTATATTTACATGTGTTTATATGTACTGACTGACTTTTAGAAGTCCAATTTGAGTGAGTTTGAGCACCTAGAGCTGCACAGAACCCTTTGTTGCCTGCTGGCTTAGAGCCCCCGACCAGTGCCGTGCCTCACCCACTCCTTCACGTACCTGGGACAGTCACAACAAAGAAGATCAAGGTACACAGAATTCTGCCCGAACCCGAAGTCCAGGAAACCGGTGTCACAAAAGCAAAACCAGACCTAGCTTTCACCCCTGGCTACTATAATTACTCCAGAGTGTTTCATTGTACTCTGCCCTCCTTGAAGGGTCACCTTAGGCCCTCGCCCCGGTGTGACCCTGCGGAGCAGCAGCGGCATCCCGATCCTGGGGGGTGTGAGAGAACTGACACTCATTCAAAACCAACC
>VXBU01009123.1:132927-182044 GCA_013400315.1 Bombycilla garrulus | reverse complement strand
GCTCGTGACCATCCCCCTTCCACATCCACCCACCCAAAAACAGATCGAGAAGATGCTCCAAAACCAACAGACCACATGAACGAGGAATCGGTGACTGGAGACACCAGCCTGGCAGTGAACTCACGGAGCAGAGCACACACAGCCTGCAGTTTGTGGGTTTTTTTGCGGAAAAGCCAAGTTTTGCTCAGAGTTTCCTTGTGCCAAAGCAGGAGTGGGTCAGCAGGGGAGTGGTGAAGCATCAGAGCCTGGAATGGGGAAGGAACACACATACAGAGGAGATTAATTATATCAGCTACAAAAATAGTTGCTATTTTAAGGTTAATGCTTGAGTGATCTGACTCAGTCAGAAAAAGAGCCAAAGGAATTATTGGCATCAGTGCTGGCTGCTCCCCCAGACAAGCCATGGTCACCGCTGGCATAGAGAGCCACCAAAATAGCTGCTTTTGCAGAGGATTTGAAAAAAAAAAATGCCATTAGAGTGAGTTCAACATCCTGGTGCACCAACCACAAGCACAGGAATGCATCAGCTCGTCCTGGGGACACCCTCAGCTTCCCAGGCATCACCGCATATCAGATTACAACCATTTTATGTGAGTATGATCTCAAGACTGTGAGCAGCGTTCAAAGGGACTCCACAGCTTCCAGCTCACCAGCCAGGGTGTTCCTGAAGCGCTTTTATGCTTGACAAGATGCGAGTGAGCTGCTCTTGCTTTGCCCCTGGTATCACTGCAGGTCACAGCAAGCACCCAGTGCTGGCATACACCAACTGAGCTATATATGACTAAATAAGAAAGCCCTCAAAAAAATCAATATTTATAAGCCAAAACATTCCAAGACTCAGGCTCCAGCAGCTCTAATGGCTAGCACTGCCATAAATTAATTTCTATCGCACAGCATTTTAATGCCAATACCTCACACGGCTGCAGAGAAACGCAACAGACACAAACCACTCTGGGTTTTTGGGGAAAGAGGCAGCAGGAACGGTGCCCTGCAGGCTCTTGCCCCAGGAAATGGAAGTATAGATATTGAAATGACGACCAAATGCAGCGGAAGGTCTGGAAATCAAACTGTGCCAAGGCTGCACGTACAGCTGTCGCTCGAGACTGACACGTAGCCGGCGCGCTGAGCGTTACAATTTGCTACGCTATTAATTTCTCTGTTAAATTCTAGTTTGTTTTTTAAAGCCCATATTCTCTTTACAGCCTCTGGGGCTGTAATTGTTATGCTAATGTAGGAACCCGGGAAGGGTGGCTGTGGTGAACTCATCAGCTGTTCTCCCTTTGCCTGCAGTTTGCAGGCAGCTCTGGGCCGAGACAAAGCCAAGCAGGAGGAGGTCGTGTGGATCTTCCTTCGATCTTCTTTCATGGCACATCACAAATCCCGGCTGGTAAGTGGGAAATCACCCTTGTTCTGCTCCTGCTGCCCTCGTCCTGCAGAGCTCAGCCCAGCCACCTGGAGCCAAGGCTTCATTGCAGACAGATTGAAAATAAAAGACTCCTCGTAAGGACAACCAAGGAGTGCTGTGCACTTTGTCTGGGCGAGATAAGATCACAGTGACAGAGGCAGCAGCAGCATTTTGCAGCAAAGACTCCCAACAGCATCCACCAGCATCCTCAGGGCTAGAAAAGGGGTTGAAGAAGCTGTTCCTCACATTGCTCTCCACCCACTGCAGGTGACTTGGGCACTGCTCACCAGATCTGCTGCCAAGCTTCAACAGGGGGGTTTTAACAACAAACCCCACATCTGTGAGAGAAATGTCCTTAAATCTGAAAGACTGAGGTTTGCAGCAGAACAGAGCTTTTGAAAAATATACACATTTATAAGAACCTTCAAAATAAAGGGAAGTCACATGGCTCCCAGCTCTTCTGTGATCCTGTGCAGGTGTTTGCTCCAAAGGCAGCTCAGTGTCCGTTCCCTGCTGAGCTCTGAGCATGCAGAGGGCACAGGGAATGGGTGTGCTGATGGGCTTCACACCACAAACCAGACAGAAATCAGCCTCTTGATTACTCCTGAATGCTACAGTGGCTCGTGAGCCCCTCGGTGCCTGGGGTCTGTCTGCTGAGGCTGGGGCAGCTGGTGGTGACCTACTCTGGTTTTAAGACAAGACACAAGTCTCTTGAGCAAGATTTGTAAGCAAACTGTGCAGTCAGCAGTGATGTCTGCCCAAATCCTATCCTGCAATTGTTAAAACCAAACCACAACAATCCCCAAAAACATTCAAACATACAAAATCGACCTGATCAACCTGTACCTATTGTTAAAATGTTGTTGCTGTTTAGGAGTTTGAATTGTTGCCTCCCATAAGGCTGCTCTGATTCATGGCAACACTCGGGCATTGTGTGTTTGGTAAATCCCAGCAGATATTTCCACTCAGATTTTGCAGCAACAGTTAAAACCCTGACTGACTCAGAATACAGATTAGGTCACACACCAACCTGCTTCATTTCAACGTGTTCCTCCTATGGAGCAGCCAGGCTTGCTCAGGGCATTTATGAGGTTGAAAAGTAAAACGAAAATGACCCCCCCCCCCACCAAACCAGGAATTATGCACGCAATATATTTCCCACTGAGATAAGCAAATGGAAAATGGCTGAGCCAGGCATTTCATCCAGCTCACAGCCGACGAGGGGTCATTCCCTGCAGTGTATTTAGCAATGATTTGTCCAACCTAGCGTTGATTATCTAAAACAACACAAAACTGCCTCCATTTCTCCAGGGAGATTGTTTGCAGCCAAACTCATTGGCAAAAGGTTTCTCCTAACATCTTGTTTCCCTCTGCTTTCATTACATCTCACCTCTCCACAGCTCAGCCTTCAGCCACACTAATTCCAAACCCATTTCTGAGGGTTGCCCCCATGCAGCCATTTTGTACTGAGCTACATCTTCTTGGCTTTCTTTAATCATCACTTAGTCAGACTTACAGCTTTAATTCTTGTAATCTTCTGCCGTTGCCCAATTCCTTCATCTCAGTCACTGCAGCTGTTCTCTGTAGCCCCTCCAATTTGGCTACCACCTCCTGGTATGAGATCTATCCCAAAATGAACAAGTTCAGCTTCTCCTGGGAGAGGCAGATCAATACCTTCACAGCTGTGCTTGGTGGAGGACTCCTTCCAGCTTCACAGAGCTCCTGCAGAACAAAGATCCTGAGCAGTCCAGGGAAGAGGCAGCTGCAGCACTGACAGCGACTCTTGCACACCTGCAGCAAGCAGTGGGAGCATTCTCAGGGAGAAGCTGGCAATGGGACATTTGGGGGATACTGTGACACCTTACCCAAATGACTCAGGACTGAAGGCATAGAGAAGATCTGCAGCCCAGAGCAATGTCCTCAGGGACTAAACTCCCCCAAACTGATTACTACACTCACAGGTGACCCACGTTTTAACTGCTCCTTTCATCAGGGTGCTCTTGCCAAGCTCAGCACAATCATCTGAAGAGGGAGCAGTAAAAGGAATTTCACACTGCCTCTTCCATTTTAATCCTCACATATTCTACCTGCCACCCCTGTAACAACCTCACCTCACATGCCTGCTTATTTTTTTTCAGGAATACAAGAGCCATCTCATGTATTGTGTCTCATCCACCCCACAGAAAATATCCCACAAGGGAGAAGAGCCACAACAAAGCAGTGTCACTCCCAACCTACCATTTTCCATGGAGGACATGCACTTTTTAAGACAGAAGAAAGCCCTTGTCTCCTAACCAAGGGCCCCAATATCAGGATCAGCTGTGCCAGTAACAAGCTGTGTTATTACCTCTGCTGTACAAAGCAATTTGGTTTTTATTGACCACTCGCTATACAGGGCACTACAACACTTTCCCCTCATTAGAGCCTGTCAGTCAGAAGGCAAAGGAAGGCAAAAGCAGATTTAAGGAGAAGGCAGCTCTTTGCAGTCATGAAGATAACCTTGCTCGAGCAAAAGCATTGACATCAGGCAGCCAGAACTGCAATGAGTAGCTGCAAATGATCAGACAGTTGGGAATTTCAGACACTGGAAGAAAAGGCCTTAGCACAGATAGAACAATTTACCTCCGCTGGGCAGGAAAACACCTACAAAATTACATCCAAACACACAACACTGGGGAAAGTTTTGTTAGCTCTGGTTTTGTTTCTTCTGCTCCCTGTGTAAGTCTGCCAGATGACCTCTGCTTGCAATAGACCTCAAATACTGGAAGCTCTTCTTTGTGTCTCCTTGGAGAAAATGGTCAGGAATCAAATTTTCCACGCATGACTTCATCTGGTCTTCTCAGGTGAGTGTTCCCACAGTTTAGACCCACCTTACCCACTCCACCCTTAACATTTCACCTTTTCTTATGGCTGAGGGGTGTTTGGCTCAGTGCAGACAGCTCCAGGGATGAGTCTCAGAGCTGCTGTCAGGGAACACAAAGGAGGAATGTTTTAAGGCCAAATACACAACAGACAGAATATGCAGAGGATGTTCAGTTTGGAGAAACCTGCATTAAAGAGATTTAGTGCAATAACCAGCAAGCACCTGCATCAGGAAAGTTTATCCTAACCTACAGTGAGGGATTAGGAAATCCAAATTCCAAGTACTTTTTATAGTTTAGCTCCCTGGTAAAACACCACCCACCCAGAGGCTTGAGGCAACACAGAACTGGCTGCTTGGGAGGTGCAGGGTAGAGAAGAGAGGCTATTTCTGGCATCACCCCTGGGTGGTAGAGAACCACAGGCTGAACTGTAAGAAACATCTTGAAGACTGGAATTTCATGCTGAAGGACATATGCTTTTGAGGGAGGGGGGATTATGAGGAAGAACACTTCATATGAATGCTGTGCCCTCCTCATCCCTGCCAACCCAACCAGATTGCAGAATTGAAATGCAAGGTTAGATCCCAACACCTCCAGAAGAGCACAACTACAGATGTCCCAAATCACCATCAGTCTAACTTAAAATAGGGCAAGGACTTGTCCCTCTGAGATAGTGTGGCCAGATCCACCAAAGGTATTACTTTTAAAGTAAGTTTCTAGTTTCTATTCTTAATTTGTATCTGGACACCAAGGTTCAGAGCATCAGCTCCTTGTCTGCCCTCGCCTGGCAAGCTGACACCAGAGAACTCACAGACCACAGGGCTGGAGAGCAGCAACAAGCCTGGATGCTCCTGCATTCCTGCCTGCCTGAGGCTGCAGGAAACACAGGGCTGGGAGAAACACTTTTGTTCAAGACTCAGCCCACAAACTACTGCCTAAGTTCAGCCTGTAAACCTAAAAGAGCAGCTGGGCACATACAAGCACAGCTCCAGTACCTGGAGCTCAAGAAAAGAAACCTCAGTGAACCTCACTGGGTCACTGACAGGAAAGCTTTTCCCTTCAAAAGAAGTTTTCCACACAAGTTTTGTGATTTGGCCCTGTATCCATGTGGCAGATGTTGATGGCTGGGAACAGAAGTTGAGCAGAGGGAATTGCAGACTTTGGGATCAATGGGTCAGCTTGGCTGCTGGCAGTTCAGAAGGAGAAAATGAGATGCATTAAAAACTTCTTTCTGGTCAATCTTTATTTTACACATTTGCATCACAGCAGGGAAACCAAGTTACACAAACTGTCCTGACTTGTCTCTACCTTGCTTCTCTTCAAATACTCTTTGCTGTTCTTTTAATAAAGTTTAAAAAAATACTGAAAAAAATTCATTTTTACATCTGAACAGGAACTGAGGAAGAGGATATTTACAGGTCACCAAAACCCCAGGAAATGGACCTTGCTGTACAAATAAGGTTTTTTTTAGTTCTTCTGGAGGTAATTTACTAAATGAATTCAAAGCTACATTATACAAGGTGCCCTAAAGCTGCTTAATAACACAAGAGGCTCTAGAATTAATTATTAATAGTTCCTAAAGGGCAAGGGAAGCTATTTAGACCCATACTCTCTTTTAACAGAGCAGGTATCAGCTCCACTGGCTACAGGATGAAGTGCTTCTGATGATGTGGAGGTCGGACTCTATTTTAGTACACAGAGAGCAGAACACTGAGTGAAATCCCACAGGGAAATTTTTATTAAGAATTGTCCTTTCTAGAGGATTGCTGCAGTCAAAACATAAATGGGTTCTTGAGCCAGTCAGTCTATAAGGAGTGACTCTTTTCTCAGCCACTTTCCTCCTGCACCACTCAACACCTGAGTATTGGGATTTTCCTACATCCTGTTCCAGCCACTTGGGAGCACACATCATATGCAGTTCTCACTGCATCATTGCTGTATCCAGGCAAGACTCTACAAAGGGAAAATGCACAGCTTCCCAGTATTGCTAAGGAAAAGTGATTAATCAGCCCAAAAAAAGTGTTTCACTAGCAGCTACAAAAAAGAAGCCGAATTAATTCAGTTTAGAACAACGTTTTACAGCAAATCAACCTCAGAGAACACAAAGAAACATTGGTCAAGTGTCTCTGGGCAGCAGTACCTCAGCTTTCACAAAACACTGAGGCTACTGACGCTACACATAAGGTCACAGTTCCAGTGTGAGCCCTACTCTCTTCAAACCTCACTGCACCTCCCGCTCCTGCAGACCACAGCTCCTCACTCTTTGTACGCAGGTGAAAAATGGGGATGTGCTCTATGAGAGAAGCAGAGATCATAACACAGGGGCTATAAAATGTCTTCTTTAAAGTGACAGCAATCTGCCAGCTAGCACAACAGGTCAAATGGAAGGAGACAAACCAAGTAGGCTAAAGGAAGAAAGATTTCCTTCACTCTCCTTAACAACCAGGGAACTCCAGTTCTCAGAGCCTACAATACCCAGTATCTGCTTCAAATCGGGCAGTTTTCAAATAAACAAACTCTCCTCTCTTCTCATCAATTTGATTGTCAGTGGCTCAACTACTGTTCTTTAAGAGGAACACACAGTAAGGATAAAAGATTTAACACTAAAAATCCTCTATGGGACTTGCACCAGATATGCACACTGGAGTGATCAGGACATGCCCTTTCCTGGCCACAAGGAATGTCACAGAGCTCAAGGATACATGGTGGATGCACACTCACGCCAGAGAGAGTCCACTTAGCTCAGAAAAAAATACATCTTCCACACTACAAGCTCCAGACAAAATGCTGCAATGCAGCAAATTTTTACAACATGCTCTCCCAGGGTATGGCAGCATGGAAATCCAGGAACAGGGCGCTCAGCTGGAGGGAAACACTGAACAATGCACACTGCACAACACGATGACAACATGAAAGAGCATCTTAATAGGACAGCATGTGGCTTCTTCAGCTCAAACTGCTCCACTCTGAGCAGGCAGCAGCACTGCTCCAGATGACCCCATTATGTCTTGCTTTCTTTTAGCACGTCTCTTGATGAACCATCAAGGAAAACATTTTCCAGCCCGAAGAATGCAAGTCTGGCAGTTGCACTGCAAGGAGGCTTGCTCTGGAAGACAGCCTGCTGAGCAGCTACGGCAGGAAGGGAGTGCAGCAGTGGCATGTGCATGTCAGCATCCACAGGGATTTATTGGGGCATAACCTGCGTTACAAGTGAAGACTGAACCAATCTCATTTTGGTCTGCAGAGGGGACTGAGTGCTCCGCTGCAGCAGCACATGGGAAAGCATTCAAACCATTTATTGCCATTGCACCAGACCTGCCGTTCCAGGACTCCTGTCACTGCTGCCGGGTACTGTCGGCGATTGCTTCAGCTCCTCACTCCAGTAAAAGCAGGGAAGCCAAGCTGCATATCCCTAAACGATCTGTAATCCACAACAGCTCCTCTCGCTTCCCTCCCCCTGAGAGGCAGAGCTGCCTACCAGATAAGCAACCATCAGCATGTGAAAGGCAAGCGCTGATTATCCCGCCTGGGAAGCTCCAAGCTGCTGCACTCCACCAGCCCTGGAGTCCTGCAGTGCCAGTCCTGCAGCTGTGGGTTTGCCTGGGAGGGAGCGGTCCTGTCTTTGATGCTTTGCAGTGCAGCACTCGCTGTGCTGGAGAGAAGCACAACTGCAGCCATTCCTCCACCCTCCAACATCGCAGCTGCCATCCCAGCCAGCAAGACAGACTTTTTGTCCTGATCCAAGGAATCGCACCAGAGAAAACTCATTTTGGAATTGGCCACAATAAGAATATTTTGGTTTTTGACTTGTCCATGACTTGGATTTTCCTTCCTAATGCTCAGGTCTGCCCATTTGCTGCTGCTTGGCATCCTGTATAAAGCACCAGCTGAAGCTGGTTGTAAGAGCTGACTGCTGAACTCAGGGCTGAACTTGGGAAAAGCTCTGGTAAAAAAAAACTGCTTCCAGAGTACTGCTGTGGCTTTTCATGCCAAGACAAAAGGAAATGACCCATTTTTTTGGTCTTTGACTGGCGAGCCAGGGATTTGGCAGATAAAACCCACACCATATGCAACTTTAGCAAAAAAAAAAAGTGCATATTAAAAAAAAAAAAAGAAACCTGAGAGTAAGGTAACAGCACTTGCCAAATCGTCAGCTCCACTGATGCTGAGGTATGGAACAGGCAGCTGTTAGGAACCAGCTCAGCACTCCCTGGCATCACAGCACAGCCCTCGAGGTTCTGGGTGAAATGCCACACCTACGACAATTTCGCATCTCATTCACAAAAGGATTAACAGGCCCCACAATAGCATTGTCCAGATGCACCTTGTTCCTGAGAGCACATGCTTATCCCTTACATACCTCAGTGCCAGCACACTTCAAGCCTTCAGTGGATGCTCTGCATAAACTTTACAGCCTGTAGGAGCAGCCCTTTGGATGCAGGGAGTGACCAGGGACACAGTAAGTGCAGAGGATGAGTTTTCCAGGTGTTCATTGAAGGGTATGATGAGCTGGGACTGTGTGTTTGTTTATGGTCCAATTTCTCATACTTCAGCTAAATATGCAGATTCCTTCCTCCAGAAGGCCTAGAAGGCCCATAGGTCACCAAAGAGCCTTTCCTTCTCACTAAAACTGTGTCACTGCAAGGCAATGACAGCCAAGTCAAACTATCACTGCTGTGATTACTGTGACATTACAGTAATAACTAACTATAGAAACTCAGTAACTGCTTTGAGGAGGAAAACAGAAGAGGATTTTGTAGCCAGAGACAAATGCTCTTCTTGTGCTTTATCTGAAGAAAACACTTCCAGGTATCAAAACAGACAGATTTTCTTTCTACCATCTCTATGGTGCATAGAACCAACACGTGGGAAAAGAAGTGGCAATGGGGAAAACTCTTCAAACGGCAAGTCTTGGTACAGACAGCTCACTAAGAGCTCCACAATCCCTGCTCAGGAGTGAGGAACTGGTTCAAGATTCCAGAGAAAATCCTCCTTCTCAGCTTGAAGAATAAAATAACCTATTGGCTAACAGTCCTCTTATGAGCTGTGCCCCAGAAATGTAGTCACTCCAAAATACCAAATCCTGAATGAGTCTGTGATTGATGCTGGCACACCCAGAGCTCTGATGATGCCTCCCCCTGACACCCTGGCAGAAGCACCTAGCTGTACTGCACCACATGTCAATGTCTCTGCATGAATATTAAGGCTTTGGTAGGTCAGTGACTTGCAGTTGATTTATTTTTGTTAAAGCTAATCCTCATTCCACCAAGTGAGCCACTTCCATCCTCCCCTAAATGAACACCCATTTCCACTACTACAGCTCTGGACACCAACTGCCCTACTGACAACCCCAGGGGCTACAGAGGAAACACGTGGCATTTTGGAAAATGTCTGTAAAGACTCCACTGCAACTCTGCAGCTAACAGTCAAGGATTCCACATTCCCCTGCATCAAGGTTCTGGTCATAATCTTCTGATGAAAGAAAAAAAAACATTTAGGACTGGGAGTTACAGTTGCCTGTTTGGAACTTTGACCAGTTCAGCTCACCTCAAACAGCAGTGTAATTTATCCTACACAGCCAGAGAGGTACAAGTAGCCATCCAGAGAGGCCCAGTAACTCAGAGTAACTGTGAACCAGAGATTTATGCTGCAGTAAAATGGCTAGACAGATTTTCACCGGAGAGTCTGGTACTGTTCACACTGTGCCAAAAAGGAGTGACTTTTGAAATACCTTGAAAATATTTTATGAATGAAACAATAGTGCTCTGGGTCACAGCTTGGAAGTAAACATTTAGGCAGACCCCCTAAAAACAAGCATCAGTCTTACACCTCTTGGGTACTTCTTGTCAGGTGGAGGTGAGTCAAGAGCAACTCCATGGACAGTGGAGAATGTACACAAATGCTGACTGCACTATGGGCTTAGTGCTTTAATGGAGAACAGTCACTCATTTCCTGTATAGAACACATCTGAAAACCTGACACATTCAGGTGGACACCTGCAGGTATAAGACAAGAAGATATTTATCACCTTCCACACGTGCATGAACAGTGGCAGAAGTCATTTGATCCAACACCTGTTCAGTCTCTCAAATAACTGCAGTTGTTCCTATCCATTCGTTTTGCAATGTTCCGTCCAAGCCAAAAGGAGAGTTCATAAAAAGAAAAAAATACTTACATGTCTTTATCTTCTTTTCCCACCTTCTGACAGGCTTTGCAAGTCCCAGCATTAGTGTTACATAGCAAGTGTGTGTGTATATATGTATGAGCATTATATAAAATATATTCTTTACATACACACTGAAGATCCCTCTTCACATTAGTATTACACATTCTGAGCAACGCAACAATTCAGAATAAAGAACCGATCCAGAAAGGGGGAAAAAAAGCTACCCAAAATCCCTAGGAAAGCTTCATGCTCCTTGCAGGTACCAGGAGATCCCATTTTCTTATGATCAAAAGAATAGTTATATTTCTGCACTGCTTTGCTCTCCCTAGACACACCCCACTCAGCACTTCAGTGGTGGGGACTGCAAGTTGCTCCCTTTCCACTGAAAGTAATATTAATAAATTAAAAAAGTTTCTCTGAAAGTGCTGCCTTAGTCCAGTCCATCATGCCGTGCTTTCCCATTCGCCCTGAGGCTCTGCTGAACCATTCACCACTTTCTTGACTTTCTTCATGCCCTCCATTACACCCGAAGTTGTCACCCTAGAAGAGAGGAGAAGGATCAGACATCAGACCTTGAACTGTAAAATCCATTTCAGCAACAGCTCACACCCATCAGACAACACTTCTCACTTCTCTTTACCCACACTGAGCAGTTCCAGCGTTTGATCTCTTGTATCATCTGACACAGCACAGATGGGCACTGGAAGCACAGCCACTGTCCCTGAGCACCTCAACATCCTTCCCACCCATCATTAAACTAAAGCAGCAAGTAATGCTGGCTCACACTTCAAAAAAAAAGGTAACAGGGGTAAAACAGTTAAATCAGGTGCTAAATTTGAGCAGTTGACTTTAAAAATCCTCTTTTACTGTGCAGCTGACCACCAATATTTGACTGCATTTTAATAGGTAAAACATATTACACAAATACACACACAGTGGACAGTGCCCCAGATGAACCTTATTAGCTTAATGCACACCAGCTCCTCTTAACAGCAAAATGAGCAGCAGCAAAACAGAAGTGAGAAGTTTTCCTTTTCATACCATCCAAGCCTGGATTTGTCATGGCAATCTGACCATTGAACTACAAAGCCTCACAAAAACCATTCAATATTGGTAGACTGAACTGTTTATCCAGGCAGAACAGCACCATTCCTCTTGGAACTGCCTTGGCTCTCCAACTGCTCTCCAAGCTCAGCAGCTTTTCTCTGCTGCTACACCAAACAGGCAATTTGGATGCACAACACATTTCTTTTATTCTCTTGCACAGTGTGATTCTCATTCTGTACAGGTATTTTATTTCCCCACAAACATGCTACAAAGGTTATTTTGGATGCTGAAGGTAAGAGTGCCAATAGCTCAATGCACTCCCGAGGGATGCCTGGAAGCACACACAGACCTGTCCTGTTAAAGCTGCCCCTGTTGGTCTGTGAGTGCTGTCACCTGCTGTTTGCCATGTCAGAGTGCTTTATTTGATCAGAGCTGCTAACAACATCTCCACAGCATCACCCCAAGAGGAGTCATCTTCAGATAACACTCTTCTTCCCTTAGTTCCATGTTAGATCCCAGCCTCTGTTCATGTACTGTAAAAATAATTTACTCAGCCTGCTGTGTTCAGTGATATTCCAGTGGTGGCCATACTGGGATCATCACTAGTTCTCACTTTAGAGCGGGCCTAGATGAGCTTGGGTTTAATAGGAAAGGGTCACAAGAATACAGACCAAATAACTTTTTTTTCCCTTAATAAAAAAAGTACAGAGTAGCAAGCAGGTTGCTTAAAGGAGAAATATTAAATTAGTAAACAAACATTTCCTAGAAGAGATCAAACTAATCAGTACAGAGGCATGTAGATCTTTTAAGTTCTCCCTGTTGACAAAGGTTTCCCACAGTCAGAAAGAAAAAATCTGGGGAAACGTAAGCTAGACAAAACCAAAGTAGATGGATAACTAATCGGAAAAGTATGCATTGAGATGTACTTAATGGTTTCCTGTCAAAAATGAAAGAACATTGACAGTGGTTCCAGAGAGGCCTGTCCTGGGTTCACTTCTACTCTGTATTTTCAGTAATTGCCTGGGTAATGGAATAGAGAACTTGCTTATTAAATCCGCACAAGACACTAAAAGCTACATACTGGAGAACAAGACTAGAACGCAGAAAGGTTCTGGCAAATCGAAGTAATAATCTGAAAAGCAGGGGAGGATGCAGCAAGACAGCGACCAAGTTTACTCTTCAGAAATAATCAACTTGGTAATTACAGAATGAGGAGCTAAGGACCCACTCCTCAGGGAGGAGCTGGAGAGTGCCACAAACTACAAACCAGAAAGGAGGACCTCACACAGCAGTGCAGCAGCAGATACCCTGGGATATATAAAGAGGTGTTTCACACATGCATGACACTAAAGTATTCCCAACACTTGACTCACAGCTGGGAAGATCCCACCTGGCACACAGCCTAGATTCCAGCACTGCACTCCAATGCCATTAGAGAGCCACTGCACACCAAGGTGGTGACAGAAGTAATGCAAGGTTACAGCTGGGAGGGAATGATCCACGGCCCATGTTTATGGGACAGTTACACACTGAAAGTGCAGGCTGATCAAGTCACATCCTTTGCTACCAGAGAGGCCATTGTGATAGGTTTAGCCTTTACTGTGTGTCCCACCCCCTCAGTAACAGCAAATAACTGTGAAAGATTTCTCTGTGGATTCTCCAACAGTGAAGGTTAAAGCCCGTCTGAAGAGATGAAAAACTGTTTGTCTTGTGACAAGTGCATGAAGTAGCTCTCAACTCCCTCCTTCTCTCAGATTGTTCTGAGAAAACAACAGGCAATTCCTCTCGCTCTCAAAATCAGTCCAGTCATCACCCAATAATATTTTTTAGTACCCAATAAAATAAGGGTAGCAGCACTAAGACCAAGCACACTGAAATCCTTATTGTCCTCAGAACAGCCTCAGCACTTCAGCTGTGACCTGCAATACAGCAGGGACATGTTCCTCACCTGCAGTCTGCTGAACCACATTTTCAGCCCACAAATCAGCAGCACTTAAAATGCAACAAATCCTTCTCACTAAGCCATTCCTCTCCAGAGAGCATTTCTGTGCCTGCCAGAGGGATATCCATCACAAATGAGGCAGAGAAGGAGTTCCCCAAGCACTCCATCACACAGCGCTATGTGCTGCAGAGATTTCACAGGGTTTATTTTTCTCCTGCATTGTATCCAAGGTATCAAGGAATGGCTAAACATTCAGAAGTATCTCCAGCTCTCCAAAGTCGTGGATCTCAGCTATCTTTTCTCCTGTGTATTTGTTTTATAATCCAACAAGAAACACTGCAATACTGGCAGCAGCCAGCCCTTACAAGCTATTGCAAACTGGAGTGAAAACTGATCAGCCATAGAGCAAAAAAGCTGATCTCTGCAAGCCAGAGATGTGTTCGGTGCAGAAAAATCACTGCTAGTGGAGAGCACCATGAATCAGTCGGCCATGAAGCACAACGTGAGGGAAAGCAGAGAAAAGCAACCAAGCAGGATGTCAAATCTCAGCCCAGAGTAAGCTGCCTCATGACACAGAGAGAAACTCCAGAGCCCAAGGCATAAGCAAAGATCAGTGTTACCACAACAGTTCCCTGTGTTGAGGCTGTTTTGGGTGTTAAGGAGAAGCAAAGTCTCCACACGCTGAGTAAGATGGATTTACCAACTCGAGAACAAAACCATTAATGGCTTCTTCTCCTGCAATTCCTCCTCTAGTGGAAATATCTTAACCTCCCATGCATGCATGAAGATCATTCTCAACCAAGCACCGTTACACAGCACTTTGATATCCAGCATCTAAAGCCAGCTTACCAAATTAATGAAATTAAAAATAAAAAAACCCCAAACCAAAACAACCAGAAATCCTTCCTTTCTCACCCCCACCTCATCTACTGTACTCTTCATATTTTTGTGTTCATGCCCCAGAAATGGCATTAGGACTGGAAGCCTGACAGCTCTTTGTGCCAAGTGTGGCTGCACCTCTTCAAGCAGGGAACTTTAATCTAACAAACTGTCAGCAACGAGCCCACATACTGACAGAACTCAAGAGGCTGCCCAGCACAGAATACACAGAAAACCACTCTGCTGATGATGAATGGCTATTGAACCCGCTTGAAAAAGGACAGACAGGTCCTTAGCTCAGCTTTAGTCACACTCCCCTCCCTGCCAGGACAACTTCTGTGGAGCCTGGAATAACTGAAGAGATTCCTGTAAAGTCTGTGGATCCTTTCTCCAAGCCAGAGTTTCCTTTGCTACTCTTGATTTGTATTTTATTCCTGAGAGTTACAGGGAGTTACAAAGAGAGGATTTGTGCCTTGTGTTCTTCTGTACAGACACCATA
The DNA here is from genome assembly GCA_013400315.1 of Bombycilla garrulus. Classification (NCBI taxonomy): domain Eukaryota; kingdom Metazoa; phylum Chordata; class Aves; order Passeriformes; family Bombycillidae; genus Bombycilla; species Bombycilla garrulus. The sequence continues at coordinate 167,245 of VXBU01009123.1, read as the reverse complement.
TTTGCAGATTTTTCTTGAAACTTCCCAGATTTCCAGCGTCCTTAACAATATTTGCATTTACTGCCAGACTGACATTTGTATCATTTGCAATGCATGAAAACAGATCCAAACTACAGAGCTGTACTTAAAATGTCCTTTTTTTTTTAATGGAAGTCAAGTAAACCAGGAAAAAAAGGTTTGATAACCTCACAGCTTTCCCCTCTGTTGGCTCATAGGAATGTTGAGTCTAAAGGAACTGAATGCTCCTGTTTTAGAGAACCTGATTTTAAACAAAAACCCTCTGGGAGTGGAAAATAACAATAAAACTGACATAGCAGAACACCGTGAAGTTTGCAGGTTTCTGCCATAGCCTGTGAAGATAAGTGGGTATTTATCACATGAAAGACAAAACATTCATGCAGTGGTTAGTCAGGACACTGTCAGACACTTAGTCACCTGCTCAAATAAACTCAGGTATTTTTTCCCCCCACAGAAACAACATTTAATATTTATGAAGATAAAATTAGAATCAGCAAGACCAAATCAATGAGAAATTTAACACACTTCCATTGCAGTGCTTCACCTGTCACAGAACGTGTATAAACTGTTTATCAAATATCTACAAATGTAACCTCCCTGATGGAGCTGGGAAGGGAGAACCAGACACAGATGATACCCTGCCAAGTGCCCAAATGGAATAAAACTTCTGGTGAATCACATCCAAAAAAATTCAAGCAAGGCTAAGGGGAACAACCCACAAGGCACAACAATGGAAACTCCCAAAGCAAAGAGCAAAATGCCTTACTAGGAAAAGGCTCACAAGGAATTCTAACCTTTGAGTTTTAGTAACGTCTATCTCATAATGAGACGTAAATCACTGAATTACTTCATTAAACTTTCTCCAGCTCATTTCTGGCAGATTCTCCTAAATTTAGCAACTTCTCAATTGACTAGAATCACTGTATTTGAAAGGTGTCCTATTATTAGTCCTAGCAAAACCCCCACAAGCAAAAATTCATTAAGCACATAATGCAAAGTTGAAATTCGTTCTAACAGGCAAAAAGGAAAAAAAAACTTGTTTTGGTACAATCACAAATCCCACCAGTTCAGACAGTGACTTCCTGATGTGAATGACTTTTATCAAACAGCTTCCAAACTGAGACCAGTTTCTTACATAAACCATTGAAACACATGTAAGTGATAGAGATTTTAAGGTCACTACCCACTAGCTGGATTCCACTTGCAAAAATGACAGATTTTCTAGACCCAAAGCAAAAATAGCTACGCATTTAAAAAGATCTTTGTTACTAGCCATATTTCTGAGAAGTTAAACTCCTTACATGACATTTCAGTCTGAATTCTATGATTCAAACCCCCCTGTAGCAGTTTTCCAATAAGATTCATTTCTTTCTGAGCTAACTATAACAGCAAACACATTTGGACTTTTTTGCCTCTGTAATAAAAACAGTGTTGATTTATTTCACCCAGGTAAAGGAGATTTGTCAAACTGGAAAAAACTCTTAGGAACAGGCTTCTGAGCCTGTACATGAATTGCAATTATGCATCAAACCTTTAACTACCAAAGGATTAGGTTAGCTCTGCTCCTATTAATGCAGCAGACTCTGGGGCACCTAAAGCTGTATCCAACACTCCTGGCAGGCTGAATTTCTTAGGGCATTTTTAATTACACATTCAAAAATGCCACTCATTTTTTAAGCCCTCAGAAAACTACTGTAAAGAAAATGACAGGGACTTAGCCTGAGCCCTGCTGTGTAATTTTTCCAGACTAGCTCAGGTCCTGAAGCATTTGTGGTGCCTCGTGGTTTCACAGCAGGGAATAAACCAGGGAAGAGTATTGACAAAAATCCATCTCCTTAGCTCAGTGTTGCTTAAAATAAATTTTTGCAAAGCTATATGCTGAACACCGAGGCAGAAGGGACTTTATACCCTGTTCATCTATTTATTATTATATTATTTTTATACATTTATTGTTATTTATGTTCTGCAGACTGGTGGATCATTTTTGTTGTTCACTTGTTTTTTTTTAAATATGAAGCATTAATGATGAACTGTAAAACTCATTCATGTTCCATGATCTAAGATAAAATTAGAAGTTTTCTTACTTCCCATTTTCATGGGCATCTTTTTGCTCCATGAAAAGCTTTACCAGCTTTTTCCACACTACTGCAATATCCAGGTCAGAGGCTCCTATGCACACCACAAATCTCTTTACAGGCACCAAAACAAACACCTCATTTTTAAATGTGGGCAGATCCTCATTTTTGTCACAGAAGATTTTAGGGAGATTAAAGTAAACTGATTTTAAACACTCCTTTTCTCAAATCAAGTGAAGAGGTGAATAAAAGGGGAGAGGGGCTCTTACACAGCTTCCATCTCCAAGTCATCCTCATCATCTTGAGAAAGCTGTAGGTAAGGGTTGTCTGATGCTGGACGGAACTTGTACCCAGTGAGGACAAAGAACACCAGTGTGGCCATTTCATCCAGCAGCTGCAAGTGAAAACAAGATTGAAGCTCAGTCCTGCTATGCTCTGTGGTCACAAAACATTGCTCCTCATTCATAAGGTTCAAGGTTTAATGGCCAAGAGGCCTGGGCCACAGCAGAAATAAAATAATTCCTGTCTAGTTGTCATTAATCCCAGGATAAAGGCTGTCAAATCATTTGTTCTTTCAGTTTTCCCTGTCACTTTAAATACAGTTACAGTTCTATCCATCTCTCCAGAGCTTTCAAAGAACTATAGCAAGACTTAGCTTTTTAAAGTGTGGGGGGGAGAGGAATCATCTGTATATTTTTTTGTATTTTCAACAGTTAATGAATTCCAAGGACTCCCAGCACAGTTACTTGGATTAGGTATTAAGAAACCAAGTATACAGAAGTCCATAGGCAAAAGAAGCCTGTAGATGGAAGAGCAAAATCCTATTTCCCTGGCTCCCTCGGGCTTCAATTACATAGAGCAAACCTGACTAATTTTTTTCTCCTTTGTATGTTCTTGATTAATTTCCTTCAGACATTTTTAAATTCAAAGACTGAAAATCAATAATGCAATTACTTTCAGACATCTCATGTATAATCCAGCAGCCTTGCTGGACAAACATAAAACTAAGAATACATTCTTTCACCTTAAGCACATTGGGGTAAAAACAAGAGGAGGCAGGGTGCAGCACTGTCCTTTGAGATGTTTTACTAAAACATGAGGAACATTTTATGGAATTCTGTTGTGCAGTTATATTTAAAAAATAATGGAGAAAAACATTGAGGAATGGATGTATTTTCCTTTGCTGGCAAATACCTGGTACAGCCATTTCCACTGGAATGGAACAGCAATCTTTATGAGAATTGCAATGATCCGTGTGAAGTAAATGTAACACACAATCTGGGAAGGAAAAGGAGAAAGCATGAGAACAATAGCACTGTCCTTATAGAACCTTCTTACCCCAGAGAAAAAGCTCCAGCAATTCCCAGACAACTCATTATTGCTTTATTATGCTCCTCAATAAACATGGAAGATACAGGCTGAGGGCTCTACTGCTTGTTGAACATCCAATAACTCAAGCTATTGGTAACATACTCGAGTTACAGCAGGAAATGCTTTAAGTATTACGATTCCATAGAATTTCAAGAATCACAATAGTAATTTATTACTCTTGCCACTTAGAGCCTGAAATGAGGCCGATGGAAATCATTAAGAAGCCTGTGTTCTCCTGGGAAACGTACTCATGGCTCCCACTGACTTAATCAGGAACTGCACACATGCATCTCCAGGCACCATTTGGTCCCAAGTTTAATTTTTAGCAAGTTTACAGTACGTTATTCAAGCCCATCAATTCAACTGGCAGCTCAAGCTGTCTCCAGAGGAAATCAGGAAGCATTACAAATAGCTGGAATTTAAAGAGAGACAGAAGGATATAACCATTAGGAGAAAAAAGAAGTTGCTTTTAGGATTGTAAGCCTGTTGACCAAGATGCCAAAGCACAGCAGTGCCAAGAGGCTCTACCACATCCACCAGCTGCTGTAGTTTCCAACAAGTATTCCACCAAAACTGTTGCACAGCTTCCAAGTTCCCCACATGCACGTGTGCAGGTATTTTACTTACCATGACATAGTAATGTCTGAAGAGCTTCAGCTTTGCTAGGTTAATGGCTGCTATTAAGAGAACACAAAAGCCCATCAGAAAACTGTTAACACGAGACAACTTATTTTGATGCCTGTCTGCAGGGTAGGCAAGTGGTCAAAACCAGGACTTGGGTAATCCCAGGCTAGAAAGATTTTGTACTCAGGAGTGCCAGCCTGGCATGTCCACATACAGTACAGGGGATAACTCCCAGGCTGGGGTGAATTCACTTTTCAAAAGGGAACTGAGATTGCTTTTGCACTAAATTTTATATGCACACACTCTGCATTACAGAATCTTCCTGTACCTGTACACAGCCAACTACATATACCTGTATACAGCCACTCTACCTACAAAATTCCTGTCTTTCCTAGAGCCCCCCACCCTGACCTGCTCCGTGCCTTCAGATGAGCTGAGCAACTTGCAGGTGATGCCAGCTCTGGGAACCACTGCACCTTGCTGAACAGCAGCCCAAGCACCTCAGTACCTAATCAAGGTGCTCTATCATTAATTTCTCAGCCCAGCTCACGAGTGAAAGAGGAAATCATCCTGAGCAGTCCCCACACGTGTCTGAGGCCCCGGGCGGAGCTGCACGCACTGCACAGATCACATCAGCTGCAGCAGCACAGAACATTCCTGTGAACCAGCTGAGGTCAACAACACATGGAGCAGCTGTCAGCTCTGGTCTCAGAGTCAGCTTTTAGATGTGCAGCAGGATTACAAACACAGGCCACTGATGCTTTTGTGACAACATGAGAGGCAAAGAGGCCAAGATATGTTGACAGCATACAGAGATGCAGTTCAGAGCCAATGAACATGAGCTGCCAGTTAAAAAATACTGCCACATATTTACTGGCATTCCCTCCAAGTCCTCATAATGTATTTATCAGATGTGGAAGTGCAATACATCGAGCTGAAGTTCACCTGCACCCCCTCAGAACTCACCCACTGCAATGATTTTTAAAATGCTGCATGTATTTGCATGTAAGGTCTTCCAGGTTCACAAGATAGCAAAATACAGTATTTCAGATGAGGGAGAGGAGAGCTAATAGCTCCCAAAGAAATGCTTCGCCTCCTCTGACAAAACAAAGCAGCTTTTCTTATGCAAAGGAAATGTCAAATGCACCACTGCAAATAAATTCCTGTAGGTTCCCACTACAGAAACTATGGTGAAGACAGACAGCATTCTGTTACAAAACTACTTTTATAATCTAGAGATCAAGAGTCCCTTTCCAGTTTACCTGTAGTGTTCCTGGGGTACTACTGAAAGCTACAGACACCTCAAGCCAGATACAAACCCTCCTCCGTTTGCACATTCTAAGAGCAGCAACCTGACCAACACAAGGCATGAACTGAGTGATGATCTACAGTTAAAAGCTTCTCCTAACAGAGCTGGTGAAAGATTAAAGCATGTAAATATGCATGATAAGTGCACTGAATTGTGAAATAGGGAAGCAATATTGTCCTATTTAAAGAAGAGCTGCATTAAGTGTGACCATGAAGATCTTGTGATTTCCCACACACCAGTTTGCACACAGAAGGATCTATTTTGAGCTCAGCTCATCCAACTTCAAGAATTGCCACCAGTTGGTGCACTGACAGGCCAGGAGAATTAGCAGGCTTTGTAGTTGAAGGAACACCAACTCAACAGCTGTGATTCAAACTGGCAGTCTATCAGTGCTCTACAGTCAACACCAGCGAGCTGGGGAGTCATTTCTGGTGGATGCATGCACTGCATAGAATGAGAGGACAGCAAAGCCAAAGATCTGACTGCCAAATTAAGTCTCATAATTCCACCTCTCCCAGCTGATGGAGCACAGCTCAACATCTCAGCTATTCATCATTATAATCAATAGCAAAGACTCATCAATTGGTATATTCATATACCCAGAATGTCAGAGCATGAGAAAGAAGAGCAAGGAGAGGAAAACAAGACAGCCACCACCAAGGAGAAAGGCTAAGGAGTCACCTGTGGAAGCTGACTTGCTCTCCTCAACTGCAGCAATATTTCTCTCCACTATCAGATACGTAAGTCAACATTAATGCATGTCTACAAAATTCTGCCAGCTTTTTTTTGAACAACTCAAAGTTACAGGACACACTGTTCTGGATGAAAATCTAAAATCATCATTGCTTGGCATCAGCAGCTTGTGAATTGCTTCCTCACAGGCTGAATGTGCTCCAAGCAGTATTATTTGAGTCTTGCTATCATGGACACTCAAAAGACTTCTGTTCACCTCAGCCTGGCAGTCCAGACAGCAACAGCAGCATTTACAAGGAGCGAGGAGGCTCAGCCAGCAGCTGTCACTTACAACTTGAATCACTTGCAACCCGAACCTGTAAGGCTGTGATAACACAGCAGCAATCACAGCATGCAGTAAAGGTTGGGTAAATTTATATTTTGAGTATGATAAACATTCTGTCAAGGACAGTACTTAACTGCAGGGAAGGAAAAAAAAAAAGACACCTTCCACCAAAGGTTTTAGAAATTAATTCAGGCTCTTTCAGACAGTAATTAAAAAGATAAAACCCATCCTCCAAGAAAAATTTATAGCATTTATACCTTGCTTCCCTCAGTTTTCCTCTCTATCACCATTTACTTTAAAAGCTTGCGCCTGCAACAGTCTGATCTGCATCGATCAAAACAGAGCACACCCCAGTATTTTGATAAGCAGTCTCTTTTTGAGGTTGTCCCTATGCTAATTTCCAATGTTGAGGCTGTCTATAAGATGGAAGAAGCTAGACCATCCACTTGCACACCACACAGTAGCCTTTTGATGAATAAATCCAACCTTCTCAGTATATGTATGTAATAACAATCACAGGATTGCAGCTGAGGGCACAGGGAGCTCGAGCCCAGACAATACAATCCATAAAGAAAAACCATAATGCAGCCAGTGAACGTGCTCAAGGTACAGCTGAGAGTACTCCTGCAATGCTTTGCTTGCCCTACTCACACTGGTGCATTTGAGATGTGATCTGTGCCATTATCAAACCGTAAATGGAAACTTTCTGCTCTCCCCAGTGATGCAGAACATGCAGATCTACCCCTGGAAAATGCAGCTCTGAGAAGTGTGGCTCCACAGCCTCAGCTCTCTGCTTAAAAGCATTCCTGTATCAGAAAGAAGAGGTCAGACAGATAGAGCAAGGGTCAGTGTCACACAGAAGGTGACAGACTTGTTAATCTTGAATGTCCTGAACCACATCAGCCATTTGGCACAAAAGCACTCCACCAGGGTCAGATGGAAGCCCAAAATACAGGATAAGCACTGTACCTCCAACACAGAGCTGCCACATCAACCCTGGACAGCTCTCCGGGGCACCTGGAAGTGGTGCTGAGCCCAGCCAAGCACAGGCTGCTCTGCACCACACAGGACCAGGCTCTTTGTTCACAGCATTTTCATGGCACAGGAGCAGGAAGACACTGAATACTGCAAATGGTTTTCCCTGACATGGGGGCAACAAAAAAGCATTAATCATCATTTGCCCACTGCAAGAACACAGGGAATGAATGATGCCTGGGAGTGACAGGCTGCAATGCATTTCCCTTAATTCTGCTGCCAACTGTAACATGCTGCAGTGCTCCAGGAAACCAGCAACCCTTGATCCGACTGTGCCGTGTCACATCTCTCATCACCTCACACAGGTACAGGCAGAATAAACTGCAGCAATGCTTCCCAACCCCATTCCTCCCCCAAACAGCACAGGATGTGATCACAAGGGTGTGCTATGAGACATGAGAGGTCCAGTGACCAAAAACTTGGTGTTTCAAGCAAAAATGATGTATAAACAATATACATACACTCCCTCTCTTTTCTTGAGATGCCTGTAACAAGGTGGTGGCAGTTGAGCAGCTTTGCAGGCTGAGCAATTCTAGGTCAGTTTGCAAGGCTGATTTCTTTAAATCTGCAAGACATTTACAATGCAGATCTCCAAATGGACAGAGAGCAAAGGCTCCCACCTGAAGGAAGATATAGTGACAGATCAAAGAGGTGTAGCTAAGCACTTGCTTAAGTCTGAAGGTGGCGATTTTAAAAGGGGAGGAAAAAAGATTCTAAAAATGGGATGTTTACGCCCACTGCTGTGCAAGATAAGAAGCCTGTGTAGGTCAGATATACTGCTTTAAAGATCACCTTCAAGGGAAAAATCAAACAGCCAGGCAGTTCAAACTCAGCCATAGCACTGTGCCCTGCCTGCTCTTCACCAGCAATCCACAGCATCTGGGTATGTAAGATCTCAGGCAATTATGGCTTTAGACACATTTCTCCAGCTTTACCTTTCTTTCAAATTATCTAATCTAGTTTAAATGACTATTAGCTAGTGACTCCAAATCAGTGCCACTTATAACAGGCTTTTTTTATTAATTGTACATTGCTAAAACAAACCCTAGGACAAGCCCAGACTGAAGGTCTGGTAAATCCAAATCTGTTTCATTCCTAGCTCAGTCACACTCCAGTCATGGCTGTCACTTGACCCAGGGGACTGCCACCTAATAAACAGGTGGAGAAGCAGCTGGAAGACAGCATGACAAACAGTCAGGAAACACCACCAGGATACTGAGCCATAAAGTCCTGGAGTTGTTAGTCCTAAAAGATACAAGGAAGCAAAAATAATTTTCCTTCAGTCTTTCTCACCAGCAAGGACATCACCAGAAGACTCAGTGCCAGGAAAAACAGCTACTGAATGTGTAGTATGTAATTCCCCAATACATCCTCTAAGTTAATGAAGTCTGTGTGAGAGAAGAGGGAAAGCAGCCTTTGACTAGACAATAAATCCCAGCAGGCCAGAGGCAGCCCAGCTAGCAGTGTCTGCACACTGCAGATCCAGAGCCAGCTCTAAACACAGGACAGGTAAACTGCTAACGAGAAGATCCAGTAACTTTGACTACTTCAGGAGAAAACTACCTTGAACTGCAGGGGGGGGGAAATGCTCATGATTTAACAGCAACCACTGGTTTTATTTTTTATCCTCATGAGCAGCTGAGACATCAAGCAGCCCCCTCTGAAGAACAGGGCCTCCAAGGGAAGCTTACAGAGCATGTAGTTCTAGTAAAGAGAATTCATTGATAAGCCTAACATGAATGATTTCACCTTTTTATAGGGCAACCAAATCACTTTTGGTTTTCTCAAGCAGACACACTAGCAGCATGACAGCACTAGGTAATACTCTGCTTTTGGCATCACATTGCCATTCACTTGCTCCCCATGGGCTCCTACTGACAGCCTCTAAATAGTCCAAGCAGATTGTGTTTCACAAGTGACTCCCAGCACTGCAGCCACAATCTGCTCTCAGCCTGTGCAATGTTTTCTCTGAAAATCTATTTCTTAGCTATTCTTTTATTATCAGTGTAGCATAACAGAGTTGCTAAGTCCCCCTGAATACACAGTTACTGAACTTGCAGGATCTGCACGACCAGATGGGAACAGCAGTAGGTGATTCACGAGCAACCTTCCCAATAAAGAGCATCATCACCCACGGAGAACACCACAAAACAGGACTAAACCAGACCTTAAATGCTACTGTGCAGAGCACTGACTGGATCTAAAGACACAGCCAGTTCCTCTCAAATTATCATTTTTCCCTTCCACATTTTTTACACACCACAGTGCATCCTACAGAACTGCCTGGATTTACTCAGATCTGGATTTCCCTGGTATGAGGGACAGTGGACAGGCTGAGCCTATACACTGAACATCCCTGCTGTTGGCCACCTCACTTCTCTCCTTCTCAGAATGTCTGAGGTTTATCAAACTCCACAGCACCATCTTGTGATAAGAACCAAAGCTGGTACAGGGAGATCACGTAGGGCCACAAGGATCTGACGGGTTTGTTAATTACATGCATTAATTGTTGTGTGCTCACCACCAGGACAGTCAGGTCCATTGCTACCCAGCTAAGATCCAGGCTTGACATGTGTGAAGTCCTTGGTTCAGAAGAAAGACTGCTTCAAGGAAATCTGAACTTATCAGACTTTTTAAAGGTAAGAGCATAAATACTCCAGAACGTATGCTCAGTGGACAAGGTAAAGCAAATCCATCAGTAAATGTCACTGAACCCAAGTGATAAGAAAGCTACCAATAACATTTATATTACACTTTAAGAACTGACCTTTTTAACATTTGTTTCTATTAGAAATTAGTATTTTTCCACCATTAGGTTTGGGGAAGGGGGGTTAACTTGTAGGGTTGTTTGGTGGCTTTTTTAACAGCTTGGAACATCAAAAAAAGGCATGCTAGGCTTATGATAAGTATTGCTTAAAATTAACAGTTGGCAAAAAATGAATTAATCTGTGGTCTGCACAATTCAGTACCCAGCCTTACATTTTACTACAATCAGCAGTGAAATGCAGAAGTGTCTGTGAAAGCCAAGGAAATGGCTGGAGGAAGAATCCAGACCCGGCTACAGAATCCCAGAATGGGGAGAGACAAGAGCTGAAGGATGGGACTGAAGCTAAAAGACTGCTGCCAACAAATGACCTTCTACAAATGAAGCTTTGAAGAGTAAATCACTGAATGACAGAAGATGGAAAAGGCTGCCTGCTTCCAAGGAACCAGTGCTGTGCTCCACAGCTTGTATCCAAGGAACTAACCCAGAAGAAATGAGCAGATAAGGCAGGAAAAGCACACACTACAGCAGCCACATTTGGCCTTTTCATCCATCAGCTCCTTTTCAGTGCTACCATAAACAGAACTCCACTTTCCACAGGCAGCCCTTGGAGCTGCTGTACAAACATGGACAAGCCAGGAACTGTGCTACATTCAATGCCAAGTTAAGCTTTGTTTCATAATGAGGTTTATTTCCCTCTGTTCTGTCAGGAACACAATTCTGCAGAAATTGAAATAAGTGGGTCTATTTGGGCTAATAGTCAGCAATTCCGGAATTCATTTCTAGTTCTGTTTCTGAACACTCAAGTGATGAAAAAATGGCAAATCTGTCAAGATGATTTGCTCTAGATGTCATGTCTAGCTCGAGCACCGAGAGCTGTGCAAGCAGCAGAGAATGTGTTATACACTGCAGTTCTGATAATTAAAGCAATACAAGGAAAAGGTCATTTTCCAAAATTTATTCCCATGAGCCCACTGAGGAAAAGCAGAGTGGCACGAATACAGTGTGGATGTAGTCTTAGTTCGGTTTTTACAGCAGCATCTCATGTTTGAAATTCTGGCATTATAACATGTAGCATAAAAGAGGAGAAAGAATACAGATTACTTGCCTTTCCCATCTGTTGCTGAAGCCTCTTGCAAATGTCTTATTGACCTGAAAAATAAAGAATAGATTAATGATAAGTTTTACACTCCCTTTTCACAGTTGTCCTCTAGATCACCAACAACTTTTGTTAGCTCTTTATGACTGGAGTATGCTCACAATTAACTGTGCTTAGCACTGCACCCTCAGGCCCCCAGCTCAGGCAGTCAGCTCAAGTATCTCTATTTCCTTGGGATTAAGAAAGCAGATTGCTAAAACCTACTTCAGCCTACAGAAGGCTTTGTGGGAGAGAGGGAGCAGAGTGAGAAACTGGGGCATTTTCCAGCATAATGCTTTCTACTTGTACAATTAAGCTGAGCTACTCTTCAAAGTACTGCCAAGCATTTGGCATCTTACTGCTCTTTTAAGCTCTTTTCATTTAAATAGTTGATTACAGCTTACATGTCTACATTGGCAACTTATGTAACAGAAACTACCCTGCAGGAATGTAAATTCAGGGGCCAAGTCTTAGTCACCTTGCTCACATGAGTCATCCCACCAGCTGCAGTGACACTACCCAGAGGAAAAAGGGGCAGGATTTTCTGTCAGGGGTTTCACTGCCAGTTTATGTTGGCACCATGGCAATGCAGGAACACTGGCTGTATACCATAAACAGTCACAGGACAGGTCACATTTCTTCTTCAGATACAATTCCTTTATGGAAAGTAAGCTGTGTTCAACACTTCACTAGGCTGAACACAGTGATCTCAGTATTAGGCAGCAAGAATTGTGACTGCAGAAGTCACCTTTATCATGGGGGATTGAGTCCCTCTGCAATTGAACTTAATACCCTTAAGCTTTTATTTACCATTGCCAAATGCTCTCAACCTCAGAGCTGAAGCATTTGGACTGGATCAAGGGGAAGGACAAGTGGGTAGTGCAGATTTCTTGAAGACATCTTCCATTTCTTGGCAGAAGCCCACCAGGAGTGTGCAGGGGAAGAGAAGGAAAGTTGAAACCCACCTTCACAAGTCAAGCTGAAGCTTATTTCCATCTACTGAGCGACACCTTTCTCTGAAACACTCAAGAGTTACACTCTAGAGTGATGACATGCTACCAGACATTTACATAATCTGCATTTCAGAAAAGAATAATGGAGATACTGGAGAAAAAGAGGAATATTCTGTGTTTACTAACCAAGGAGCCAGAAGCTCCTTGACATCCTCCTTTAAACCCAGCTGTTTATCCAATTAAGACAAAATGCATTTAGAAGATAAATTTTCTGGCTAACTGGCAAGCAGCAACAATAGTGTTTATCTGAATTATCTGTGTTTTGGTTGAGCTTTATATAACCAACATTATTCCCTGCCAAGCAGAGTGGAAGGAAGGGCGGGGAAATGCTCCCTGTGGGATTATTTCTTATAAACAGTCAAATAAACATGCAGCTAATCTGCTTGAAGGCAGCCCTGATCTTAAACAACGCTACTGTCTTGAAATTAAGCAGTCAAGTATCTAATCTCAGTCAGTGAAGCCAAATCCCCTTTTACAATTTAGAGAGTCAACACTTCTGCAAAATTTCAAGTTTCAAAAGCACCTATGGTCTGCACATTTAAACTGGCACCCACCTTCCCTTACCCCCATCTAACATCCCCAAAATGAGCATCTTCCACAGCACTAGACTGAAATGTTAAGGCTGATGAGGTCTGTAGAAGTTATCACAGGACCACAGAGTTATTTCGCTTTGGCAGAGCTGTCAATGCAATTAGTTTACATGTTTTTCACATACAGCAACTCACCATACCACTGGGAACAGGATGGCTCCACAGCACAGCAAGTCCACCAGGAAAAGGATTTCTTTCCACAATCCATACTCAGTTGTCCCCTCCTCTGTTGACTCTATGATAATGTAGGCCACGTTTGCCAGTACCTACATAACAAGGCATGGTTATGGTTTAGAAACTGCCCAAGAAACCACTACAGGTGGGCTGCCAATTCAGCAAAAGCTCAGCCAGTAACATCAGTAATTTTTCTGCAGTTCTACATCCAAAAGTCACATGTTCAGCAGCATCTTCATAAGATTTACAAAAATAAAACTGATGGGGGCTTATTCCTGCTGACTTTCAGAAAGCAGTTCTTTTGTTATATACTGTGTTGAATCTACTGTATCAGTTGAGACAAAAGGAGCAAGATTTACTTATGGAAACACAGATACAGGACTGTGTGGCACAGACAGCCAACAGTGAAAACATGTAATTCTAAATTAAGCAGTAATTCAGACTGGTCATTGACCACCTTCCGTACTCTACACCTGAGCTCTGTAAGAGCCTCAAGCACTAATTATATTTACTTCTGGCAAGGACTTGCACCTGGGAATGCAGAAAATATCTTCTACATACAAAATGAAACAAGAGTGCTGTTCTCCTATGTACTTCAGTTCCTCAAGTAGGAGACAGCACTGACCACTGTGAGTGTTTCCCTCAGACCCAACAGACCTACAAGTCTTATTTTTCCCCATTTTTTTATTTCATTAACACATTCAGCAAGCATTTCAGCAGCAACAACTTTAATTCATTTCCTCTACTCGGACGTTTAGCACTGCTTTCCAGCCCAGGTTTTGTCCCACTCCTTACAGCCAGTTTTCATTTGCTGAAACTGTTTGATCACTTATCTCATGCTCAATTATGGGAGAAAAATTGGGAGAACTACAGTAACTTCTGGACTAGGAAATAGCCAGTAGGCTCATACAAGCAAGAACTACATGGTACTGTGTGAAGCTTTCACAGCTTTTTCCAGTTTGCACAAGCAGCTCTCCCACAAGACAGGAAATATCAGCACAACTCGGTCCTCACCTGAAGTGGGATGACAATCATGAAAATTTTTTTGTCTTTATCTGACAGGATGTGTTTAATGAAAGCCCAGCCTGTGCCAATAAGGGCAATAGTGATGAACAGAAGAGCTCCCTTCAGTCTGGAAGAGAAACAGACACTGCAGTGAGAGACTATTTTATTTTATCACACTTCCTTTTCTGCCCAGGTTTCTCCCACTGCCAATAAAGCCACAAACCCAAACAAATGCTCCCCTATCATAATTTTGGCAAGCACTTATCCATCCCACAATAGTGAAGCAGATGTACTTGCTACAAGTGTGTATCACAGAGCAATATTAGGCTTCATTCACAATATATGCAATCTTTTCCTGGGGGAATCATCCATTCACCATTGTGAACAGCAGCAAACACTGGCAGCTGTACCCACTTACCATTCACACCAGGAGCAAATTAGATACTTGAATATTAGTATGAACAAAGAAAAGTAAAGCATTTGTTATCCTTTTACTCCTCCACCCAGAGGAGTGCCAATTCTCTGCAGCTGCCCTCTGTAAGTGGAGCTTTCCCCTTCACACAGGGCTGACTGCTGAGTCTTTGGTATTGTGGTTTACATGAGAATACAACCATTTCCCACTTTGTTCAGGAGAGAGACAGCCCCAGTGGCAATTTGAATCTATCACATCAATCTTCTGACATACTTACAGGTGAGTGATGTAATAAACAACAGCCCAGCCCTCAATGGGGAATCCCTGAGAAGAGATGTAGTGATAGTCGATCTGGAAGCAGAAAATACAGCACTTGACAAGCTATTCTTTGACACCCCACCCTCTCAAAGCAGGTCTGCTCCACATCCACTGCCAGTTTCACTTTCCAGTCAGTGTGTACAAACCCAGCTCTTATCACATTCAGAGAGCACTTCGTCCCAACACATTCTACTTTTGTTTAGCAACAATGAGATCACTTCCATTTGCTCTATTTCCTAAGTGCTAGTGGATGTGTCTTGTACAATGCAGATCCTTCCCACACAACTCCCCTGCTTAACTACAGTGAAACAACTGCAGTTGGAACCTATTTATCCGTTCTTTTTTTAGGTTCACTTGCATTAGGTGACGAGAGGCTTGCTAGTGTCATTTTCACTGGAATCCAGATTCGCTTCATTCACTCCAAAAATATTTGTAGCAGGTATAACACCATGGCCATGAAGGTGACTATCACAGCTGACACAAACACTGAAGGATTAAATGCCCACCATTACCTTTGTTCATGAGATATTTCCAGTGGAAAGTCAATACAATTCAACAGAGACTTTATCTATGGAAAGTCTCAGAGCTGGTAAGGTGAGGTCTGTCACCATACACCATAATACCTCCTTGCCCTTGAATTTTACAAACATTCATCGAGGTTTTAATTTATTAACATTTCCTGCAAGCCCTGGAGCTGAAGCAGCAGTTTTCATGCCTGCTGCAGACAGCCAAAACATCAAAATTTGTGGCACTCATTCAACCCCCAACCCTTGCTGCTTCAACACTTCAAAACCATGATCTCGATTGTATTTAAAGTCAGAATTTGCTGATGAAAACAAACACTTCCACCAAGGAGCTGCAGTTCTAATGCTTCAGTATTAAGACCAGCTCTCCTCCCCACTGTCCTGTCTCCAAAGCAGATTTCCCTAATAGCATGTCCTGGATTCCATGTCCCTAAGTTACTAGCTGAACAGCTTCAGGCAGAGATGTTGTACTCACCGCATGGAAGACTAAGGACAAGGATTTGGTGAAAGGAAGGGCTGCCATGAGCCAGTGGATCTTAAAGACATCATTTCTGGGAAGAAAAAAAAAAGGAAGAGCATAACTTAAAAGCCAGCAGTAAAAAATTTCAGTTTTCAAGGATATTTCTTTAAAACCTGTAAGTGTCAAGCAGTTGCCCCCAGGCTGAGCTGACCATCAATGTAAAAAAATTCCCATTAATGCTGCAGTCCGATTTTCTGCAACATCCTGAGCAATATTCCAGCTTCATGTTCTAAATCCCTGATTTTTACTGCTTGGGACAACTAAAATGATTAACTAAGAAGAATATCCTGCATATATATATATCTATATCTCTTAACTGTTAGAAAATTTGCTAAACATAATTCAAACCACAATCAAGATATTTACAGCTCTCTACTGTCATAAGTTGCCATTTCCCAAATGAAGGAAAGGGATCAATTTTTTCTCATTATTTATTTTCAAAGTCGTCTCCTTCTGACATCAATTACAGGAATTTCCTGTCTGTTTTTTGCCACAATATGTACACTACCTGAAGAACTTAAAGCGTGAGATTTGATAACTTTAGAATGACAATATGCAACAACAATACCAACTAAAGCAGTTTTCAAATATTAACTTTGTGTACTAAATACACACCTGAGCCAGATTTGGAGTTTTAAGTGATCAAATCTGACTGTGAATTGGGCATTACAAGAAGTGGAATGAAAAATAAAAAACCAAACAATGTAAGCCCCTGCTTGTCACAGACACTGAACTTACCTGCGTTTACGAAGTATGTGGATCCATACAGTCCCAGACAGGAAAAAGAAGAGAGCCATGGAAATGTAAAGTTTTGGCAGTGGGATTTCACCTGCTGAGAGGTAGCTTTCAGGATTCTTTTCCGTAATATCTATCTGAATATTAAAGGTGTGTTATGTGTACAGTTGAAAAAAAAAACCCTTTTTGTTAAAGCATTGAATTAACAATTACATTTTGCAATCAAATTCACTCCTTTAACGTGAGCTTTTCAGAAGTGGTGACTTAGGAGTCTCAAAGAAAAAAACCAAAACGTACTCTTCATCCTCAAGAATCTCAAAATATTTTGCAGAATTATTCTCTCAAGAATAATCCCCTTGGAAAACAATGCTTCAGTTATGCAACACATTTCAGACAGGCAAAGTAATTTTCCCAAAGAACAGTTGTTCTCTCTACCAAACATCACAATTTGCCCACCTTTGATTCAGAAACAACATCTACAATGGGCTGCCAGCCTATTTTCCTGTGGCTGAGAAAACAGGAGCACTACTTATCATCCTATTTATACCCCTAAGTGGCTTAGTCATACGTGCTAGGACTTCAATAAAATAATGCATCGAGTCTGGTTTGAAGCACTGAAGCTGTCCTGACTCTCTTAAGTACACCCCAGCAGATCAATCATCCAGCCTTTCTTCTCCTTCCAATTTCTTCAATGGGTCAAAGTGACACACAGCAATTTAGAAAAGCTGGCCTTCTAAACATAGAACTTCAGAAGCAGATCTGAAGTAGTCTGACTCAAGTTAGTGCTGATAAGTTTTAATCACCCCCATGTTCCCTTGCAGTAGCATTAACACAGATGTGTAAAAAGCAGCTCAGGGGTGACGTGGCTGAGGTACCTTGGTCAGTGAGAGGATTATTCACACCAGACCAGCTCATTTTACACCAGCATGAGCATGGGAAAGGGAAAAAAAAGCCCAAGCTCTGTTAATGACCAAAACCACACAGGACCAAACCCTTGTGCATCAAAAGAGATGAGACATTTGCTAGAACATATTGCCTTTAGGATGTGTATTTAACACCATAAAAACACATCTTTAATTAGGCCAGAAAAAGCAAAAACACTGAATTCAAATACCAGTAATTTACATTGCAGCAACAGCCTTAATATCTGCAAACATACAAAGAGAAAAGTGACTTCTGAGTGCAGCAAAACACAAGCAGCTGCTGTAGCTCCCATATTGTTACAGCATCAGGTCACAACTGTGCAGACTGAACCCAGCCCACATTCAGCCTTGAGATTTTCAGGCATTTCTGCAAAAGCAGTATTTTAATTATTGTTACAGTAGTCACTTCTTTCAGAAATGCCACTGTAGAGACTGGCATGCAGCTCTGAATCACTTCCCACCCCATATGTGCACTCATGTGCAGTGTGTGCTTGGTTAGGAGCTGGAAGCTGGATGTTGCAACCTAAGTTAAGGAGTTAATTATGCTTTAGAAGCCATACTCACATCAAGACTAAACAGCAGGCGATCATTAGCTGGCCCTCTCTTGCCAACACACTTGTGGAAATACAGGCTGTAGAGACCTTCTTGTTTATCCGAGCTGATGTTAAAAAAGAACTGAAAATAAGGAATAGAAAAGTCAGCATTCTTCTCATTCACAACAGGGTTGCCCTGGTAGGAAGTCATCTCCACTGAAGCATGAAAAGTCAGTCATTTCAGGTCAGCTGGTTCCCTTCAGGAAACAGACTGTTCTGAGGATAGCAGCACATGTGGAAGTTTCAACAGAATTCCAGATGCAAAATCATTGCACCTATCTAGGATTATGCACCCTGGTAATCCAAGCCTGTTAAGTATCACTGCTTAACTCAGTTCACCACAGAGAAAAGATAACCACAAGTATCATATTTGACATGGTGAAGCATAAAATTTTTATTATACTTGCCCTGCAGCTTTTCTGTTCCTCCCCCTACTATGCAAACTGTGATAGCTCTGGAAATGAGATCTGTGTCAGATAACAGAATTTAA
Organism: Bombycilla garrulus; assembly: GCA_013400315.1. Lineage (NCBI taxonomy): Eukaryota > Metazoa > Chordata > Aves > Passeriformes > Bombycillidae > Bombycilla > Bombycilla garrulus. The sequence goes on along the minus strand of VXBU01009123.1, from coordinate 148,596 downwards.
AAAGTGGTTGTTTTATAGTGACCAACCTTCATAAGTGAACCAGGGTGCTCAAACAAAGCATTAATCTGGTTTCATAGAGGATCTTCCCCTTGATTCATTAGTGAGGTCACAGCTATTTGTTATCAGCAATCTGTACTACTGCCATCACAGTAAACTTTAATATGGTGAGGCTCACAGTCTGTGATATTTAAAACAGCATCACAATAAAGCCAATTTAAAAGCAACTCCCACAACTTATAAAGAAAGATTTCCATCATTGATGCTTAGCTCAGTAAATTTTTAGGCAAACTCCTGCTATCAGAGAGACAAGTACATCCCAGACTTCTACTTTTCCAAAGTAGGCCAGTGAAGGAATTGTGTTTAGACGCTGACAGACACCCTACCTGAAATGAAAAAGTTCTTCCCTCACTGTGAACAGGATGTTCTTGTTCTACCATGTCCTGGGAAAAGGAAAAGAGACCTTTAGATTTTCTTAAGCAGGTAACTAAAACATTTCGCTACATCAACCAGATAATCAAATTTGCATTCGATATATTTACAGTGGAGGCTGAGAGCAACAGCAAATACTCTCCACTCTTCTGCTATTATACTGGAATATTCCCCCAGGTTCTTTCTGAAAGAGAACTCCAGATAGTTTCTCACCTGGGAGGATGTGGTACTTCTTTTGGACCTCTCACCTAGAGACAGAAGTATTAATGGCACATTTAGTGTTTGCATTTAGACTTCCTCAGAAACCCCCACGCTGTCAATACCTTACTCACATCTTCCTACACTCGTCTGCGTGGCAGTTTCCCAGCTAATCATTAACAGAGATTCTTCCCCAGTCTCTCCTTAACTCTCAGAGGACTCTTCCCACAACCAGCATTAATTCTGAATGCATCCTCAAATGTCAGGATATGAGTCTCTACTCTTACACCTCCTACAAAAGCCTACCCCAGAAATCTTTCCAGCACCTCTGGTGAGAGTGACCAAAGGCAGGTGACCTAAACCAGAGAAGAGCTACAGCTCTGACTTTTTATGACTGAGTACTGTTAATTTCACTGACAAATCTCAGTCTGAGCATCAGTAATAATATGGAAATTCTAATTAACCATGAGGAAGGAATAAATTCATAGCTTTATACTAAGCTCCCAGTAAAAATACAAACAAACAAAACAAAAGCATGGGTGACCTGCCAGGTGAGCATTCCCTCTGAACCTGAGGTGAGAGGAACCTTCAGTAGAGCAGCATGTCAAGTTCACAGTCTGACTCTACTCCTATAAGAAGCTTTTCAAACACAAGGTCATCCTCCTCTACAAGGAAGCAAAAGTTCAAGACTTGAGCTTTGCTTCTGATTCCCACACCTCAATGCACTGTCCACACTCATGCTACACTTTTTACACCAGAGAAAGCAAACCTGTAGCTGTCAGATCCATTATCTCCAGTGCCATCCATCCTTGGTTCTTGACTCCTCACAACAGCTGTCCAAGCTTTTGAATGGTATCAAAGCTTGGGAACATGACAGGCCAAGACAGACTCAGACTACTCCAGATCAGACTGCTCAACAGTCTGATCTGGAGCCTAAACTCTGCCAGGAAGGGATAACATGAGCTAATCCCATTAGGTGTGAGATTATAAAATTGTTTTGTCTGCTGGTCTGGAAGCCAGACACACGTTTGTGCCTCCTAGAAAGGTTACTGGTACAGTTATTCCTCCCTCCCCACAGTTTCTAAGTGATATGAGTTCAGCTCTTTAGACAGCACAGACTCATACAAACGTTGGCTGGAAAGAACTTGTGAAGACAAAATCCAACTTCTGACTCAAAGCACACCTAGTGTCAACCTGTATCATGCTGGCCCTGGTTTTACTTCATCAAGCATTTAATACCTCAAAACATGGAGACTGGATTGCACAAATGATCTGCTACAATACTGGAATACCTATTTAGGAAAGATATCTTATTTATTTTACTTATTTTCTGTCTTAACATCCCATCTGAGACATCCAAGAGTCAATAAAGGGAAACAGACATGGTGTGCCACTACTAAAAACTGCTTGAAATGGTTGTCCTCCTAACCGTTCTTCACCTAGTTGTTGGTGGCCATAGAATTCCCCCTGTAGCATTTTTGCCAGACAAAAGGCAACCAAGTTGTTAATCCCTCCTCAGAGGCACTGAAGGTCTCCAACACTCATTGTCTCTCTGATGGATCAACGGGGCTGGTGAACACAAATCACTGAGCAGGAGACTCCAGCCCCAAAGGCAGCTCAGGGCACAGCTTTACACAGGATATACATTCAGCTCTAGCCCCAGGGGACCCCAGAATGTGACCACAGCTCAGTGCTGGATGCACAGCAATGAGGAATCTGCAGTGAGAGCACACACAGGTCAGGTTTAGCTGGCTTACCTTGGCCATCTGTTTTTTCACTGGTCTTTGGAGGACTTTTACCAGAATCACTGCTTGGTTCAGAAGGTTGTAGCAGCTTGGGATTTAAGGCAGTACCATTTTCCTCAGATTCAAATAAAATTTTAGGTAACAAAGAAGCAGCTTCTGAAGAGAACTGTACTTTCACACTAAAGAAACAAAGAGGTTTTATTAGAAAATGGAAGTAAACCAACAGTTTAAAGAGGCTGTCACAGCCATATACCCAATAAAGGAAAATTAACTCATCTTTACTTGGTTTTTGTATCACAAAGAGCAAGCAAGAACCAGATCATGACTTACAGCAGAACTGATCATTGTGTTTCATTCTACATAAAACGCAAGAGCAGATGAAGAAAATTAAGTTTATTCAGCTTTGGTAAGCAGAATCTCACTATAAACTCTGTTACCACACATGAGCTCTTGCAAAGAAAGCAATGCAGACTTGAAGGTACTTCTGCAAAAAAAGGATAATTCCAGACAAACAACAGAATTGCATATTGAGTGCAAAAGTGACCCAAGACATCAAAGTTCATTAAGCTCATTTAGCACAATAAAGTAGGTTGCTTTTGCCTGCTGCCCCTTTACCCCTGCAATATGCAGGAAGAATTACTGGACCATTTTATACTGCAGATGTTTTATTTTTACCCTCAATTCTCATGTAACCCCTTAAATAAAACAACCTACATGCACAGCAGCTTTCCAAGCCTCTAAAAAATATCTCAAGTGTTACATTATCTTCAACTAAAATTTAAAATGTCTTGTAGGCTCTTTACTCACACTTTAGTTGAGATCTCCAGAACTAAGATTACAACAGAGACATCTGCACCTGGTGTCTTTTTCAAGATACAGTAATCCACTTCTTCATCCTGGTAACATGAACAAAACATCTCTGAAGTGCCCTCTGGACATGCTCCCCTTCAGGAAGAGGTTACCATTCTTAGTCCAGCAAGTTCTAAATCCAAATTATTCTTTGCCTCCTCCCACAATTAAGTCCCTCCACCTTTTTTTTTTTTTATTTCTTCCAATCATTTCAGGTAATGAGAAATGAGTCAGGTAATGAGATGTCCCATCTCAGAAAAGCAAGTTCACTTCTCTTACCAGGTAAGTGGAGAAACCATCATTCCTTGTTCGATCCAAACTGAATCCCACCTATGAGACAATTGAGAAGAATCTGTCAAATTGAAGCCAAACCACTACTGAAAGAGTCAAAGATACTGCTTTCTAAACAAATTAACCTACATTTAAGGCAGAACACAGGTATTTTTCTTATCAAGTAATTAGCCAGAAAAATACATTCAAATGTAACAAATTCATCCATATCCACCAAGAAAAAACATATGATTCAAAGCCAGACTAAATCTGGAGTACTTTCTGTCTCTGAACATTTTAACTTATTTCAGTATTATTCCACATGTTTTTGCTTGACAAAAACATGTAACACTTCTGTAGCAATGAAGAGGTGAAACTGTGCAGCAGAGTAAGAACTCAGGTCTGTTATCTAATCTAGCACTTCAGTCTCTACTAAAACCCCTAATATAATGTTCTATATAACATGTAACATTAGACTTCTGTTAAAAATGAGACTGTCACTGCTCTGGAAACCTACTGACACAATGATCACAAGCTGAATTGCAATGCAAAACAGTGTGAAAAAACCTCTCATCAGAGCACTGTTAGGAAATGTATGTTCAATTTAAGTTATAGATGTGTGCATGGAGTTCAGCACAGGAAGTTAAAATTTCTTCCTTAAAGCACAATGGACAGTGCTCAGGGATGAATCTCAAATGCACAGATCCTCTTCACTGGCTCATGCTGGGAAGCAAAGCCAAAGCATCAGGAGTTTGGATCTGACACATCAGACAAGGGGAGGTCACAGGGCAAGGGCAATTTCACAGGAAGGAACTCACTGATAAACTGCCCATGTCATCAGAGCCCACCGGTGTCAGGGAAAGGTTGCTGACGTTGACTCTCATGAAACCACCCTTGAAGAAGCCAAAGGTATTCAGGTGCACTTTCTGCCTCACATCATCCTGTTAGAAAGGAAAGCAAGTTTACAAACACGTGCAGAGTCATCTGCTGCAGCAATGGGGAAGCAGGGTGAGTGACTGACACTTGAATATTCATGCAGAATATCTCATTATGCAAACAGCAAATTTCTTTAGGAGACCTTCAGATAGAACCAATTATTTCACTGGAATGGCCCAACTTTTCCAACAACATGAACATCAAGGACTCTAGGTTTCTGCTAACTGCCTGACTACGCTACTGGAAAGTATGCAAGCAAAATTTCAAGAATTTAACCATCTGGCATCACTGATTAAACAACACATAAGAAAATGCCCCAAAGTGACTGCAGAGACATCAAGACAGCCATTGTTTGAATGGTGGCTACTGTCATTGCCACGGACTGAAGAGAAGATAGACTTTGGGGATCTTACCTAACTGAGAGCTGGGGTTTGGCTAAGTGTTCAGCAACTGCATTGTCATCCCCTCAGATCATCTGCCTTAGGCAGAGTCAGTGTTTGGACAGGCAAACACTAATACATCTGAAAACTATGTGTGAAAATAAAGTTTTGTATGTAGTCCCATACCTGCAAATTATTTTTGGCATAAAATAAAAAATAAGAATAAATACTAAAACCAGAATTACTTGGGTTAGTTTCTCCAGCAGGAAAAGTCTAATTCCCTCCTCGACTCCTAGTTTAGCTGCAGAATAATTTCTTTCCTCTCAGTCTGGCAAGGAAACCACAGCAACTGATCTCTTCTCATGCCCTGCACAGCAGATAAAGGTCCAAGTACAGTGAGCTTTATTTTCATTTTCTTTAATAAGGAGGCCATGAAGGACCTCACATAAAAAGTAGCTGACGTCACACACAGCTGCCTCATCAGATGACAAAAGGTCACATCCAACATCTGCAGCTGGTCCCTGAAACCTACTGGGTAATTAATTGGAAGAAAAGCAGAAAAAATGCAACAGAAAAATTAAAAAGCAAATTTAAAATGGAATTTAAAACATTTGAAGCGTTGGCAACTAAAAAATATTAAAAATACGTTTCTTCCTCCTGCTTCTTCTAGGAAAAGATAATCAGATTGCAGAACACTCTAAAAAGAGAAGTCAGATGCTAAAGGCAAACTGTTCTGGAGACAGTCCTGGAAGTCTGAGCTACAAATTGCACAAGTACAAAAAGTTCTCTCTCCCGCTCTGCCCCAGTATTGATTTTGATGTCTCGGCACAAAACGTTCCTGACTCATAAATATCACTCACTGCACTAGCAGGACACTAATCCTGACACAGCTAACCTGTAATCCAGCTGTATCAAGACCACCCTAATAGAATCAAGTTAACCTGGCAAATAACCAGATGGTTCCCTCAATGCTCAGAAGTGGGAAAAAAAGTTAAATGACACAGGGCTTCCAGCAGATGCTTTGTTTAATATCAGAATATCAGAGCTCTGCTGTCTTTGGGTTCCAGGTTATGGCACATACTGGTTCTCTCTAACACTGCACTCCATGTAACTTCCCCGCCAGCACAGAAAATTCACCTGGCTCTTCACAGGGCACATCACATGTGTGTAACCCCATCTGGATGGGAAGAGTTTGGGTGAATCTGAGGGGGACACAGCGTCACCCAGCCACAAGGTTTTGTACCTTATAACGTGACCAGAGGCAGCTGCTCAATTCAGGGCACTCACAGAGTTCTTTGGTTCAATTAAAGTTATTTACTCTGTGCATTTACTGACATGCTCCCCACCACCAGCAGATAATTAATATACAACACACACCACTTTCCTCCCTGGCTTTAGCTCAGCTCTGAGTGCTTAGAGTTTACAGATTTAGTTCACAAATCCTTCAGCTTTACATGATCCCACACACACACACAGTCAGCAGCTGCCACCAAGCAACAGCAAGAGCATCTATTGCTCCTCATATTGACAGCCTAAAGACACTGCCTTGCTAATGGGGATGAAAGAACCCAGCTTTTATTTATAACCACTCAACTCCTGACTTCAGAAATATTTAAGTTTACAGCAAAGGTGTGAACCCATACAAGTGAATACTTCAGCACCCAAGTTGTTAACACACACATTAATTTAATTTACGTAGGATGCATTTAGAATTAAGCCCTGCCCTACTGTTAAGAGATGATCTGGGACTCATCATTAATGCCTTACAGTCAAACCAACACCCCAAGCTTGTTCCCATAAAAATCTTCCACTCTGTAGGATAAAAAGTGATCCTGCAATATTTGAATAAGGTTATAGGGAAGCAGAATCCATGCTCATAATGAGCTTGAAAAATATTCTCCAGTGTTTTACCCTGAATCTAACTGGGATCACACTGTCAGTGTAAAGAAAGTTCCAGAGTTATGGAGTGCTCACCCTTACCTGGAAAGAATCTTATTTGTGTGAGACTAACAGGAAAGCTTCTAATTTGTGTAAGACGAAGTGAATTATTGTTAAAGTATATTCAACCTGAGCTATAGAAATCTGAAACCTATCAACATTGAAAGGCCACAGGTAACTACAAGCAACCATTAAAAACCAGCATCTTCTTTATAATTCCATGTCTGACAAAAGCCACCTTTTAATCACAAGAAACATTTCAACTATAGCTACTTCATGAATCCTTTGAAAATTTCTTCTGATAGTCTTCTATAACTTCCAATGTTTATAGTGTTTTTTTATTTTTTTGTAGGGGGTAGGCATTGTTAGTTGAGGTGTTTTGGGTTTTTTATGAGGCTGATAACAATTGCTGCTAAGGAGGAGCTTCTCTGGCAAGGTCAATCTAACAGCAAAATTCAAGCAAATCACTTCTCTACTGCAAAATAAATAAACTATTTTGTACACTTTGACAAAGAGAAAATGTTATTTTTAGAACTGGAAACTGCTCAGACTGTGGCTTGTTTTTCTGACAACAAAAAAGCTTCACATTAGCACGGTAATTACAAAGACACGAGAACGAAGCTATTCTGAATTAAGTAGTAACAGCCTGTTTGAGGAAATTTAATATCAAACACTCCCACGAAACTGTGGCCTTTAGCTTGGCTCAGTGTCAAGGCACACTTGCAAAGCAGGAGCCACTGGCAAGAACACCAGAAAGGAGCTTCCATTGTGAAAGGACTCACTTGTTGGAGCCTGCTGTTTACATAAAGGCTGTAAAGCAGGGGATGAAGGAGGAAGCGAGAGAATGTTCTGACAATGAAGCTGGTGTTTATAAAGCAGGTGGGCAGAGGCAGTAACTGATTGCTGCTTCTCACAGCCCTTGGTCAGTCAGTGCTGCAACCTGCACTGAACACCTGCAAAACCAAACCCACGCCCCACTGTGATGGGCAAAAACAGCAAACAGGATTGAGTAACTGATCCAGGCAGCCCCCAAGAGGGACTAAAGGCCTCGGTGTTTGATGCTGAGAATATTTGCTCGAGGCAATTTGGAAAGCTTTCTGCTTAAGGGTAAAGAATCATCCCAGGAGAAATCCTTCTGAGCTCGACTGTTTATCACAAATTCCTCACCACGATAGAGCCAGCACAAGCCTCCTGATTTACCCCTTCAGGAAAAAGTTTACTTCTCCTGAAGTACAATAATATTTATGTGGCTGCACTTTAAACACCTACACAGTCTGGAGAATTTCCTACAAGACACAAATAGCTCCAGCAGTCATTGTATCCCAAAGCCTGAGGTGGAATTCCTGCAAAGCCCTGGATTCTCCCTAAGCTGCTACAACAGCACAGCAACACAGGTCCCAGCCATTTCCCACTCTATTATCTTTTCCAACGTTTCCACTGGCAGAACATGGACAACCAAAGCCAAATTAAATTCTGAGCACTTTCAGAGCTCTTCATGAGCTCCACAGGAGCGGTTAAAAAGCACCACTCCCGGTGCAGAGCCCCTGTGCCCCACAGCAGCTGTGCAGACAGAGCTCAGCGGGCAGCAGCACATCCTCCCTTCACCCTGATCCCCAGCACTTCCCGTCACCACAACAACGAGCTTTTCCCAAATACAGTCACAGGGTGCCGCATCACTCCTGCAAAGCACACCCAACAGTCCACAGAACCAAAACAGAAAGCTGTCAGCCTCGGTTTCCTCAGCCTCCACTAATGCTCGGTTAGTGCAAAGCAGCTGCGGAGTGACCAGCACAGGGAAGCCACAGCAGAACACAGCTAAAATGAAACTCAACCAAAATCCACTTGTAGAAATCTCTCCCCCAGCTCACGTTCAGCCCTCTCTCTTATCACGTCGCTCCTAACGGAATGTGAAGCAGTTGCACCTCCAAACTACTGTAGTTCTGAGGCCCTCCCACACGCTTTACCCGCGGCGGAGGAGCAGGGGCCAGGAAAAGCGGGACTGGGCTGTGGGAATGAGGCCGGAGGAAGCGGGAGGATGACGGCAAAAGCAGGACACGGCGGGGCCCGGGCGGGCTGAGGCGCGGGGAGAGAGCTCAGAGAGAAGCGGAGAGAAAGAAGGGTCGGGGCACGCAGCGGAACGAAGAGAGAAACATGGGGAGACCAATCCCGGCCCGCGGGAGGTGCGCAGGGCCGGGCCGGCCTCACCGCTCCCCTCACGGCACCCGGGGGCCGAGCCGGCGGGGCCGGGGGCGGCGCAGACCTTACTTTGAGGGTGAGGTGGTGGACGCGGGCGCGGGCCGGGCCCGCGCGGAGCAGCAGCAGCAACAGCAGCCCCAGCACGGCCCCAGCGCCGCGGGCCGCCATCTTTGTTCCAGCGTCAGCGTCCCCCGCGCGCCACTTCCGGGTCAGGCGAGTCACGTGTCGGGCGNACCCCCTGCCCGGGCAGGGACACCGCCCGCTGCGCCACGCTGCCCCAAAACCCGGCCAACCCGGCCTTGAACGCTTCCCGGGGAGCAGCCACGCTTTCTGTGAGCGATCTGTGCCACAGCCTCACCGCCCTCCCAGGGAAGAATTTCCTCCCGATATTCAGCCTGAATTTTCCCTCTTTCGGTTTGAGCCCGCTCCCCGCTGTCCTGTCACTACGTTTCCTGACGAAGAGTCTCTCTCCGGCTCCTGTAGCCCCTTGAGATGCTGGAAGGGGCAGTGAGGTCTCCACACGACCTCCTCCAAGCTGAGCAGCCCCAGCTCCCTCAGCCTTTCCCCATGGGGGAAGGCGCTTCCCGCCCTTTTCTCTCCCCCTCAGCCCCGTCTGGGCTCTGCTGGGCTGCCCCTGCCCACAGGCTGCTCCCCACGGTGCCCCCCGGGTTGGATCAGGCTCCTCCGTGAGGGCCGTGGCAGCAGTGGTGGGTCCCTCCTCATCCCTGGGATGCCCTTGGCAATGGGGTCCCCCCTGGGTCGGGGTGTCCCCCCATGGCCATGGGGCTGAGAGGGGCACGCTGGCCAAATGGAACCCCCTGAGCCTCCCCCAGACCTGACTCTGTGAGGTGACAGCGGGAAAAACAAAACCCAAAAAAAAGACTGAAGCTCTTCCTACCTCAGCCCTGCAGCATCGTCCACAGGGAGATGTGGGATGGTTGTTTACAGGGAGGGGTGAAGTGGTTGTTTCCAGCTCAGCCGTGGATCTACCAGCAAGTTCTAGCTTCTTCCTGGGAGCTATGGCAACAGCAGACGTCTGAACATCAGGTAGTCCAAACAACAGGAAAATTGCTTTTCTATTTAAAGCCAGGGTTAAAGTATTGATTTTGAATATGGCCAGAAAAATATGTGACAAACAAAGGGATTTTTGCTTCTTTAAAGGATTCATTTTGCACCTATTTAAACTAGTGGTTGTAGTCACACTTACAAGTAAAACAAAAAGCTGATTAGGCCTGTTTTCCATGACTTGTTGCTCAAAATAAGAGTAGCACAAGAAGCAAAGTGAACATGAATGGGGCAATTAAAATAGCTGTTTGGTTGGCACATCACTAAAAAAAATAAAAAAATTGAAAGACTATGCAATGGGAAGTCATCAATATCAATAAATCTAATTTTTCAGTGAGGAGCCTTGTGCTTTTGGCTCCCAAAACTCAGAGATTCTGATTTTCCCTTTCAGTGCAGTAACAACTGTGCAAGTTCTGTTGTCTAGAGACAGATAAACAACTGGACTGGGCCAGGCAAGTGAGGGTGAAAAGAAAGAGAAAAATCAATGGCCCTGACCTTTGTTTTATCAAGATTGTGTAGTATGTCCCATCTTTATTTAGAGAGATGATTCAGATGTTCCTGTACATTTTTTTCTCACAATTTCATTTCCCCCTTGTATATTCTTAGGTAAAAAAAAAATAAACAGAGAAATCTCACCAACAGCCAAAGAAGCCTGGACTGGTACCAAGAAATATCTGGAAGCATGAAAAAAAAAAACAAACTGTTTTTCTAGTAATTTTCTTTCTTTGGGCAGTACGTATGTGTGCCACTAGATGTCCTGGCAGCATCAGCCCTTGCACCACACGAAGTCACAGCACAGGTGAAAAAACCCCACGGACCTACAAATATCATATGATTTATTCTAGAAAACTCCAGTTAGATATTTTCTTGGAATTGGGCTGGGGGTGGGAGGTCGCTGAGAGGGGTGGTGTGGTTTTTTTTGNAGAGGGGTGGGATTTTTTGGTTTTTTTGTTTTTTTAAGATTGTAATTATTATAATCCCTGTACACGGACCACCTGGGAAACCTGGGGAGCTTTTGGCTCCTGAAAAACAGCTGCTTACAACCACAGCTGCAGCACAGGCTGTTGTGCCTTGCTTCACTATCAAGGATCAGGCACGTTTTTGCTGCTTGAGTGGTTGAAAAATTCCCTTATAATTCTGGGATTTGGTTCAGCTGCAGAGCCTTTTTGAGTCTGAGGATGCTGCCTTGGGGAGCTCCCCTCAGAATCTTCCTTCCTTCAGAAGAATTCTCCTTAGCCTGAGGATCATTCCTAGCAAACAGGGATTTTTAAGCAACAGATTGGAAATTTTCTGAAGATCTTTATTTTTTTTTCAATATTCTTCACCAACCATTAGGATATTGTAGTAACTGTAAGTTCCCCAATTACCTATACAAAATAAAAAAAATAGAATTTATAGCATGTTTACTTTCAGTGGCTATGCATTTTTCTAAGAATTTGTATGTTAAAAGATGTCTGTACTTAAATTTACATCTCTATCAAGACACAAAGCAGCTTCTGACTGTCATTAATAAGCTGTAATAATAACTTTTATTGTGGCATTGATTTGTTTCATTCAAGATCACAACATCAAGATCACTTTGCTGTAAGTCTGCTGTTCCCAGTACATGCAGCTATTAGCAGGATATATTTTCTTTTTACTCCTTAATTGTAATTAAACTTCTAATTGGAACTCTCCACAGAATGATTTTTTTTCTTTAAGTGCATCACGGATAAGCATCGAGGTTGGATGCAAGATATCAGCAGTGTCAGAAAACCATGAAGGAGGGACATCTTGCAGGTACAGCTCAGCACAGAATGAGCCAGATTACCATTTCATAGCTTATTTATTTATTTATTAATTTATTATTTATTTATTTGTGAGCCAGGGTATAGGCCTGGAGAGGGGAGCAGGAGCCACTCAGTCCCTGAGGAAAGAGAAGAGCAGGCCCAGGGGTCAGAGCTGGAAGCAGCCAAAATCGAGGTGATCTGCTGAGTTCATGGCAATGAGACAGGGCAAGGCTGAGCTGGGGGGTCCATCTGCAGTTTGGGTGATGGTCACCAAGTCAGTCATGGTCTGCTGATGGCTGGACAGCTCCACAGGGACCAGGCAGCTCTAAGAGAAGGTCAGATATGAGTTAGGCTCTATAGCAACAGGATCTACAGCCAGGCACAGCCTGAGCTGGAACCTCCTAAAACACGGGTTTTCAGGCCAGAGCTTAAATGAAACTCCTGGATCCGTGGGCAGAGGGTGTGCGCAGAGGCCCCAGCTGAGGCTGGCCAGGGCCGTTAGGGTTTCTCAGGTGTTTCTCGGGTTTTGATCGGGCTCCTCTGGGCTCTGATGGGGCACTAAAGAGAACCGCGTTCCCCTGCTGTGAGTCTGTGATCTGTGTGGTGTTGTAAGAGCCGAGAGGAAACAGCTGTGATGGTGATGATGGCCCCTAGGAAAGGTGTGTCCTCTTCCTTTCCTGGTGCTGTTTCAGTCCCAGTGTATGAGAGGTTACAGGCAACATCCACGTTCCTTATCTCGGACATGGATAATTTGGGTAGAATTCTAAAATCAAAGGGAAGCAGCTGTAAGGGTGATAAGTCTGGGGGGAAAGGTACATCCTCTTCCTGCTGTATCCTGGAAGCTGGAAATGCTTGTCCATGCTCTCAGAGTTGTGATTTTTCTTGTTTTGCATAAGTAAACAAATACAGAGTAAAAAGGTTTAGATTGAACTTGTAGTTGAAGGATTTATTTTGTCTACTTGTTATGGTTTCTCAATCATCTAGCAGTGAATCTGGCTGTTTTCAAGGGGGATTGGGGTTTCCTAAACAAAGTCCTCGCTTTCTAAAAATGGAATTGCTTCTGGTTGGGTTTTGAAGCTGAATCTGGGAGTGTTCTGAATAATAAAAACAGAGGAGATAAACAGTGAATTTACAAGAATAGGCCCATATCTGCATAGCAGATCAGCATGGTCTTGTTCTCAGCCTGGCTTAGGGAAAATTCCTACCCAGCTTCTGTTGCTCAGATATAGGTTGTGCAGACTCAGTGGAGAAGTGCTAGATAATATAACTTGTAAGTGTAATTTTGAGCTGTTTGAGACTGGAACCCACTGAGCTTTCCAGCATCAACTTTGGCATAAAGGGCTCTTAATGCTCCTGTCATTGCTAATTACATTAGTAATTAGGGACCAGCCAAGCTGCAGGCCCTGTTGTTTTGGGCTGCACAACTGAAAGTAATAATGTGAGTGGCAGTTCCTGCCTTGGAGAGTCTCAAGCCAAACAATAAAGGCAGTCAAAAAAAAGGGGAAAATCCTGTTCTTGAAACATCTAGAATTGGGGATTTTTTTTTTAGTTTTTGTCTTGAGCCTCGGTCCACAGAATTTTTGACAACTGGTAATAGTTTTTGGCATGGTTTATTCTAATGTACCATCATAATACAAAACTTGTATTTCTGGCCTTTATCTCCCTGGAACTGGTGGAACATTTCTATCTCGGTGTGGACAGGTTTCCCTGCCCATGCTGGTGTAACAGGTTTGCCCTGTTCCCCTCCCAGCTCTTTGTGCAAAAGGAAATTCCACGCAAACTTAGCTCAGATGATACCAGTGCTGCTTTCTGTTTCTGTACATTCTTTTTCTGCCAGTATTTGTGGGTTAAGCTCTCAAAAAGTCGTGATGCAACCGTGCTGTCTGGTTTTGCAATGTGTTCTGGGTGGGTGTAGGGCTAAAGATGGTGGTCTGGGAGCCTGTGAAGTACAGGCCCTTGGAAGACTGTGGTTGTGCTTCAGGCAGCAGGGCAGGCTTGGATATTCAAATATGTTGGCAGTAGAAGGAAGAACTATTCTAAAATGAGCTGAACAGGGTGTCTCTTGGTTGTTGTGAAGTCAGCCCTTTAAAGTAATAACTTTTAATGATGAACAAAAGCACTGCCTGTTGTGCCTCTCTTCAAAGACAGCTGTGTGAGGAGCAGCACTCTCCTCTCATGTTCAAATCAATGGAACTTGGATAAAAATAAATGCAATTCTGTTATTAACATAACATTTGTCTCCATTGTTGTTCGAAATGTTGGAATTGCTTAATGTGTTTTTCTTCCTCATGTAGGGTAACAGCCAAGCATCAGTGGAAGAAGTGCATTAATCTAGGGAAGATAATGCTTGTTGTAGCAGCTGGTCAGTTTTTATCTTCTCACATCAAAAGCATCCACACCCTTTATGAGCAGAAACCTTTTACCCCAGGTGAATTAATATGCTTCCCTTTTTTATTCCCCCCACGAAAATCTCTCATGAATAGATACAGCAACAGATATATTGGTCTAAAGCTCTTTTTGCATTTGTTGTAGCTGAAAAGCAGAAATGCAACATGAGATTAAGTGACACAGCTCAAATAAATGACACAGAGGAAGAGAATCACAAAATAAATATTTTTCTGGCAAGGAAACGAGCCATTTTCTGCAAGGCCTGTGTAATTGCTACAATAACCCACATTTATGCAAAGGCAGATAATTTGGTTATTTTCCTGCTTGCTTGTTGAGCATTTTGGTGACAGATGGTGGATTTAATATCCTTGGATTTGGGTTATTTTGGGGGTGAGGGATGTATATACTGCTTAGCTGAGTTAGAAGTCAGCCCTTGCAGTGAGTTCACAGAATTAATTCACTTGGAAAAGATATCTGAGGTCATTGAGTCCAACCTGTGACCAATCCCCACCTTGTCAGACAGACAATGGCATTGAGTGCCACATCCAGATTTTTCTTGAACACCTCCAGGGATGGTGACTCCACCACCGCCCTGGGCAGCCCATGACAATATTTAATCACTCTTTCTGTGAAGAAATTCCTCCTGATGTCCAACCCAAACCATACATGACACATCTTCAAGGGGTCTAAGTTCTAAGGCTGTGGGTTCTCTTCCTTTGTAGGGCCTTCTCCTCCTTTACAAATGACCAAAACGGGAACATTTGCTTCAAAACCAGCCTCACCTGGCCTGGGGAGAGGTTGGTAAGAGGCAGAGCAGGGCACCTGTGGGTGGGTGGGACTGGGATCACCACCTCTGTACTCAGCATAGGTGAGGCACCTCAGATACTGCATTCAGTTTTGGGTCCCTCACTTGAAAAAGGACATTGAGGTCCTGGAGTGCATCCAGCGAAGGGATTTCTAAACTTTGTGTAAGTTTCAGAAAGCACAGAATCGTACCATAGTTAGGGTTGGAAGGGACCTCTAAAGACCATCCAGTCCAACCCCCTGCAATGACAAGGGACCTTTCCAACCACACCAAATTGCTCAGAGCCCTGGCTCTGGTCCACGCTGGCTTAGAATGTTTACAGGGATGGAGCATCCACCACTTCTCTGGGCAACCTGTGCCAATGCTGACGATTCTGTGACCAGGGCGGGGAGAGTCTCCTGCCCCGTGTGACACATATTCCTCACTGACCCCCTCGTTTAATTGACCCCCGCTCCTCCACTGATGCCTATTCCCTAGAGACCCGCGTTCCTCATTGATCGCTGCTTCCCCATTGATGCCTGTTCCCCACTGACCCCTGCTACACCATTTACCCCGTTCCCCAGCCACTGCTGCCCAGCGATCCCCTCTCCGGCATTGCCGTCGTTCCCCGTTGACTGCCGCTCCCCACTAACTCCCCTTTTCCTCGCTGACCCCCTTTTCCCGCTGACCCCTTTCCCCCCGTTTCCCTCTCCCCGTTAATC
>VXBU01009123.1:38583-132600 GCA_013400315.1 Bombycilla garrulus | reverse complement strand
GGTGAGCAGCGCCCGTCCCGCCCGCTCCGCTCGCAGCGCCGGGCACGGCCCTCCCGACGGCGAGCAGGCACAGCCAGGGGACAGCGGCATCCCGGAGCCCCCCGCCCGCCTCCTCAGCGCCGGCGGAGCCATGAGCTGGGGCACGGAGCTGTGGGTGAGTGTAAGGCGGGGGGAGCGGGGCTGCGGAGCCGCACCGGGGCATAACGGTCCGTGCCCGGGGCCGCTGCGGGAGCCGGCTCCGCTCCGTGCCGCCACCACCGGGCTCAGCCCGGGGTCCCCCCCGCTCCGGGAAGTTTCATGTGCAGCCTCTGCGGGGAAATCCCGGCGGAGGTTCAGAAGTTTGATTTAATTTTTGCTGAAGGAATTAAATTTTTTAAAAAAGCTCCGTAGCGCAAAAAAAGCGGCGGCGGCTGGGGAGCGGAGGGAGGCTCGCAGCGGAGCGCGGGGTGGGTTTTGTGTGTGGCTGCTGCTGCGGGAGGCTCCAAGGTGGATCTGTGGACAGGGGGTCCGGTTTCAGGAGAGGGAGCTGCAGGGAAGAAAAGCCAGATGATAAAATTTCCTGTCGCTGCTATTAAGGGGCTTCTCTCCGCGCTGGATCTGAAGAACGGAGATTTTTACGAGAGGAGTTTTGTGTTGTGTGTAAATAAAGCAGGTTTTAGTGGTGCAGAGGGTTTCAATGTCTAAAGCTCCTTGATGCTTTTGAGGAGAACCTGGAAAGTATAAATGCATTTGGTTTACGGGGGAACGTTAATGGCAAATACCGGACTGTTAAAAGGAATGAGAAGTGGGCAATAGCGATGTGAAATGGTCTCTTGCTAATGAGAAGAAATAAGGGAAGGGAGATGAAAGCAGTCTGGGAAGGCAGAAGAGCTGTTCCACATATTCAATCACAAAGAGGACATGGTGCAGCCATGTTTGATGGTGGAGCATGGAGCAAACCTGCTGGGTCTGGCAGGGCTGGGACCCGCGGGCTGGGGAGCGGCTCTTCCCGGAGTGGTGGGACATGGAACATCCTGGGACAAATCTGTGCCCGGGAGGAGGGGGCAGAGGGAAACGGAAACGGTGCTTGGAATGAAGAAGTCAAGAATAAGTGACAGAGGGTCATCTGGATTGGGAAGCACTGCAGGGTTCTCTCCTGTAGTCATGTGCTTGTGGCTGGTAACCGGTGCGAGTTGAGATGAAAATATATCTGGGCTTTTGAGCTGCCTCTTGTAGAAATGGTTATTTTAGATGTGCTAATTGCTGTCCTTTCTGGGTGCATTCTTGGCCCGCTCTGGCAGGCAGCTCAGCATCCCGTTTTGCTGTGACATTGGAGTCATGTTTTAGCCAGACCTGGTTGGAATTGTGCAGTAATTTAGGGGAGCAACTGCAGGCTGGGAGAGGTTATTTTGGTGTGGTTTTATATGCCATAGAAAGAAAGGTGATAAATGCTGGTGAAATAGTGTAGTGATGCTATATTGATTCATCAGTATATAAACAGCTCTGCTGCATGGGAATGTTTCGGGGAGTACTTGTAGTTGCCTCTTTTTTCTGCATCTTGGATGCTTTGGGAGGAGACTGAAGAGTTAGCATGGAATTAAAGTAAGCAGCAGTATAATTTGACAATTTTGACACGGGAAAATAAACTCTGAATTCTCAAAAAAAGAACTTTTTTTTTCCCACTCCTAAAACTGCAAGCAATACTGAGGTGTTCCTGAACCAGAATGGTAGTAGAGAGTAGTGCCTATAAATAGTTCTTTTATGTAATATTCGTAGGGGTGTGTACAGCCATATGTATCTTCTGCAACAGTTACAAAATGCTTTTATAACATTTTTTCATCTGATAATTTTGTTCTGAAATTGTCTTCAGCAGCATCAAAGTATCATATTTTCATATCCTCAATGTAGCATTCAGAGAAATGTAGCAGGTTACCGAAAAAAAGGGTTGGTTCAAGAGACTAAATGATTCTAGATACAAATTTGGCAGGAGTTGTTCCTTTTTAATTTGGGCAGAGCTCTGAGAACACGTCGGTTTCCAGTGCTCTGGGTATTTAGGCCAAAACTGATTTCTCACTCTGTGTTCTCCCTTTCAGTGGAAAGGAAACCACACAAACAACTTCTATTTGATATATGCCACTTTCTTTTGTTGATCATGACGTTTCTTTTTTAAACAAAATTAAATTTCCACTTAACTTAGAACTTAGTTATCTTTAGTTTTAATGGGTTTTCAGGAGCAGGTGTGGTAAGCAGCAAATGCCTGTTTTACATGTGACTCATAAGTGGTTTGGTAGGCTGAAAGTTGAGGCAAAAGCAAATATTTTTAACTGTAGTTCAGAAATTTGCTAGAAAAATCAGGAGTGTTTGATCAGGTTTGACTTGCACCCTGTATCCCTGATCAACCAAGCTGCATGTGTGTTCATGATTCACCCCTTTAAATATAGCAAGGAAGTAAAACCGAGCTTGCTTTTTAGAGCTCATAGAATGTTAATGTGCTTGGAGTTGTGTAGAATTTCTGTTCATTCCTTGGGGGAGAAAAAGGCTGGTTGCAGAAAGCCTCCTACTTCAGAAGCAATAAAATCCCTTTGGCAACATGTGAGTTATTCCCAAAACAGCCTTTCAGCCTCGTGCTGTAATGTGAGTGTATCCTGTGCCTTTGGCTTGCAAATCCTATTGCCAAGTTCCTACTGATGTTTCACTTGATTCTGGACTTTGAGTAACATCTCAGGATTGTCCCTGTGAGTGTAAATGGACCCATAACCAGCAGAATTATTAGATATCCTAATGCAGCATTTATATCCTGTGTGAGGCCGAGTGCTGGGGATAATGAGATCGTCTGGGGCCTCCCAGCAATCCCGTGTTGCAGAACAAAACCTGGAGGTCTCCTGTAACCCCGCTTGCAGATTCTGTCCACCCAACCCCTGCAGAATTCTTTCTCCAAACAGTCAGGAGCTGAGAAGGCAGCAGGACAAAGTGCAGGCACAGCACCAAAATATTTTGTTTTTCACCCGAGTTCAAGAGTGCGTTAAGGGTTGGCAGGTAGGAGGGTGTAGTGCATATTTATTTCACGTCTGATTCTTGAAACTGGCAGTGTTTTCTAAATACTTAACAAGTGGAAGTGATAAGTAAAGGTTATGTAGGGGTGCACAGACCCGAATTGTACCTTCAGTGCTACACTTTGGGGACAGTGGGCTGTAAAAGCACACTTGGATCTCCTTCACCTCTTTCCTCTCTTGGCTCATGGGAAAGAACACGGAGCATGGCACCCACAGCTCTTCTGAAGGGCACTTTAGTGGGTAAAATCACAAGTGTGTGCCACACTTCCCACCAGTGTCCTTTTATGTGGTATGAAGACCTTGAAATAAGTGGGATTACATTGCAAAGTGAGCTGAACCTCGGTACTTCGGTGCTTGTCTTCAGGGAGAAAAGGCTGTGGCTGCATGGCTGGTGTATTGAATGGGATGAACTTTCTTGATTCTGACATTTGCTACAGGATGTAGTTTGGAGGAGTTACGTGTAAATTTGTGGTTATGTGGTTCAGGAAAAATTCTTCCTTTTCAGAACACTGTCACAGCATGTCAAGTGCGTGTGTCCAAGTGATTGAATGTGGAAAGTTTTATCCTTTTGCTATGAATGTTTCAGAGATGCAAATACTATGAGTTTGTTGCTGTGGGGACTTTTTCCACATTCAGTGTGAAATTTGAAAAAAGAATCGTGGGGAGGGAGGTGATTTAATCAAGTTTTTCCTTGACCTTTGTGAAAGCTGGGTGGCTGCTAACAGCTGTCACTGTCCTTTCAGCCTGTGAGAAGGTGGATATTCAGTATTTGCTCGGGTCTTAATTTGCTGCCCAGATGCAAGGGGCTGTGTTGGCCAACTCCTGACGGAAGCAATACTTTGGGGACCACACCTTTTGTTTATAGGGTGTTCCGGTATGCTTTACTATGAAAACACACACATGGTTTGTGGATTGGGGTTTTTTTGCCTTTTAAAGTTCATTCCACATAGGTGCAACTCTGAGAACTTGAAGGCCCCCTTGCTATTTGTAACGGCTAAATCATTTCCTCTTTCAGTCCTCGAGCCTCTATTTCATCAGCAGAATTTGTGTTTAAACAGCTGTAATCTTGCATTTCTGCAATTTGCTTGAATGCAGCATTGTTCTTCAATAGTATTTGCAATGTATGGGTGTTGCATGTGGTGGTGACTCACATTTGGAAACCATCTGGAGTACCTGGGAGATTTTGACCTTGGTGGCATTGACTGGGCACAGCAGTCAAATGTGATTTCAGATGAAAATCCTGTTTCCTTCTGCTTGTAAGAGCATCTGCAGAGCTGGGTCTAAGTTTGATGTATCGGTCCTTGAGCCGACATCCAGTTTTATTGTATGCAGCACTGTAGCTGATTGCAGACAATAGAAATTGTGACATCCCACTCATCCCATTCTCACACCTCCTACAGCCCTCCCCTCCCAAGCTCTTTGGGCTCGGGTGTTAAATGTTGTTTTCCACGGTTTAAAAGAAAAGGAGATGGTGTCTGATGGGAAAAGGACACGAGTAATTAGTCTTGCATGATAAGTCATGGGTTAACTCTGATGAGCTGAGAGTTTCCATTATGGGCCTAACCTTCACAGGTGGGTGGATGAATTGTTGGCAGCTTAGAAAATCTTCTCCTGTGGTGATGGCGAATGCTCTTCTGAAAGGTTTATTTTATTCTGAATTTGCTGTGAAACTGACTTGATACCATTCAGACAATTCCCGGAGGCAGAGCTGGGTATCCCTTTTTTGTGCGTCTGTTTCACAGAAATTTGGTTCCTGTTTAGTAACATGTTAAAACTTTTGTATATTTCAAGGAGTCTGGAATTTCACCCACAAAAATATACCATAAAAGCACCTTAAGAGCAAATACAGTGAAAGGCTGAAGTCAGTAATGAATGCATCATATTTTTATAATTTTTGTTCAATTATTTTAAAGCTCTTAGTAAAAGTTGTACACAGAGTGCTGGAGATGGGCACTTCAAAGCAAAGCACACTTTTTATTAGTTAAGTAACATTAGTTTAGTATTCTGCATAGTTATTTGGACAATTTTGAGGCAGCAAAATTGTCTGACATTAACATTTCGTTATTTCACAGTGGCTCACTCTCTGTTTCAAGTGGTCAGCCTGTGTATGCAGACGAGTGAGAAATAGTTTAGAGAAGCTGAGTCATTACAGAGGATCTGCATTCTGCAGCTCACACCTTTGTGTGCGTGCCCAGCTTGGGGTGGGATTCGGGGCTGCCGCAGCCTCTGTGCCGTTTGCAGTGTGAAGTTGGTGCCATCAGAGTCCTTTCCGTCAGCTTACAAAGAGTTTTTTTTTAAGCTTTAGGATGATGTGTAGGGTGCCTGCTGCTCGCAGGAGGTGGTTGGGAGGAGAATGGAGTTATGTGAGAGGTCCCTGTTACAACCCTTGGTACCTCCAGGCACCAGAGTAAAAATATTCCCTTTTGGTACCCGAAGAGCTGCCGGGACTTTATTGCTTAAATATCTGAGTAATTTCGTTTACAATTCTGACTTGCTCTAAGAAAGAGTATTTCTATAATATTGTCAAACGACCTATTTTCTTGTTTCCTACCTATTCATTAAAGAATGGGGGATTTACGGTCCTCCAGCGGGAGTCAAGACTTGCAGAATTCCGTGTTTTCCCTTCCAGCCGTATTGTGGCTGCTCAAGATCCCCCGCTTCCTTGAACCATATGGGGAAGGCAGTCAAACATGAGCCGATGTTTTTCTGGACTCTTTGCAGCTCATTAGTGTTACTCATGTTGTGAAACATTCTTTTACGGCAGAATTTCAAAAGCTGTAAAACACTCTTTTAAAGCAGAATTTCAAAAGCTGAGTTCCACATAAAGAGTTGGAGCCACTATTGCTCTGTGACACGGTAACTTAATAACCTGCTTTACATGATTGCCTTTGATTGCTGGACAGGTAACCTGCTAATGAATTTTTGGAAATTCACTTTCATCCTGTTTGAAATACTGCTGCTGAGATTGGTTATACATTGAATCCAGTCCAGCTGTCAAAATCTAATGGTTTGTTGAGTTTCCTTAGTGTTCATGTAAATATTTTAAAATAACTTCCCCCTTCAGTACAATTGTACGCTTCAGATGAAACTTCTCTTCTTCCTTTCACCGCTGCAAACTCTGCTTTTCTATTTATTTTTTTCTTTCTGAAAACAGTAAGCAGGTTAA
Organism: Bombycilla garrulus; assembly: GCA_013400315.1. NCBI lineage: Eukaryota > Metazoa > Chordata > Aves > Passeriformes > Bombycillidae > Bombycilla > Bombycilla garrulus. The sequence goes on along the minus strand of VXBU01009123.1, from coordinate 126,402 downwards.
ATTGGTAAAACACTGTTGTCTCTTGGTGTATTGGAGTCTTTGCCATTGTTTTCAATCAATGGCTTTGACTCCAAAATACAATACAGTGGAAAAGTTATATTTATATATATATAGTATGTATGTACAGGATATGATGCTTTCAGTCTTTCTTCTCAAGCAGGTGTGGTGGCATGGTTTGGAATTTAACACGATCACTCTGTTTCTGTGTTGTTTGGAGACAACCTTATTAACCTGGTCAATAATTTCTTTTGGCTCAGTTTATGAATAATGGCTTGTTGGCCTAATTAAATAAAATGTTTGGTTTTGCATCTAAAAATGGGAAAAAGGCCTTCTAGATTAACTCTTCTGTAAGTAAAGTCCAAGAATGAAAGATTGTTTGCCTGGTGTTGACTGTTGATCACTGAAGCAGATGATGTCGTAAACCATGTGAAGAAGCAGTTCTGTTGCAATCTTGTCCTTAATTTATTTGAGGAAGAGTCAGCCTAATTGGCAGAACAATCAAAAGAACAACAGCAATCCCCCAGATGCCCTCAGAAATCCTGTAAAGCAATAAATCTTGAAAAGGAGTCACTTGGGAATTAATGTCTGGTTTAGAAGGATGGTCCCCAATGAGCTACCAAGTCACCCAGATATTCCTTAATCCTGAGGAAATCCCAGAGTGGATTCTTCTTCTTGTTGTAGCAGAAATAATATAGATTTCTTCCATTAAGCATGCCACTCAGCCATCTCTTGTTCAGTGTTTTTCAAGTGCTTCTATTTGGTACCTGAAGTGTTTTTATAAAACAAAGCTTTCAGTTCTGCCCTTGCAGTGGGGCTGAGTGCTGCCGGGACCATTCATTCCCTGAAGGGGAGTTTGTAGTGTTTAGATTTACTCCTTTGGGAATAGCAGGTACAATATAGTTCATAAATTATTCATTTTATAGTTCAAAAATTTAATTTCATTGCTCTGAGTCTGTGCATGTGCAGATAAAGGAGTGTATCTATATGACAGGAGAAGGATCATCCTGCAAGGATTCTGAGCATATTCCTTATTCCTAGCTGCACTCCTGGAGATTTTACTCCAATTAACACCAATAAATTGCTTATTTGGTGCCTTGGACCATTTTCTCTGTCTCAGACTCTATTCTAGACTGAGCTGGCAGCCCTTCTTATTAATAATATATATAACATTTTTTGTTCAAATAATCTATTTTCTGCTGCTTAATTTTTTTTCCATGTTAGGGTGCTCGGGCTGCAGTTTTCCTCCTTCTGTGCCAGCCCCTTGCTTTTTGAGTTTCAGAGCAGCCAGGATCGCTCAGCTGTTACCAGGGCCAGTGTATTGCACATGCTGAACACGATGCCTCTTTGCTTTTAGAAAGCTGTAGCGCTCCCATTCACTAGAGCAAAGTTTTGAAATTTGGCAGACAGAAGCTGTTGAACAGGGATATGCCTGCTGCTGTTGTTGAGAAAATATTCCTCAATTAGGCAAACCTGTAAGTCCTTGGAAAATTATCACTTTGCCTGTACTCAGTGAAGATATTATTGACCAGATCTTCTTGGGTGCTGGCTACGTTTTGGCCTTGGAGGGATTTGCGCGTGGGGCAAGATGAGGTCACCCAGAGAGTAATTGGAGAGGGCTCAGTCTGGTCCTTGCAGGAGAGCAGCCAGACTTGCTGTGCCATGGCTGCTCGAGGCCAGGGTGGAGCTGGGCTGGCTCCTCTGCTCTCAGGCTCTTTGTGGGCACCGAGGGAGAAGCTGGCTGAGGTGGGAGCTGGGCTGGGTTAGGGGAGAGCAGGGGGAGAGGGGATGGAAAGCATGGCTGCACCAAGTCAAAGTAAAGATCCCTCTGACCACTTTGATTCTTCCTTAATAGCAGCCAACTGTCTCTTGTCATGGACTGGTTCTTGTTACACTCACCTGAGCGTGAGTGAGGTGTGTGGTCAGAGAGAAAACCACCCGATTCAGGAGTCTGAGCGTGGAGAAGGAGGACTAGAGATCATACCAGGATCTAGTTACAGACAGCTGGGTCTGCTTGTCTAGGAGCTGTTCCTGTGATGGAAGTGCCAGGAGTGATGGAGAGGGTCATTTGAGGAGAGATAATTCAAATTGGCAGTTCTGACAGTGAGTGAAGAAGAACTAGTAGGGTGAAGGAAACAGCAGAAATGAGCTCAGTGAGCTCAGGAGGAGAAAATTAATTGAAACAAAGAAAACAAGGAACCAGTCAGTAACAAGGAAACAGCTTGGATGAAAGCACACAGGGGAGAGCAGGGCTGGGCTCTGGGCAGGACGGGTGGGATTGTGCTTTGCTGTCAGACTGGATGTGCAATGGGATTAGTGCATTAGGAACTGCAAGTCAAGAGTCTGATGGGATCAGGAGAAAGTATAGTGGGTGCACAAGGGGAAGGAATAAGCATGGAGCAAAGGATGAAGATTAGATAAGTAAAGCAGAAAAGTAGTGCAGACACTCTTTTGGCTTTGTAGTATTGCTATTTTATGTGGCTTTTTCCATGTCATGTTTAAATGGAGTTGATGTACTGGTTAGAATATATATCCATTGATTTCTGTGGTTGCACTTTCCATCTCTACTCAAAGAATATTTGACAGCATCCTCAAATAAAAGCTTTATCCAGAATTGTGTGCACTGCTGTTTTTCATTCACTCATTCTGTGCAGAAACCCTGAAGGAATTTTTTAGCAAATAAGTTCAAAATGTGTTTAGCTAATATTTTCACTTTACATTATACTCTCTTAAGCAGAGAGAAATGCTTTAGCACTTTTATCTTGTATTTACAAAAAGAAAAAAATGATTGGCATGGAGCTGGGAGTGAATGGAAGTGTGTTTTCTCAAACAAAAGTTAAATGGGGAAGAGAAATATTTCTTGCCCTCTTGAGGGCTGTTGATCTGTCAAATGTGGGTCTTACAGGAGTGGCATTCATTAAGAGTGTGTAACTCAGGTTTTGCTGTAGTAAAAGAAAAACTGGCAGTGGATGAACACGGAGAGCTGCAATAGGACTACATAAATATTTTTTCACCCGTCCTGGCTCTCTCTCCCAAGTCTGAGATAGTTTGCTCATGTGTAGTCACTGGAAAAGCCTAAAAATAAAGGGTGAGAGGAAAGGGTTCTATGTGCTGGTCAAGAGCCTTTATTTCCTTACAAGTCTTTGGAGCTGTGAAACATCTGGGTTTCGCACAGGATGCTTTTGGCATGTGTTTGTGAGGTAACATGCAAAAGCTGAAAAATTCAGAAAATGAAAAAGCAAACAGCTTTGCTTCAGTTTCTGGTGTGCAAAACAACTCCTAAGCAAATGTTTCAGTGATGGACCTATTGGTTAGGGGTTCCTTTGCTACTCTGTTCAAGGACACCACCATCAGCTGATCCGAGAGGCTGCATCCTGCCAAAGCACTGCCAGCCTGCCCACCAGGATCAAGGCACCCATCACAGATTATGGCTGCACACTTCACCTGGAACCCAAAATTGCACCAGGCAGCCCTTTAGGTAGTGAGAATGCATCTCACATGACATGTGTGACTTGTGCCTATTTAAATCAGCGCCCTGGGGATTTACAGCCTTATTTTTGGAAGGGGGGGGCTAGCTAGCTTCCAGCTCTATTTAAAGGTAAATTCAAGTGTCTCTGGCTGTGTGGCTGCATGTGCCCTTCTGAAATGCATTGGAGTAGCCCAGGAGACCACCCTGGCAGGGAGTAGGAGCTTGCATCCATTCCTGGTATGTGTGAGCATCTCCCCACCACCTCCTCCTCTGGATAACTGTTGGGCTGGTTTTATTTTTGCATCGTGGTTCCTGTTCTGATTCTTGTCTAAATCATCCTTATACCTGTATTATGTATAAAATTGCTGAAAGCTCCTTTTCCAGAGGCTCAGTGTGATTGACACAAAACTATCCTGAAATGGGAAAGCTGCAATTGTTGGAAAACGACAATTTTTGCTAGAAAATGTGCTGTTTTGAAACATATGCACCTAATTTAGTCATCGTGTGAGACTGGGTCTGCATAGTTGTCACTCTTGGAAAATACTTAGTCTTGAACAGAAAGATATCTCAGTGCCAGCATTTAATGGTCGAGGGAGTGTGTTGAATTGTTCCACTAACAGCAACCTTTGCTGAGCTAAACAATACAACTATAAATATTTCACTTGGCTATTAGCAGTTGGGTTGATGTACTCGATGGTTGGGAACAGCATGGCAGAATGGTCTGCTCCATTCACACAGAGGTCAGAAAACATTCTACATGATATTTATGGGTCTCATGCACACAATTATAGACATTTGTATTGACTTGAATCTGCTGTTGGCTTGGGGTAATCTTCTGTGGTTTGCTTGTGGGTTAATCTGGGAACAAAAATAAACCAAATAGTGACAGAGGAATCAAAAGCCAGAATCCACACTGGGGGAGTTAAGTGAAAAATGTCAAAATAATGGCAATTCAGACCCCCCTTTATACAATTAGAATGTAAGAATGAAACGTTTGGCGTTGTTATTTGGCTAGATTGACACACAGGGTGTTTGGAGTTGCTGGTCAGTGGAGCACTATGGATTTCCCTCTGGGGGCAAGGCATCCATCCAACCTTCCTGGCGGGGGGTGGGATTGGTTCTGTAATCAGAACAGCAACAATCCATCCTGAAGCTTCCTCAAGGTATTAGGGCTAAATTAAACAGTCTGGGACTTGTGTGTAAGCCCTAATGCACTTCAAGAGGCTTTTGTGGATAGGAGAATTTTGAAAATAATCAGGAGACAAACCCAAAAGTAACAGAAGAAAAGCCACAGGCACAAATCACCCTTGCAAAGGGGACCATAATACATTTTCTTTGTGTGGTGCAATGCTTAAACATCAGATTCTCTTAGGGAAGAGAAGATGCATGAACTATACAGCTCTATTCATGGCACTGCATTTAGAACTTGTTTTCTCTCCTTTGTGTATGTGTTCCATAGCTGTTCCAAAAATAGATATAGTCACAAATACCAAATTAGTAGAATTAGGCATCTTAAATCCTGGAAATACACCATTTTTAAATAAGAATCGCTACAGAGGAAATGTGGAATCTTATGCATATTGTGTTATGCCTTTATTTTACAAAACGTTCCGATTGTGTTTGCATGTGTGCATTTTCAGAGTCCATAATCTGCGTGAATTTCATAAGGATAAAAATGTCATGGTTGCACTCGGCTTTATTTGAAATTTTTCTTTACTTTGGAGGAGGACTGAAACATGATCACTGAGCTTTAGTCAGTATTGTAAGTGCTCCTAAGCAAGAAGTGACTGCAGAGTGTCAGCAGCCTTGTTAGATGTGATCATTATGATCATTATCAGTGACTTACTGATCATTAATAATGGCATTCATGTACAGAAGTACTCAAAAAATTAAAGTGAGGAGCCCACATTAGAGCTGTTCTGTCTTGCTCTTAGTTCTCAGTCACTTGGTCTTGGTCCATCTCACTCCGCAGACCAAGCCAGGTAAGCAGTCATTTTATTATTTTCCAGAATGCTGGAATGCTTTACAAGTATATCCATAAGGCCTGAGGACTTCATGAATCTGGAATGTTTTCGGGTGGCTCTTTGTTAGTAACGTCTGTGAATTCTGATTGTTCCTGATGGAAACTGGCAGGTGCTGTCATCTTGAGCCTCTGGCTTCAGAGATGCTCTGCCCAAGTTTTCTCCCACAGCAAACTTCACTGGTCCTAGTGGTTCTTGGCCCACCGGTTTGGGCCATGAATTAGCAGCCAAAAATTTGGAGAGATGGGTTTGAACTTCTGGGATTGTGAAAAACAAACCCTTTATTTTCCCTTCCTTGGCTGGGAGCAGTTTTGACTCAACCTTTGGACCAGAGTTGTAGCTTCCAAAAACTATTTTAAGTGGAAGGTATTGTCTGGAACGACTGTAGCGCACTCATTGTCCTTACTGTGGGAGGGGATGTTCTTGTCGATTTGTGAGAAATTTTCTTTCTTTCCCTGCCTTCTTTGTAGGTAGGTAAACACACATTTGTTTTCCTCTTCCTCTCTGAATCAGTCTAGTTCAGGGGCCAAACTTGCTTTCCCTGCTTGGCAGATAAAACATCTCGTAGATTCAAGTCAATATCCTCTTTCATATTTTTTAGATGATTCAACTGCTCATCAAACAACTGCTCTATCCCTGTGTTATAAAATAGTTGGGGAGTCATGGGACGTTCAGGGAACTGAGCCCAGGAGCTCCAGTTGCTGTGTGAAGATCGGTAGCTCAGGCCCATTGAAGTCAAAGGTTGGACAGGAGGTTCCTGTTTGTTCTTCAAACAAAAGCATTTCTTATGTGTTGGAGTGCTCTGTAATCCAACAGGCAGAGCTGCAGCCTTGGAATGGGTGGAAGCTGAAGTAAGCAAAGCACAGATATGAGGAAGAGGGAAAGGGGAAGAAGAGGAAGGCTGACGTATTGTTGTGCAGATGCCTTACACCTTAGTCTTGACCTCTGCTAAAAAGAAAATTTACTTTTCTAATGTTCTGCAGCAGGGCAGGTTCTTTTTTTTTTTTTTAATATCCCATTATTTTCCCATGTCCCCCCCGTGCACCTTACTTCCCACGAGTAATTATTTATTCTCAAAACCAGTTTGTTTTGCCTTTCTTGCATTACTCATAAGATTTATCTTATCACCGTGTACTTCAGAATTTGCAACATTTGTTTCCAGAGATGTTGTCTAAAGTGCAGTGTGATAACCTCTCACAGACCTGAGCACCGTGTCACAAGTGTCGCATTCAGCAAGGCTCCTGTAGATCACCAAGGGTCACAGGAGCAGCAAATAAATTATTCTGGGAGACCCAGAGCACTGGGGAGAGATAGTGATTGCTGATAGTGATTTGGCAATGTAATAAAACAGCAAGATATTTGAAAATTTAAGGAGTTTTTTGAGGTGATGAGTTTTCATTTGCTCTGATGAGTTGTAATAGCCAAAGCTTGGTGTGTCTTCCACAAAAAATGAGAACTTGCCCTTTAATATTTTTCACTTTTGCATAAATGGCTAGTACAGTCCCGTTTCAGTAATGAATTATTGGGAAGTCCATCTGGCAAGATTTTTGAAGAATGCCTCAGTGTCATTTTTAGGATGTCAATTCTTGTAGTGATTGAGTTTCTGTTTTTATTTAGTAAATGTAGTGCCTAAAGTATTATACTGTTCCAGAAGTCCCTTGGGGGCTTATTTTTTTTTTTAATTTTTTTTCCCCATTTAAATATTTACTTCTTTTATGAACTTGGGTTTGTTGGCTGCATTTTTTTGCTGGAGATCTCACCCCCTTGTGCTGGCACTGATGGTCCCAGGCTTGTAAATACAACATGAATTAGAGACAAGAAAGACTGGAAAGATGGAGCACAAGATACTCAAGGAAATCCTCAGCTTCTCCCATCCCATGACTCTTCTGGTCTGGGGTAAAATATTGGTGATTTCTCTTGTGCCCACATTTGTTATGCGAATTTTTCTGTGTTGTGAAATTGTAACTACTGCACAGTTACTGTAGTCTGGGGCAAATCTGAAAGTAAAATAGAAGCTATCTATTTTATTGTATCTTAAAAAACAATACAGCAAGCTGATAGTACAATTTATTTTAGGTATTGCAGTGTTCCCTAGATGTTATAAAAAGTGTGTATGTCTGACAGTCGCATTTCAAAGAGTTTTCTCAATGTACTAATTAATTCTCTTTAAATAAACAGTCATGCAAAAAATGAAATACAACATCAATATTTAATGGCATCTGCTTAAAACCCTCCCAATCTAGACTTCTGTATTTGTGTGGGGGTGATATTCACACATCCCTGATAAAGGGAGGATGGAATGTGTGTGTTTTCTTTTCATTTGAGGAATGAATTACTCCTTAAAGATGTGATTGTGAGGTGCCCTACATGGCCCTGTGCAAAAACAATGAAAGAAACAGCTTCATCTCTCTTGAGGGGCTGCTGCACTGTGAATCCTGTGGATTTACCAGAAAGGGAGATTCTGTTTCCTGAATGTAATGACCCAGTCTCTGCCTTGCAGAATTATCCAGAAGCAGCAAGTCTGCAGAAGTTAATCTGACAGTGGGCTGAAGTTTTTCTCTTGCTGCAGGACACAGGAGCCCAAGTGAGCAGCATCTTGCTCTGCACACCACATTGTTTCATGTTCCTCTGCTGAACTGCACAGCAATGAGCTGACCTAAATTTGTGGTTCTCTTGCGAGCTGTCAGTCTGCTCTTAAGCTGTTTGCAGTACTTTCATCTGTGAACTGCCTGTGTTTGATGTTAGTGCTGTGTTATCAGCTGCTGATGTTAAATGGAGAATCATTCCTCTTGTGAAGGAGTGAATTTGTGACAGATTTGCCTGCAATTTGTGGGCACTGTTTATGCCAGAGTTGGGGAATCCATTACTTTCTGGAAATGACAAGCGTTTGTTAGACTTCCTCCCACAGCAGTGACAGAAAAGAGCAGCGCTGTGCTTGCCATCCTCTTTTAATGCTCCATGGTTTGTTATTGCTGTGATAGGAAAACACAAGGAGCTGGTTGTAATGTAAGCATTCCTGTGTTTATTTGCTGGTGGTGTTGTGGTAGCCTTCCACTTGATCTTCCAGGAACGTGAGAAGGGTGGAAATCAGGATGACATATCTGTAGTTTTAGTCACAAAGTTCCACCCCGTGTGCTCTGTGAGCAGCATACTTTGCTATTACAGAGTCCTAACGAACTGATTAATTAAGAAATATTCCTGTAACAAACACTGTACTGTCACACTGACCCAAACTTAACCAGCAGCTCTCCATGGCGAAGATTTTAATAACATTTAACCATGGTTTGTGTGAGTCCTTTGACTAAGCACATCATGATGTATGTGGTGTGGTGGTCTTGGTTTTGTTTGCCCTCAAGGCACAAGAATGCTTTTTATTGCTGTCCCAGTAACCAGTCCAAAGTGCAGCAAGCAGCTTTACACTTGAAAAACTGTAGCACCCTTTCAGGAAATATCTGCGGCGCCTCAGATTTTTTCAGCCTGCTCACACATTCAGAGCCCCGGACAAGCAGCTTAAGATCTGAATGAGATTGTTCACCAAATGAGTTGGTGCAGCATATTAATTTGCTGGTGCTTCTAAATGCCTGCAGTGTTACAAGAGCCTGAAATGGCACCAAAATACCAGGAGCTTTGTTGGCTCTAAACTCCTTAAAAGAGAGTTTTAAATTCTTGTCTGCTTGCTTTAGCCTTACCAGCTTTATAAAGTATTTGGAGATCTGCATTTCAGAAAGGTTAGGCTTAGGAAAGTTAGTAAGAGCTTTTCCTGGTGGTATTAATTGTCTTGGAACTCGATTGTGCTCTGGATTTTACTGTATAACTGATTATATGAGCCTCCTATTTGTGCCTTTATCTAGCTGCTAATGGATATGTTTATAGCATGGTTTTATGCATAGGATTTATGTTAAAAAAATATTTGCCTTTGCAGTTAGGTAAACTAACATAATGTGGTTTTAATGAGGCTGGACACAGACTCAGCCTGGTTTTATGTGTGTTTTCAGTTTTATTTTTAAGTCAATATTTAAATGCCAGAGTAGAACTGATATGACATGAAACCATTTTTCTTTTTTTTTGTCTTTGTCTGGTGAGCCAACACCCTCCTCCTTCAAAATCAATATTCTGGCTGGCAGCTGGAGAGGGATATGAATTGTTGTCAAAAACTACAAAGGGTTTAAAATGTTGGAAGTCAATTTTCAAGGTCTTGAAGTAGATGAGTTTACTTAGATGATGAACTCAAATATTTTAGAGCTAAAAAATCCAGTGTTCCATGCTGTCCCTTATTTCACTGTTCCTAGATTTAGGTAAATATGTAGTTCTAGAAGATGAGGTGAACAGCGGCAAGTGGTCAGGCTGGTGTGACCCAAGTGTGGTTTTTAATCTTGACTCCAATCAGCACTGCTTTAAACTGGGTCATGATTTTCTTCACAACTTTGTCAGAAAACTATATTAATAGGAGGCTGTTTACTGATGTAATTTCCATTAGTATTGTAAAGATGTTTCTTCAAGGGCAGTGAAAGCTTGAAATCTACATCATGATATCATCGTTGTTATAGCACGAGGTATAAAATATTCACATGTGTTTTTGGAACCTAAGGAAATGAGATTGTTGTCACAAGAAAACTGGATTACCCCTTTTGCTCAGCTAGACTTGCCTATCCAGCTTAGGAGGAGAATATCCTTGCTGAGGGAAGCAGTCCTTACTTAAAGGATCAAAGGATGTTGCTCTTCTAGCTCAGGATGGCAAAATGTCATTTATTCCTAATGCTTAGGTTTCCAAGCCATATTGGTCAAAAGAAACTGTAATTGTTGATTTATTTCCATAAAATGTTCTGACTGTTTTTCTTTGAGAGGCCGGAGGCCGTGTAGAGAGCCAGACCAAAAGGTTTGGACAGTCTGTAGCTGCCCTACTTTCTAGAAACTGTAATTTTAGGTTGTGTTGGCTGCCACGGTATGGTCAGCACAGTGAACTTGAGCTTTGTGTGCTGGGGCTGGGAGTGTGGCTGTCCTGCAGCGTCCCTGTGGCACAGGCAGCAAACCACGGAGCCTCGCTCCTCACACTCTGGTTCCCCATGTGGCTCTGATTTCTGAGAGCTGGGCTCTGGATCTCTGGGAGTAAAGGCAGCACTTAGCACAACGAGGCTGCTGTTAGACTGGGGAGTCTTTGCTGATGCTAAACTTGCTTTAAATGTTCTCTGATCAGGTGCTCAGGCACTTAACATTGATGGATGGTAGAGACAATTGTGCTATTAGCTCTAGTTCTACACGTTTTGTGAGTGTCATTTTATGGGGTAGGGAACCCTGATTTCTTGCCTTTTACAAGGCTGGGTGGCGCGTGGTCTCTTTATTCTTCCTGTGTGAATGTTTGTTCAGCGTGATGGAGTTAAATTCACCTCTTTCTCTTCAGATTCTTGCAATTGTCATATGTCCCGTGGAGAATGTCAAGTATCCCTGACGGAGCAGCCTGGATGACTCCGTCACAATCCCGGGTGCATTGTGCTGCTCTCTTGACTCTGCAAACCTGAAATGCGTGTGGGAGAACTTTCTCCTGTAGTCTAGCGCGTAATTTAATTGATGTTTGTTTGGTAATTTGCCTCAGACTAAATTATTCATTGTCACCACTGAACAAATGCTTTGTATGCTTCTGGTGGGGTCAGCATTTTGCACAATGTTTCCCCCTTCTTATTCCACCTACTTTGATGCATTCATTTAGTTTTGCTGCAGTTGTAGTGCTGAGAGAGGCTTCTGTTGGGAGAAGGGAGAGAGCCAGGGGGTTTGAGAGGCTTTGTACACTGATTATTCAGTTAAGGGAAACTCGATTACTTTTCCTCAGATTTCAACTTTGATGTAACACAAGTTCACACTGTAATTAGTGGGAGTTTTTACCTGAGGATAAACTTCATAGAAATGTCACAGCAGTGAGCAAGTGAGAATAGGAAGATAGGCTCTCTTCCTCCAAAGGATAAGAGACTGAAGTAACTGAAGAATTATTATCAATAGCAATTCATGACTTGATGCACAGGTTTCTGATCCTTGGCAAGACGTGTCAGTGGTAGAGTTGCCATGTTATTTTTGGTCTGACCATATTTTAGCTTGGTAATTCTATGGCTGCCCAGGTGACGCTGTCTTTTGTAGAGGAAGAGAAGCATGGCAAGGATCAGCTTAAAGTTGGAATATTTTATGCAAGTGGGATCAGACTGAAACAATGTTTTCATCAAAATTGAGATAAATGGCCCAACTCCAGGACATTGCAGAGTGCAGACGCAGCTGGGGTCAAGCTCTTCCCTGAATGTTTATCAGTGAAAAACTGAGAGGAGAAAGGTATTGGGTAAAAGAAAAATATGTGACAGGATCTTAGAGGACTGTCTTGGTTGCCATTTTTACAGCTACCGGAAGGGCCAGGTCTTACTGTAATAAAAAATCTGTGTGAGAAATAGAGGGATTTAAGGCACAAAGCCTCTACAGCTTTCTTTTGGCTCTATGCTTGTATTTTTGGCCTTGTTCCAGAATTTATCCATTATTTGCCAGTGTAGCTTGACTCCACTCCACAGAGTGGATTGTATGAATAGATAATTCTGAATTATGGAATGCACTTTGAACAGAGTTTGTGAACATATTTTGAGGTGACCAGCTTTGCTGTTTGCAGATATTTTAAACGTTATGCACTCTGACATTGTTGTTCTATCCATTGCATTCGATTTCCGAGTTGCATACATCTCTGCTAATCTTCCTGTTCTGGAAACTTCGCTATTTCTTGGATCAGAGTGGAAGCACCTAATTTAATTTCTGGGTTAAAAATGGAATGCAGTGGCGGATAGAAATACTTCAGGCATAGCAGTAATCTTATTTGGTCTTGAGTGTGAAGTGGCTCTTGAAAAATCTAGGATTGTATTTGTCATGTCATGGTATTTAAGGTATTAAATGCTTTTTGAACCCCATCTACAAAGAAGTTTTTCAGCAGTTTGTTCCATTTAATTTGGAAATGAGAGGAGGGAACAGTCAGTTCATATCTTCACTTTTCTTTTGAACTTTAGGGGAGGGTTTGGAACACTCTGAACTGGGGGAGCTTATTTTTTTAACCCTAGTTATTGCCATTGCTCCAGTGATTCCAGGAGTCGGCCTCAAGCTAAGCAGAATTAGTGATTTTTACATTTTTCTTTTCCAAGTGTCTGCATAAACATCCTGGACGGACACGGTGCCTGGACTGGGCTTTGGTCAGTTCTGGTTTCACAGCCAGGGGAGGAGGTGAAAAGGAGTACCAGGAGTAAAATGAATAAATAAATCTTTGCATTAACGTGTGTAGAAAAGAGCTTTGTACACGTGCTCAGTTCTACACCCACCAGGGGATTTATTTAGTGGAGATTAGAAATTTTGCTGTTGAGAATACCAGGCATACCTGGCGAGACCTTTGCTGGTTTTTTTAACTGTTATCTTTTTGGGCTAATTTTGATAGAGGGAGACCAAGGACTCTTTATTTGCAAACTGTAACAATGTCACTGATTGTTTTTACGTAGTGATAATAAAAAAAAGAAAAAAATTAATCCCCTCAATCCCCTTTCCTAAACTCCAATTGTGTGCTCAGAGCTGAATCCTGTTCAAAAAGGTTTGATACTAATGAAGAAATTTTGACTTTGAGGATGCATAAAACAACTTGGGTTTTCTACGTGATGAAACTGGTATGGCATTGGTTTGTGATGAAGTTGACAAAAAGCTAATTTCCCCAAAAAAACATTCCCACAGACAGCGACAGTTTGAAGTATTGTTCTTGTGGATAAGATTCTGTAATTGTTATTCAGTATGGTTTTGGATAAGAGGGCAGAATTGCCTTTTTTGTGTGTGTTCTTTTAAATGGATCAGCAGGCTCGTTTGGCTTTCTATTGTAGTTACCCATGCCATGCAATAAGCAGGAACACTCTATGGCTCGTTTTTAATAATCAGTACACGCTGCCCAAAGGGGAAACCGTGGGCAAGAGCTCTTGTTGATCTTTGTTTTAACAGCTGGTATTATTAAGGGAGAGCCTCGCAGACTGGGAAAAAAAAAAAGAGGATGAAAATCAGTCAACAGTTAATCCAAGATGTGACCAGACAGCAAAAGATTTACTGGGAATTAGTTCTAAAATTGCATTTGTTCAAATAATTTCAGAAGAAAAGAATGGGTGTGTATTAAATCGGGGAAGTGGGATGGTGCTGGGGAACAGTGAAAAGTTGCAACATTTGTCAACTGAAAAGCCTTCCTGGAATAACAGCAGTGTGTATTTAGCATTGTTACCATGCTGCAGCTCGGGTCTGGAGCTCTGCTGCAGCTCATGATTTATACTGTCCTAGCAGCAGAGCCCCACAAACCAGGAGGATCTGCTCATTTTCAAAGCTCTTGTTTATAATGCACGGAACAGTGAATCCCTGTGGGTCCTTGCAGCTTTCAGGCTGCAGCTCTGGATACTGTCAGCAAAAACCAAATCTTTCTCCCATTCCTGTTCCCCCAGGATGAGCAGAAGGAGGAGGTTAGCATTGCTTTGTTTTGTTTCTTTGGTTTCTTTTTTTTTTTTTTTTAAGTGAGTTTTGTGGGTATAATTAATGCTAATGGTAGAGATGCATCATCTCTCTGGCCTCAGTAGATTTTAATAGTTATGAGCCTTTGCTTAGCTAATGAGTCTGGATTTTAATGTCTGGATTCTGCTGTTTATCCTCATACCTAGTACAAATAAGGTCACTTAAATCAGTTGAATTGCACTAGAATCACCCAAAGAAGCAGCATGTGCATGTTTGTCTCCAATTTAAATAACTGAACAAGTGCATAAAAAAGTGGAAATGCACTCAATCCTTCAATAAAAATAGTCCAACTTAACATCTGGCCTTAGTTGAAGTTTCTCTCTTATTATCTTGCTCTTTAAGAGTTTTCTTACATCTTGGGTTGTAATTTGCACATTATAATGTATTTTGAAACAAAACTGTATCTTGTTCTGGGGTTTCTTGAGTGTGTTTTTTAAGCAGAATTGCAGGTTTGAGAAGTGGTCCTTTCTGAATGGGCTGCTCATGACAGATGGTTCTCATTGTGGCAAAGTCATGCAGTGCCTCAAACCTCAAAGTGTAGAAATTTATTTGAAGGAAATGAATTGCTGCTGTATCATGGCCATCTATGAAAAGTGTCCTTGGCCATTGCAAATGGTGATTTTTGAGCTTTGCCTTTTCCTTATTCAAAAAGAGCTATAAAATTCATTTTCAAGAGCATGGAACTGTGACACCTCTAAGAAGCAAATTTCCTGTTTCAAGAGATGCAACACTATCTTTAGAAGGATCTCCCACTGATACTAGCAGGTGATGCCTCAGTATGGTCTTTTCCTGTTTGAATAAAACCAAAATAGCACCTAGTGCTCCGTGCTGGATGTGCTGCTGTCCATGCTGTCCAGGACATGTAACCTACATAATTTACCATCAAAAACTCCCTTGTTCCCAGAAAACAAAGGAGAATCTTATTTGTTCCTCACCATCCAGTATTTGGCTCAGTTGCTGTTTCTCTTAATCACGTGTTGCTCATCAGCTCTGTCCTGCTGCAGCTGAGCTGATCACATCCTCCTGCCTTCCCACTCCCCAGAATTAATCACTCTTCTGTTATCTTACCTCTTTCAGCATCTTTCTGAGCTGCTGCAGTACCAACAACCACATCCTCTCTCAGATTGAACATCCCCTCTCTCACCTTCCTTCCTGGCCGCTGTGTTAGCGCAGTAACTTGCCCTGTTGCTATGGAGGGACTACAAGTTCTGCTTTACCACATCCTTTGCAGGATGCAACAGGGGGAGGAGGAGGCTGGGTTTGACCCCAGGGAGGCAGAGCTGGAGGTTTGAGGCTTCAGCTGGTCTGGGCTCTGGTGAGGAAGGCTCTTTGTTGCAGTGGTAAGAGCAGCCCTTGGGGGCAACACCAGAAGGTTTCTTGCAGGATCACCTGCTCCTGGAGCTCCACTGCTTCTGTGGCCTCTGACTCAGAGCCTGCTGGCTGCTGCAAAAGGAGCAGTTTCACTGCACAGCTGAGGCTGTGAGGAGAGAGAAGGAGACATTGAGACACTGAGAACATTTGTGTGAATGTGTGACTGCTTGGCAGGCAGTGACATCGGTTGTACTCACACCGGGAGCTTCTCCCCTGAACCACGTGCTGGGTTTGCCAGGCTTCCATAATAGGTGTCAAAGTGGGTCACCACAGCAGGAGTGTGGCTGGACTCCCAGTCACCTCTCCAGCAGGCAGAGGTGGCCTCTTGCTGGCCTGTTGCTCTGTGTGCTGCCCAGAGAGCCACTCTGCCTCCCAGCCCAGCTTTGGGAGCTTGGTGTTGGCTTTGCTGCTGTTCACAGCTCTATAACCCAGTGCTGTGTTTTACTCTGGTGTTGGGCACCTTCTCTACAAGGAGGTTTGACTTTCACCAGTACAAAGTTCACCTCTTTCTGTTGGAATCCAAAATGCAGAGAGCCCTCAGAACACTGCGACGGCAGGCCAAAGCTTAGAATTAAATACAGGGTTTGATTTGAGACCTTGGAAAAGGCTTCCAAACCTAGAAACTGGAAGTGAGAATGTGGATTTGCAGTTTAACTAGAGACATGTTAAGCTAAGTAGAGAAAAGTTAAAATTTAAGATATAGAAAATACAGAAGTAGCTACAAAGGTCATAAGAAGTTCTGAGCTGTAGCACAATAGGCAAGTGTGTTATAATATGATAGGATGAAAAAGCCTGCATTATGGCAAAAAATGTAAGACAATTTAATTGGTGATTTGATCAAAAATATAAATAGTCTTGCTGGTGGTGTTTTATTGGTTAATAAATCCTTAAAAGGTCTTGTAACTAGAGGTCTTGTGACCTCTGACCATGCAATGAAGACTGTTCAAACTTCACCTTCCTGAAACTGTAAGAAGACAAGAAATAATAAATCACACCATCAAAAGCAACTTAGAGGTCCTGTCTCTCATTCATAAAATTCCCGGCAGCTTTCATTAGCGGGGGATGTTCCTGTGCAGCTCTGCTGTGGGTGGATCTTTTGGTGAGGTGTTGCAATCAAATTGGGTCCCTGTCAGCCCTGATGATCTGGTTGTTCTCCCAGGACTGGCCATGCCTCAGAGCAGCTGGAATATTCATGTTGCTCTCCAGGTGCTGGCCTCTGTGCCAGCTGCTCACAGCTTTTCTCAGAAGCGCTTCTTGTTTGAATTAAGTCAGGTTTTTATCCAGGTAGGGTTAAGGTTTAGCTAAAAACTGCCTATGGAGCAGCACCCTGGATTAATTAGCAGGAGGGGTCACTCCTGAGTTTGTGGAAGGTGGTTTTTTGAGTGGGGATGAGTGTGGTTGGTTTCAGAAGCAATTACAAGGCTGTGCAAAGGGCCTTGCTATTATACTGGGGCAATGTTATTTTCTATCCAAATTAAAACTGGCATAAATATTAGAACTTATTTTGTTTTCCAGCTTCAGCAAAATGCTGAAGAGGGTAAGCAGTTCTAGGCTGAAATATGGCCCAGAAACTGCTTTATTAATAATGTCTATTGAAATAGGCAGAACAATTAGAATTGAGTTTATCTAGCATAAAAGGTATTTCAGTCTAAAACATAATTCTGTTTTCCACTCTTGCTTTCTGTCAATTCCCCTTCACACAGGTTTGAAATACATTCAATTTCCTAATGATGCAGCAAAGAATCTTCTGTTTCTTTTTGTGATCTCCTAGCTAGATCAAGTTCCCAGGTGAATGTAAGAGATGGAATAGTTAACCTTGAGGGCTTTATGGAAAAATGTGTTTAGGGGATGGCAAAGAAAGGAAGTTGGAGATGGGCAAGTAAGATGGCTTTTATCTCTGGGCTGTTTATTATTCAGCTCAAGCAGAAATCGTGCCTGTTTGGGCATCCTGGTGAAAAGTAGGGAGGAATTTATTTAATACTTGAAGGGTAGAATGAAATGAAGCATGTGTGGCTGCAGAGGTGATCTGCATGACAACTGCATGTGATCATAAATAGCTTTGTTAACGAGAACCGGATGTGTGGGGGAATGGAAGGTTCACTCAGCAAACGAGCAGGGAAGCCACAGCATGGTTTGGGTGTAAAGCAGGCAGAGATGGTCTCCCTGCTCCATTTCTCTGTGCTCCATGCTGCTGAGAGTGTTCCTTGTCTCTGCTGCAGGAAGGGAAAGGTTGGTGTCCTGTTGCATCCATAATCGGGGTGTTTGTTTAGTGTCATTAACTGAGGGTTTCACTGACTGTTGCTGACAAGTTTGTGTGGGAAGTTCATTCTCATCAGTAGTGGCTGAGTCAACAGATGCTGAATTGCTTTGGTATTTTCTACTCATCTCTGCTTTCTGCAAGGCTCTTGCAGTGGTAGCCTGTATTTTATGCATTTTCTTTCATTATTAATTTGCCTGGAGACTGTTAACATTTGCATATAGCTTTATTGTAGGTCTCTGAGGATCTGTGATCTGAATTCCCGTGTACTCTGCCAGCACTGTAGTGCCATATGGGACTCAGCCGAGCCTGTGAAGGGCTCATCATCTTGTTAATTATTTTTATAATTTGAAGTTGTTAAACCACGGAATCTAAAAAAGTAATTTAGAAATTGAACACTGTAATGTATTCCTGATCTTCACTTTAATTCCTTTTTGCCTCTGAAAGTGAATGAGAGTGTTTTAAAAAAAGAGGTGTGGGAGGAGAAGGTATGATCAGAGGTAAAAATTAGCTATTAATTCCCCTATTACTATTTTTGCTGTTAATGACCGTATGCAAACAAATAATCCTGTGAGGAAACAGAATCAAACTCACTGGGGAATGAGGTAGTAGAAATTCTTCAAATATTCTTAATGTTCAAGAATCCTGAGTCTTTTATTGCTGCATTAGAATTACAGGAGGCATGTGCTAAATATAAAGGCTTTTCATTTGCTATTAGCATCTGAATTTTCAGCATAGTCTTTCTTCATTATTTCTCTGTGTTAGTATTCTTAATTTCACACTTCTGCACTGTCACTGGTGAAAGCAGCAGAAAGGGTGACAGTGACAGTTTAGCCTGGGTACTGGTACAGTAAATGCTGCCAGCTCAGTCTGCTCTGCACAGGTTTGACAGGAAGATTTAAATTGCAGAATTAATTGGTAGATTCTCCTAGAATCTAATGTTTTGTTCACAGCTGAAACGCAGTAGAAACCCCAGTCCTTCTGGCCTGTCTGCGTGTTGGAAGTGGGCAGGGTGAGTCTGGCTGCAGACTGAGGCTGCAGCTCAAGAGAAAAGTGAGGACGTCCCCTTTATTTCCCTCAATGTCGAGGCTGAAGAAGCCCTTTGGTGGCAAGTGAAGGTCCATCACTGGATCTGAATGTGTGTTGAACTATTTCACAATAGGTGGAAGCCCTCTAGAAAGAGGAAGGAACCTCTCACTGAGCTGATCTTCAAAGACCTCATGAATAACACTTTATTGCTCAATAATTGGTTGTACTCCATGTTACATGGCCAAAAAATAGGAAGAAGGTTTTTCGTTTTTTTTTTCCTTTTTTTTATTTTTTTTTTTCCTTAATGGCTAACTTTCCTTTTCCCAAAATACATAGCTGAATAATGTGACTTCAGGAGGGCAGTTGAGAAGAGGGGGATTCAACAGCTTAAAGTAACTGTTCAAATGAAGCAAAGCAAATGGGCAGCACTATTTCCATTTTAAGCATTGTCAGGGTAAACAAGCATGCAACCGAATTTCAGAAAGAATGAAAGAATGCATGGATGAGAAGTTATTTGGGCAGCAGTAAAAGCACCAGGAGAGAATTAATGGAAACAGAAATAAAGTTAGAAAATTAATTTAGAAACACACTCTGCCTTAGGGTTAAAATATTCAAAACATTCTGGGTACTTGGATGTCAAATTCCTGTTCAAGTTAATGACTGAAGTTTTGCTTCCCCCTTTTGAGCTTCTATTTTTATGTGTGTGCTCGAGAACGTGTTGAGCTCTGAACAGTTTGTTTCGAGCAGCAGGGGCTGTGCTTTCCCACCTGTGTGGGTCAGCTCCTGTGTTCAGCTCCTCCATCAGCTGTTTGTAGTGGCAGGTGTTGCTTTGGGAAGTGGTGGAATCTGATGAAAGGGGTAAGTTACAGTTACACAGGCAGTTTAATGACATGGACACTGTGGTGATCAATTAGAAGTCTATTTTTTTGTGAGCTGATAACACAATAAACACCTGAAACTGGGAGAAGATGAGATTTGGCACTTTGGAAGGACACAATTACATGAAGGCTGTGGTGGGAGCCTACTGTGATAGACAACTGACTGTCAGTGCAGTATTTCTGCTCAAAGAACATTGTTAGGTGTGAACCAGTCTCTGAGGCAGAGGAAAGCAGTGAATTCTTCTAGAAAATGTTTTGATGTTTCTTTTTCAGAGAAAACAGGTGTGGTGTGACCTTTTGTTTCTCCCTCGCTGTGGTCAAGTGGGAGTATTCTTACTGAACATTGCATCATATTTCTTGCCTTGTTTTCTTGAATGCTAAAGCCCTGTGGAGTTTATTGTTTCCTAATGTTCTCCCTGACTGGAAGGGTGAGGATGCTGCAGAAACGAACAGAGGAGAGTCTGTGTATTGAAACTGAAAGCTGAAACAGCAGCTCATGGGGCACCTGAGCCCTCTTGCAGCTGATGACTGAACCTGTAGGGCTGCAGTGGCACAGCTCACCTGCTAAACCCTCTGTGCCAGGGCTGGTACATTCTGTGCTGAAAGCATGTGTTGTTCTCATCAGGCCCCAGAATAATTGGTGGTTTTTTTAACTCTGGATTCCTTTCAATAATGCATTATTGTTAAGAACTTTGAGAAAAGTAAATCAATTTCTAAAAAGTGTTGTCAATATTGATTATTTGAAGGCATGATGTTGTTAACTGCTCTTAAAAAATCTCTTTTCCAGAAGTCCTGTTTTGCATTGATAATGTGTATCCCTGGACTTTGGGATTCCATGAATTGAAGGTTATACTGCATGATCAACACATTTTGTGTCCTCTGTCATCCCTAAATTCATTAACTTGAACTCAGAGCCTTTGCCTACCTTCAGTGTCCCTTCAGATGCATGAAACAAGGAGGACAGTCTGTCCCTCTGGCTGCACTGCCCTTCCTTTGGAATCTCATGCTCAGCCAGTGATGGTGTTGCCAATTTTACTGCCTTTTTTTCATCCTCAAGGCACTCAGCAAAGGGAAGGGACAATGGAATGCGTGACCCCAGTGTAACACACTGCTGTGGGGCGTTGGCTGCTGAGTGAAATGGCACTGGGGCCAACCCTGTTCCATGCCCAGAAAAGAACAGAAACTCTTCTCTTTAGCAAATCTGCAGAGTTACACTTCCCCTTGCCTCTCTTCTCGATAGTGGAGGTCAGTGCTTGTACTTTTGAGGTGGTTCTGCCTAGAGCTTGGCACGGGGCAAGTGCCTCATCTCCCTTTATAAATAGAAATTCAGCATCTTCCCCTGGTTGATCTGTCTGTGACAGCTGCACCACCGTGTGCTCCTCTTACACTCAGGAGTTTTGTTTCACCAAACTTGGCCTAGTGAGGCCTGAGAAACAGTCCAGCAGGTCCCTCTGTGGGATGCCAGCCCATACTTAGGCAGCTACCTGGAGTCATTTCTGGGTTTTTATGCCAACTCTCATCTAAATGATGCTCTGAGAATTGATTCAGGGTGGGATGATGGTGGGAGGTTTGGACAAGCCACCACCAGGGTTGCCTTTTCAGGGTGAACCAGCTCTGTCTTGAAATCTTGAAGGGCAAGATCCCCTTGAAAGGCATTCTTTCCTCTGGGAAACCTTGACCTTTCCTCTTTGGATGGGGTCACAATAGGATAATAAGCTGCTTTCTTGGTACAAAAATGATCTATCTGATAAAAGTGGTTAAATTTGCTTACGGGGATTACAGAGTGAATTTCCCTGCCTGAGATTTCCCTTCTCTAAATCAGGAGTGTGTGAATCCATGTAAACTTGTGACTAATGGACTTCCCCATGGGGCATTTATTTTATATGCATGTGTTTATGTTAAATAATGTAAATTGTGGAAGAGCAGGTTGTGGGAGAGCTGGAAGACCTCTTTATCAGAAACCTTAGAAAGGCCGTGTTTGCGTTACTCTCCTGACTCCAGCACAGTCCCAGGGATGGAGAGGTGGTATTCTTGAAGCAGAGCAGAAGATGCTTCTCTGTGCTGAGCTGAGCCCTCTGGCAGGAGGAGCAGCATTGTCACTCCTGATTTTGCCTTCTCCCCAGCTGAAAACTGAAACTGTCTGAAATTGAGATTTGTGTATAGGCAAACCTGTCCATTTTTAGTCTGTGTATTCCTTTTCTGCGGAATACACGCATCCTCTTTGAGTGACTGATGCTACTCTGGTTCAAGGGGGATTTGTACTGCTGGAAGTAAAGCTTTTATTCTGTGTAGTATGATTTTTTTACTTCAGTTGCCCTTAAGCACTTCCTCGTAGTTTCTGGAGCACTTAGTCCTGGAGCACTGAGAAGTTCTTTGCTATTTTTGTAACATTATACTATTACCTTTTCGCTGTTCTGCCCCCAGTGCCTCTTTAATTGACTAGAACTGACATAACTTAAGTTGAAGCTTAGTCTGGTTTGGCTGACTTGGTTTTGAAATAGTACCTGATGCTAAACCAGAGCAAACACACCATGCACAAACCCTGTGTATCCTATTCCACATATTTCCTGCTGGTTTAACTCACTTCTTGATGGTGTTTAGCAAATTTTGTCTTCTTAACGTGGTTCCTATTTCTCCCCTTCAAATTCGAGTTAAGCAGTTTTATTAGCAGCTTTATTTTCTTTATTAGCTCCTGTACATGACTGTATTCAATGCTGGCAGAGTCCCTCCTACCAGCAGTGGAACTCGCTGTCACTGCCAGCTGTGCTACAGAGCAGAAAGTGGGATTTGATAAAAGCAACATATTCACAAACCAGGCTTTGTTGTAGCTTTCAGTTATTTTTTCTGCTCTGTGTCTGAAGGGAGTGGACTTGTCTGGCTTTTGTAACTCAGTGATAGCTCTGCAAACTGAGCCACAGGGCCAAATCTTTTGCAGAAAAGCATCACTTGTGTCAGAACCTTTGGTAGTGGCAGCTCAGCATCCCACCCAAGTCTAGTGCTCTGTGTATTTTTTTGGAAAACACGATCAATCTAATCTGTAGACTGTAACTTGCTCTCTCTTTTTCTTGTAAACCGTAATGGAACCTGAAGCCAAGTAAATTTGTCTGATATTAAAGCCCATGTTTATTTTACACTGTCAGAATAAGTTTTCAATGTATTACAGTTTAAAAATTGTATTTCAAGTAATGTAGAAACAATAACTTCTGCAAAGCTGTGTGGAATGGACTGTGCAATTTGAGTGTTGTTGAAGTAACCGAACTCTGAAAAATAAAGTGATTATAATTGAAACCTGCAGATAGTGATAAACTGGCTTGGGTAATTAATTTGGATTTAGAGTTGCTTAATTTCTCTTGGCGTTTGCAAATCCCAAACTGACTTGTGGAATGTTCTTGATTTTATTGAAAACATGTGTGACTGTTTTTGAGGACAACAATATTTGAAGAACAAAGTAGTGTCTGTATATAGATGGAGGTGGACAAGAAAACTTTCAGAAAACGTGGCTTGTGTCATTTTGGGGGGCAGTGTCTCATCTGCTTGAGAACAAAACAGACTACAGAGGAATTGAAGCCTGCTCTGTAAAAAAGATTGACTGTTCTCAATAACATTGTAAATTCATAGCACTGACAAAGCTGGAGTTTAAATCTACAACTTTCATATGAAAATCAGAATTTTTAATTAGGAGTAGATCCCAAATTCATGGAACTTCTATTAGTTCTTCAGAGTCAAAATACTGTCAAGGGTATCTATTTCTTGTCCTACGTTTAACTATGGTTTTATATTAGGAGATGGTATTTAGTAGAATTGCCAGTATTTCTGGAATGAAACTGATACAGAAATGAGTAATGAAGAATGTTACTGAATTGGGCTCATGTTAAAATACAGATTTCTGTTGATTAAAAACCTGTCTCACTATAAAAGTATCTAACTGGTAATGGAAAATATTAACAATACTTTCTGTATGGCAGTACTCCCTTAGTGAATTAATTTGAGTTGTCTCTGTGTTCAGTGAGACTAAACTTTATTTTTTTGATTCATTGCAGGACCAGTTTGACAACTTAGAAAAACACACGCAGTGGGGTATTGATGTTCTGGAAAAGTACATCAAGTTTGTAAAAGAAAGAACAGAGATTGAACTCAGCTATGCAAAGCAGCTTAGGTAAGTTGAAATGTAAAATTCTGGACTTTGAGTTGCATCTCTTCAGAGTTTGTAATCATCTCTAAGTTTGCTGTGTCAGGGATGATTTGTTTATAATAATGGCTTTTAGAAAATAGCTTTAATTTAAAGATTGGAAAGTAAAAGTTCATTTAAGATCCTGTTGTATTATATCTGCTAGTAATCATATGTTTTGCAAAAGGAGAGGTTACTGAGGTGGCCCAGCAGCACACTAGGCCTTACTCATGGTTTATGCATGATTAATGGCTCAGGCTTTGAGGACAGCACTGTCATGTTTTCCGTGAAATTGGGGCTGCTGTGCAAAAATGCTGAAAGGTTTAAGAATTCAATGGAATAATGATCATTTGTGAGGCGAAATTTAGGTTTTCTTTTCCTAAGACAGGCCCTTTTTGAATGTGCATGGGGAGGAACTGCAGGTCAGAAAGTCAGCCCCAGGCCTTGGTAGTTTTTCTTGTGTAGCTAAGAAGGGTACAGCCTGAGATTTGAATTAGTTTTATAATCTTTTGGGGTGTCTCCTGATCAGAGCAGAGATCTTTGTGAACTAATCTCAAATAACTCCTGCTGGGTGCTTTCTACGTGTCCATGTATGGTTTGATTGTAGACAGAGACGAGTATGTGTGAACCAGACACAAAAAATCTTCCTTGAGGTCAGGTCCTGGGGAGGAAGTGCTAAGAACCCTCCCACAGGAGCAGATATCACCTTGCTTTTCCCAGTAAGATAGAAAAAGACTGAGGAGTGATCAGGGGTTAGAAGGGAGTAAAGCACACAGGGGGTCCTGCTGCTGCCCGTGGGACAGTGATGGCAGGCACTGGTGACCAGTGCTAAACTGGAAGTGCTGGACTTAACTGGGATGGGGAGAGCAGGAATAATTATTTCTAACCCCTCCAGTAAACTCACCTGTTATTTACATAGTGATAATAAATCCTGATAACTCTTTCCATCTTCTCGGGTTTTAAAGAGATGGGATCTGAGATTTCAGTTGATTTGTGTATCTAATAAGGTGTCTATTAAAAAAAAAAAAATCACCCAGAATTTCCTTGTGTCTGAGTGGAGATGCACAATGGACTGTGAGTTATGAGGAGCTGGTAGTAGATAAATCCCTGCCCTGATGGTTGTGTGCTCTCCCAGGGGAATGCCAGGAGGGTTCCCCAGGGTTTCTGCTGCAGACAAGCAGGAAATAGAAAATGACTCGTGCAGGAACAAATTGCTCACATCCTATCGAGAGGAGCAGAGATTGAATTACAGAGGCAAAATGAGCTGGAACAAAGAGAATGTGACTGGACTGGGAAAGCCCAGCAGAGTTTCAGGGTGAGCTGGCCTGACTGCAGAACAATCCTGCACTAGACTCACTGGGGTAGTCAGGATGACAAATTCCAGGTGTAAAGAGCTTAGTTATTAAAACAGACACACAAACAACATGTAAACGAAAGTGAAAGGTTGTTTTACCTGTGACCATGTAGAAACTATGAATTTCTGAGCTTTATTTCTTATTCTGTCCTAGACTTTCCAAAAAAAACCCCACGGTCAATTTGCTTCTTGCCTCTCTGTATTTTTATGGTTTGAGGACAAATACATCTGTCCCCAAGGAGCCCTTAAACACAGGGCTGCTTGCAGGCATCTAAGAAATATAAAAGAAAAAACCAAAAATGTAGACTTGTCAAGTGTTGAGGTAAAACAGGGCTGGACATTAAAAAAGAAAAATAAATCATGCATTTGCTCTTATTTAATAAGTGCCCTTAAGCCTGGTGCAAGCCTTTTTTGTACCACATCCATTTGGTGTAAAAGGGCTGCATCACATCACTGCATGTCATAACATGCATAAAATTCTATTAAAAAGGGACAGGTTAACTCCAGGCACTCCTGTGGATGTAACTCAATTTTGTTTGTAGTGTAAGTAAAGCTGCTGAAATTGATTTCCTTCTGTGAAACTTGTATTTTCTGTTCCATCCCTGGGTTCCCTAACTAGCTGTTTCTCCTCTCTGACTGTCTACATCTCAGCCTGGTCATCTATTGAAGCTTAATTATCTTTTACCTAAAAACATTTCTTTTCTTCCTCTTTACAGTTCTGTAAATGTATATTTAATATTTTAGGTTACACCTACATACCCGTTACCATTAACCTGGTTTGGGAGTCCACTTCAGCTCTGACATGGTTGTTTTCTGAAATGTTTTGCATTATATTTGTTGAATCATTAAGCTGGGCTGGGAGGGAAGTGATGTAGAAATTATGGTAGAATGCTTATTTTAAGTATTTTAAGTTCCATGGGGCACAGAGGTGCTGGATGCTGTGCTCCCAGAGCTGAGGTGGTGTGTCCTTGTCACTTCTCTTGCAGTACACGCACTCAGAGCATCACAGGGTGTCAAAACCCTTGCCTAATGTGATGATGGATAGATAGCCTTGAGGAAAATGTGTTGGAAAAAACCCTTCAGGTGTCAGGATAATCTGAGAATCAGAACCCCTGATGTCTGACATCTCTTTCTCTCACATTTGTCACCCAAGCTGAAATATAGGAGCAGAGAAATAAGCTGGAAAGGCAGAGAAAATGATGCAGAGTGAAAGGCAAATAGAAACACTCATGAAGATGGGTGCTCAGGGAAGCACAGAGTCTTTTCAGAGCTGTGTTTTCCTGCTGTTTATTCTGTGTTAGCTCCCTCACTGTTAGCACTGAGGGTGTCACTGTCACTGCTTCCTGAGCTGGTGGTGACACTGCCCCAGGACATGCTGAACTCCAGCACTCTGGATTCACTTGTGGGGGTTTTTGTGTGTACCCGTGGAAGCCCCTACATCTGATTTTAGAAAAGGGGGAAAAATATAGAGAACTTAAGTATATAGACTCCATTTGTGTGTTGTGTAAATTGCATAGAAGATAATGAAGTGTTTAACCCAGATGCTAATCCTTGGTAAGTGTTTTTTGTCTGTGAAAGCAGACTGTGGATTTTTTTTTTTTTTTTTGCCTCAGCTCTGTAGCAGTTCTGCACCTTTAAAGATTCACAGGAATCCAGTTGCTGTGTGTGTCAGAATTAATTGGGCAGTGTGACAGTGCAGGGAGATGGAGTTTTGACTGTGTGAAAATGCCTTATTACTGTAGCCTTCTGTGCTTGTTTTCTTGTGGTTTTTCCTTTCCCCTTCAAGTTGGTGCATTGAAGGAGGCATTCCCATGCACCCAAAGGGTGCTGTAAGATTTATTTTCATCTTGCAGAACCCTTCGCATGCTGGTGTTTGGTGGAAGCTGCAGAGCTAGAGAAATTCATTTTTTCAGAGCATATTCTTGGAAAGAAGGCACAGGCTGAGAGGGAGATACTAATTTGGATCCCTTCCAGTCAAGATACTTAAATTTTGAGGAACACATGTTTGTCTGTGCAAATCTGCCAGCGTTCTGGCTACTCCTCTGTTGGGGCAGATGCTCCTTAATTCCTCAAGGAGAACAAAAGGAATAAGAAATGTGAGATGGGAGGCCCTGCAGAGTCTCCAAGTCTGCAGTAAAACCAGCGTCAGCAGGGAATGGGTTACACCTCTGAAAAGGCAGTTTCTTTACAACTTGATGTATTCTGGGACTCCTCCAAAGAGTTTGGCATGGATAAGTTGATAAAACTCAGTCCTCCTTTGGATAATATTTCCATCAATACTCCTTGTGTGCTGTTCTTCACCGATGAAACAACCTTGTAAAACCAAGCCAAACTGCTTCCCTTTCACAATAGGGTGAGAGGCTGCCAGAGGGAACAGAGAAATAGGGCTCCGCTTAGGACAGAGGAGCTGAAAAGGCCTTAAAATTGCTGTGTGAGAGTGGTCAGCTGTGGTGTGCACTGGGTAAGGCCGTGCTGTGCTGCAGTGCATTGTGATGCTGATACCAGCAAGGTGCGCTGAGGGGCAGCTGGGCAGCACAGCTTCACAAATCCCTGGGTTTGCTGCTGCTGAGGCTCGTGGGGCGATGAAAACCATACAATTACTGTCAGATGTGCTCACAGCAAGGTTCAGGTTTCTTATTTAAGATACAATCACTCCAAGAGCATATTGGTGTTTTAAAATTAAATCAGTAGTTGGCTGGGGGATAATGAGATGCAATCATCTGTGCTAATTAGGATAATCAAATGTCACACTTCCCCCAGCATTAGTTGATAATCACAAAATTATCCCCCTTTTGCTATCTCAGTGCAGCTTCCCACAGCTTTATGAAGGGTTTTTTTTTTTTTTTTGCCTTCTAATCATCCTGCTAAAGGCAGGCAAACCGGCTTCATCTGCTGCTTCAGAACTCCCTTTCCTGGGATGACTTCTACTCTAAAAGAATCTCTCTAGATCAGGTGAAGGAGATCTGTGCATCAGCAGAACCACAGCCCAGGTGTATTTAACTTCATGACCTTAATTTAGCAACTTCTTGGCTTCAGAATGTGCTCCTTTGTTGTAGTTACAGGCTGGAGCAGTGTGCAGCCCATTCTTAGAGTGTTACTATGGCACAGTCAAAGCCTGATTATAGTCATGCTTCAGGAAAGGTCTCTGCTCACTGCAGATAACAGCTCTTAGCCTCACAGAATGTGTGTGCATCTAAGGATCGTCAGTAAGCTTCAAAGGATAGTTGAACATTTTATTTTTTATTTATCTGTATTTTTGATTTTAGGAATCTTTCAAAGAAATACCAACCCAAGAAGAACTCGAAAGAGGAGGAAGAATACAGGTATGTTCATGATCCCCTGCTGGGTGAGAATGCATTGATGGCAAAGTTTTGGTCTTCATCTAGAATTTGGCTTGTAAAGCCAAGGTCTTTCAAGTCAAGAGTGAGAATACAGAGGTCACAGATGCAGAAACAGGCTTATGTGGTAGATACCAAGGAGTGGATTTGCCCTGTAACTACTCAGTTCCCTTATGTTGCAGTTTCTGGATGCCTGGGTTGGGGGTTTTGTTTCATTTGTTTTTTTTAATGTGCCTTAAAACCTTCAAGCCAGACTGATCCTGGCTCTTTGAAGTGAACGACCAAATTCATATCTGCTTTCAGCAGGAGCAGAAGCAGTTGTTAATTTTAGCATGAAACTCAAGCACTGTGTGTAAGTATTAAATTACTCAAACAGGCTGACAACACAGATTAGTAACTTACAAAAGGAGTAATGTTCTAACACCACAGTGGCTCCTGCAGAGCAGGGTGGAGGAGGAGGCTTGCACTCCCAGTATCCTGGGGCTTGAAGGATATGGCACAGCCTCACCTGTCTGCTTTTGATTCACCTGCTCAGACCCTTGTCCCTGTGACAGGGGATTGAAGTTGTGCATGCAGGCAGCAACAGAGAGCTCAGATCCTTCTCTGAGCAACAAGGTGATGAGACACCACAGGTCCCTGAGGACACTTCTACCCTTGGGGAGAATAAAGATATCCTGCAAGGAGAACTTTCTAGAAGATGAGTTTCCCGACGGACTCTAAACCAGAGTGAGAACCTTTCCCCTCAGAGCGCCATGACCCTGGAGTTTCTCAACGTCAGCGTTTTGTAATGCAGCTCTGAAAGAAAGGGCATGGCAGGACTGACCCTCAGCCTGGTGTTTCAGGAGCTTGCTCTCTGCCTCTGGAGAGCCCAGCAGCAGCCTCAAACCCTTGACCTTGAAATCTGACATGTTTCAAATGAGTTTGGATATGAGTCCAATTGGATGAGTATATTAATACAGATTTTTGGGTCAGCCCCCCAAGCTGCTCTATACAGCTACTCCAGCAGCTTGTGTAACAGAGATAACAGCCTTTCTGCTTGCTTTTTAATTTATTTTTGGTAACATTGTTTGGGAATCAATTATTTATGCCATTGTTTCCTGAGATATTGGTATTTACACAAGGAAGATTATGTTACCAGCACAGCGACTGGTTTGGTCTGTACCCAGGATTAGGAATAAATCTGCCTTTGGGTAACTCTACCATAAATGGATATTTTGAGTTTACTACAATGGGTTTTGACACATTCTTCATCTCTGAAAAAAATGATATTGGAGTTAAATGATTCTATGTGATGTGGCACAGAAGATCCTGTGTGTCCTTTGCCCTTTATAAAGACAGTGTTCACCTCAGTGTAGTTACTTCCTGTCTCAAAACAACGTCTGGGGATTTGTCATGTGACCTTTGGGTGCCTTGGATGCTGCTTTGAGACAACCTGGCTAAAAATCAGCTTTTTCAAGCTCAGTGTCAGTCTCTAGTTCTATGCCTTTTATACCTTGGGATTTTTTTTGCAACTGAGATTTCTCTCATTTCACATCTTGACTATGGATGTTTCTGCTTGTAATGGATTATGTTTTTAGTCCCTTTCTTTAGTTTCTCCTGTTTTTATTTTCATCTGATGCTTTTTTCATCTCTACTTGCATCACTCCATTCAGTTTCCTCTAAATATCTCCATCTTTTCTTGGATTTTTCACCTTTGGGTGATGTTATCAGTACAGGCCACTACTATTTTAGAATTAGAACAATAGTAACAACAACAATAGTTTTTCTAGTATGTAGTAGTGACTTGCTGCTGGCTTCCAGCTGCCCAGCACAGCCAGCTGGGGTATTTAAATGCAGCTCTGCTGGCACTGGGCTGAATATACCAGTGACATAATCTGCTGTTTTGAAATTTGTGTGAACAGATGCTTCTTCCTTTCAATAATACATGGAATGCTGTATGGCAGATTATTTGATATGAAAAATAAACTTTGTGATGAAAAATACGAAGAAATTATAATGAATGCCTGGTTGGTAAACTCATTGCTTATTTGAAAATTTTCTAAAAGATATCTGATTTAAATCAAATTCACAATATTAAAAACTTTCTTTTCTAGGCTATGCTGGCCAAAATTTTGCTTGGTTAGACAGGATTTTGCCAGGTAGGATATGCTGATGACTCTGCACTGAATTGTAGGACTTGAGAGAGTATAACTAGAAATGTTTGGTAAGTAGAGATTAGAAAACTGAAGCCCCAGAGCTGTGCTGATAAAGAACCTGGCACTCTAAAGTGGTGATATTTTAAGAGCCAGTGTCAAACTGTCTAAACTGAGATAGATTTATCAGACAACTGTCAGTGTGTGGGACAGGCTTCCTTTGGAGGAATTCCTTCCAGTGAATCTGTGCTAATTCACAGCAATGCTAAGTTCTTAAGGAGGATCCCACCTCCCTTTGTAGTGAGTCTGTCTGAAAAGAGGGACTAAAAGCAAAATGCATTTCTGTCCTTTGCAGGTACACATCAACCAGAGCCTTCCTAGCCACTCTAAATGAAATGAATGACTATGCTGGACAGCACGAGGTCATTTCAGAGAACATGACCTCTCTGATCACTGGAGAGTTGACACGCTACGTGCAGGAGCTGAAACAGGAGAGGAAATCGGTAATCAATCCTTTTTTATTTATTATTCACAATGAATTGCTATTTAAGACAGCTAATTAGTGGTAGTGGAGTTCAATGTGAAGCGAGATTTATTTCTAGTTAATAAAGATGAGCTGTGCTAATGAACCAAGCATTAAAGAAGTGGGTTATGTGCCCTGGCCAAGCTGCTGAACCGTTTGAATCAAATCTTATAAAATCAGACAGCGATGCCTGCAGGAGAATCCTTGCTAAATAAGGCCAGAGACACATCTGTGCTTAAGGCTCTGGTAGCCAAACCTTGCTTAGGGAAGGTTCCAGCAGCACTGTGTAAAGCCTGAAATAAACAGAGGAACTGCAGTGCTGAGGCTGATTGAGAGCATTATTTGGATTTTGATTCACATTTTTGTGCTTCTCAGCCAGATCTTGTCAATGGACTCTGTAAAAGTTATTCTAATAAGAAATAGGAGATTTATCTTGTTTGATGGAGGTGAGGAATGTGATTTTCAACCTGTTGTCCTTCAAGAGTGGTAGAATTAATAGCTATATGTTAGTGCTCTATTTCAGCTGGTACTTTAGGGACCTATGTGCCTGCTACAGTGAATGTTCAAAGCTGATTAATTTCCACATCACCAGCTCTGAAAAATGCGTAGTTGAGATGTGATTTCCTTCCTTGCCTTGAACCCTTTTATCTCCTGGATGTGTAAGCATAGAAGGAGGATTCTAAGCACTACAGACACTCACAGAACAGGTATAAAATGACTCAGCAAAGTGCAAAGGGAGCATCAGGGCTTTATATTTAATTTCTAAACCGTTGGTCTGTTTTGGAAAGTGCAAAAATACTCCTGCAGAACTTATACATTTATAAATAGTGCCACTAAACACTAAGCATGTGTTGAGGTGTTGTGTGGGACCACAGCCCTGGAAATCACCACCTCTTCCTAAGTATAGCATTAGAATGATAATTCTGTCAACGGAGGAAAAGAATATATAGACATACCTTTAATCTGCAGAATGGTGTGTAATCTTCCAGGGTCAGCATAGCAGCATGTTTTACATATAGCTGTGATGAGAATGTTTTCTCAGCTCTTCTGTGACCTTGCATCCAGCATGGATCTGTACAAAAAGTAGAAAAAAAGAGAGGCAGTATTTTAGTGTAGCATTTTTCTGTCAGCTCTGATGTTTTTCCCTATTTTTATCAATTACACGGGCATATAGGTTGGTTGGAATATCTATTAGGCATTTCACGTACCATGGAAGAGGGCTTGCAATATTTCCTGTAAAGAATTTGAGTAGTGGCTATTAGGTTTTGTTTTGTTTGTAAACTTTTCTAGTAAGTGTGGCTTGTAATGGGTGAATGACAGGAAAATTAGTTTAATATTGATCTAGAGATAAGAACATTGGAACAACAAAAAGCAACTGAGTGTATTTACCTGCTGTTGCTGATAATTACTGGCCTTTAAAAGAAAACAGTTGTCAGTCAGAGTTGTTTTGTTCTTGCAACATAAATAGAACCTTACATGAATTAGGAATCCTTGTCTGGTTCCTGTAGATTTCTCATTTATGAGAAAACGGTGTTGAAAAGGAAATTGTTCCTGCCCTCAGGCATTTTTCATGCACAGCCTCTCACTTCATCCTGTAAAAGAATTGGTCCTGCTGAGATCTGCAGGAGAGGAGGGTGGTTGTTGTGTAAATATCACAGAGAGCCACAGCTTAGGCAAAACCTTTTATGATATCAATTAAAGAATGACTTGGTGTTTCCAGAAATTTTGTTGGCAGAGTTCTCGTGCTTGCTGCTTGTTCTACCATCAGCTGCTGTTTTTCAGGTCTGCAGAATCATTTAGATGAGCCACTCCCAGGGCTGGGGCCATGTGTAGGAGTTGGGAGACCCACATTCTTGTCCACTGAGTCCTGAAATAAATCATTCAGGTGTCCAGACACCTATAAAATTCCCAGTGATTTCAGGATGGCTGTGGTAGACAAGCACCTTTGCTCTTTTGGTTGTGCTTTCCTGCCTGGAAGATGGAAATGATACACAGAGGTGTCATGGCTGTAAATGTGTCAAAGATGAACTCAAGTCCTGCAGAAAGTGATCAGGCCCATCAGAACGGGGTTGGAAGGGACCTTAGAGCTCATCCCATTCCCCCCTTCCCATGGGCAGGGATAACTTGACCAGCCTGCACCAAGCCTTGGCCAACCTGGCCTTGGACACTTGCAGGGATGGGGCATCCCCAGCTTCTCTGGGCAGCTGTGCTGAGGCCTCAGCGCCCTCACAGGGAAGAATTTTCTCAAATATCCCTAAATATAGTTTCTGTTTCCAAAGAAGACCCCTTGGATGCACAAGAGTGTTTGCTGGACTCATGGGCAGAGAGCATGGCTGGTGATCTTTGAACACATGGGGGCTGGTGCCTGCCTGCTCTGCTCTATTTTCATGCTCATTTACCTCATGCTCATTTACCTCATGCTCATTTACCATTGATTCAAGTGGAATTACACCAGCAGATGACTGGGGTCACACAGTAATAAATCACTTCTTGGGTTTTCCTTGACAAGTGCAAGCCCTGGCCTGTAGGCAGTGCAGAACTGATACTGTATCACGCCTTGCATTGGTTTTATGCTGGATGAAGTGCATTTGGCATGCAAATTGTACATATGGGTTTGTTTGGCTCTCTGAAAGGTGTGCTTGATGGCTGCCTGTCTTGTTTTTTTCTATAAAAGGTAATTGCTAATGGTGAAAATAAAAGAGGCGACTAATCAAAACCAGGAGGACAAGTGGAATGATGTGCAAGGTCAGTGGTTTGGTGGTGTTGTTCAAAAGACAGATACCTCCTTTTCCCTCTGGTCTGATTCAGAGCTTAGGAGAGTTCTGGGTTACCTTTATATTTTTTCAGATCCTGTGCTTTGTTGCTTGGTGGCTTTGACCACCAGAAAGTGGTTATAAAAAATCAGGCAAAGACTCCTTGTGTGAAACTCAAGTGTCTTTATCAACAAAGGTGAATAAATGACTTTATCATATTACACACTCCTCTTCCATAGGATTGCTCTCAACATTGTCACTGTACCAGAGGAGTTGTTTTGCCCTCACAGGCACTGAAGTCAGGTACACACCCTGCCTGCTTTTCACACAGTGAGAGGGAGAACTCCTTGTGTTGTTTCAGTTCTTCCCAGCTGCCCAGTGAAGTGAAACTCTTTATAATGCAGTTCCTCACTTGAACTTCTTCTTGTATTCTCTTGATCTTACTGTGTCCCTGCTCTCCCAGCAGAAATTCTCATTCTCAGGGTCCTTGTTAGCTGCTTATAAGCTCAAATTTCAGTTCTGCGTTGTGTGAAGGGCATGCCCCATCCATCTTTCTCTTGAGGTTATTGATGTTGGATGCCTGTAACTGAATTCCCCTTTGCTGTTGGAAGATGTCACCAAGTCACACAAATGAGGGGGGAATCATCTCTGAGTGGTTCAGGAAAAGAACTTGATTCTGCAGTCATGCTTCATGTCGCCCCAATGTCACCAAGGCCTTACTTTGGGGTAGCTCTCAAAGGTGTCAAGTTTGAGCTAGAGGACCTGCAGTATTAATAAATTGAGTCTTCATCTTGTCCTTCTTTGACAAAAGAAGAGGTGATCCTGTCACGTCAAGAGCAGTGTTTGGACTTTACTTCACAAGCACTGACATGTAATACACTTCTAGGCTGGAAATGTACTGAGCCAATTGAGAATTTCTGTTTATTGGCTTTTTTTTTTTCCCCTAACACTTCACAGGACATAGCTTGATTTATAGATCCAACTATGGCTGAGGAAACCCTTCAATTCTGTCATTTGGATAGAAATTCAGGAATTATCTCTTAAAGCCATTCTGATTTAGATCTCTGGTCACAAAGTAGGTCTGACTCACGGCCTCCTCTGGCAGCAGCTGCTCTGTGCAGCCATTGCTCATGGCAGCTTTGCTAAAAATGTATTTGGGAGTCAGGAACTATCCCTCTTATTTCTGCTGCTGCTCTCACCTCTGCCTCCACCTCCCCTTGGGGCTGGGCTGGCTCCACACAATCGAGCACGGAAGTCAGGTAGAAGCCAAGAGCTTTGCTGCAGACTGAGCTGGTGCAGCACTGGGATCCTGTGGTTGGGAGAGAATTTACCTGGTGTCAATACATTCCATTTTGTGTGGGGATAGAAGGGGAACAGGGAATGAATGAATCCTTATGGGTACCATGGGAGCAAAACAGGTCTGGTTCTTTATGGTGGAGCATGTGCACCCTCCTTGTGTGCATTCATGCAGGGGGTGCCTGTCAGAGGACTTTCTGTTTCTTGAAGGCTCTCAGGTGTTGATGAAAAGTAAATAATTGGAGGAATTCTGTCACGTTCGCTCATTCTGAATAGTGCCCTGTTCTGCAAATAGTCCTGTGGTTTTGCAGAGGATTTCTCCCGGCGTGGAGCAGGCATGAGGCAGGATGGCAGCACACGGGCCTGTCAGGAGCACAATGGATTTTTCCATGTTGCATTTCGCATGTGCCTCAAGGTCTGTGTGTGTTTGGGGCCCAGCTGTGCTTTGTGCTGCAGGGGCACAGAGACATTGCTGCCTTCCAGAAGTGACAAACCAATGGCCAAGTGAGGGGTGGGAAAAGGAAAAGAGTTGACAGTGAAAGGAAGTGATTTGCCAAACTTCAAACTTCACATGGATGCAGTTTAAACCAAGCTGTCCCCAACTATTGTTTTGCAACTAACCCACTTCCAGCTCATTGCCCTGTGAACGGAGTGAAGGTCTTAGTTTTAATCTAAATAAAAAGGTATTTATTGGAGATTATGTTGTGCTTGATAAATACACTGCATGGTGTACAGTCCTGCACTAAATATTCTTTCTCTTTCTTGTGAGGTATTTCAGCTTATTTTGTTAAGTTAAATTGTACCAGTAGAGTGTTACATGGTAATTATTAGAAATTTAAGAATGCAGGAAATAGTTAGGAAAGATCATAATAAATTCTATGTGTTCTTGTGGAGTCTTTGTTGGTTTTCACTGAATCATGGATCATAAATGCAATGAAGCTGTAAATATTGATGTGTTATCATGGAATTGTGTTGTGAAGGGATGTTCCGTGAGGGCAAAAAGCAAGTGCTTTTTATGGAAGTTTCCAAAGCATTTTTGTGTGAGAAACTAATACTAATATCCCATCCATATGGGTGGTGAAAAGTATAATGTGACCTTTGGATTTAAAGTTGAGACCACTGAACTTAATATCCTGCTCTACCCAGTTTTGAATGGGTACATTGAACTATGAAATGATAGTCCAAATAAATAAATAAATCAGCTTCTGTTTACCACATGAATGAATCAGATTGGGAAAACAAAATCTGTTTACTAACAAATGTAATTCCATTTTCTGTGAATTAGCCTGAATATTGCTCTGCACAGCAAGAGCCCTTTAGAGGGACAAGATAAGAGATGCCTTCTATGAACAGTAACATTTCCTGCTCAGTGCATGACTGAGAGATGCCTGAGGGTGAGGGGGTTGAGCTTTGGCCATGGATGTATTTTTCCCTTTGTGTTCTGCCTGTACAGCCACAGAGATTGGCCTGAAAAGAAAGAGCAACAATAAAGCCAGACGAGTAGTGCATATGTTAACTGTGGAGAATGGTGCTCATCCAAGCCTGTGGTACATGTGGGCACATTCCGCTGGCATTTTAGCTGACATTTAATATTTTATATGTCTGATACAGGTCTTGATACTTCTTTGTAGGTGAACGTGTGCATGAAGGGTATATGGAAACAGCTAAAAGTATTTCCTTGCATATTGAGGCATTAACTTGTACATCTTCTCATTTTTGTAGTGCAAGTCTTACACAGGAATGTCACAGACCATTTGAAATGACATCTTTTAACTGTGGATCAGCGGAAGGAGAGCTTGGTGACAAGGCTGGCAATGAGAAGGGGTGGAAGCTAGAGCAGCATATTCCTCTAATTTCATTGACGGATACAAAAGCACAAACTTTTCACAGCATAGTTTTTAGTAGTAGTGATGAATCCCCAATTGAAAAGCCCTAGGTTTGTTTTTGTAGAGCATTTGGTCACAGGTGGGCTTTTAAGGACAAGATGATTCCCTGGGGGTGGGTTGGAGGAGGAAACATGGTCTCCAAACAGCCTGTCACAGCTGTGTGCTCACTGATCCCAGGGCTGCTGGCCTTGCTGCCCTGAAGGCAGATGGTTCAGCAGGACCTCTCCAGGAGCTGACCAGGGCAGCAGAGCGCTCCTGGGGATCCCTTAGCTCTGCTGCCATGGGGTTGGACTGGAAGCTGCAGCATTGCCTCCTGTGCCTGAGAAGTTCTGAGTTCCAGTTCCCAAAATAAGGACTTGATCTGTCATATGGAGCATGAAAATGACAAGTTACTGTAAATATTACTGCCACAGGGTCTCTTAGGTTTGTGCCAATCACCAGGGAGTCACAGGATGGTTTGGTTTGGAAGGGACCTTAAAGATGATCACATTCCAACTGCCTGCCCAGGTCAGGGACACCTTCCACTGGTGCAGGTTGCTCCAAACACCATCCATCATTCTCTTTTTACAGCCCAGTAACAACAAGGGCACCTACTTAGGGTCTGGAATTTAAAGCCTGGGAAGCTTTGGTCCATAGTGATTATTAATTAGAATTTCTTTGGAATGCACCATTCCAGGAGCAGACACTTCCATCAAGTTCAACCTTGAACAGATATTTGTATAACTTGTTCCAGGCGTGACCAAGTTAAGAATAATATTCCTATGGATATTGCAAAGGAGAACAGGGTCATGCACCAATATTAAATAGCTGATGAATATGTGTTAAAATGGTCATGAATCTCATGTCAACATTCACAGAACTGTCTTATGCTCCTTTTACTACAACTGAGAGAGATAAGACCTCAAGAACATTTGCTATTTTTGGAAACAAAGATTTATTTGGAGGAGACTGTTTCCCATCTTTGCAGCCAGGAAAAAGAAAAAACATTTGACAAGGCTTTTTGCAAACGTTGCTGAGAAAACCAAAGAAAAAAATAGTGTTCTCTTATTTCCGTCTCTGGTGTGCTTTAATCAGTAGCCATTATTTTAGAAATCACTTGTAACAAAAAGGGAGATAAGAGTTTGAATTGGAGGATGAAGTACTGTATTTATATTTATTATCAGTGTGAGCTGGGAGTACTTGTTACAGAAGCCAAAGGTAACTATTTGCAACTATTTTGTCAGTCTGTTGTATTACCTAATATGTAAATAAAAAAGAGAATAAAGCACCCTTGCCTTAGATATATTTTTTGAAAATTCTTGAGAAGGATGCTGTCAAATGAACCATATGCTATGCGTATAAATTAAGGCTGTTTTTATGATTATTTCTAATACAGACATGCTGTGGATATACAAGTCTTAAGTTTAACCATGTAATCAACTCCTGTTTGTTTAAGAAAAACAAGACTGTCTTACTACGGCATTTTTTAAAAAGGTTTCACGGGATCAGTTTAGACAGAGCCTAAGCAGCCTGTTGTTAGGCTGGTAATCTACATATTTCAGGCAATTCTTAAATTTAAAACTGCTCAGGAGCTCCTCAGCAAAAAATACTGGAATGTGTTGTCCCTCATTAGATGCTTTTAGCAACATCTTTTCTCCTCCTTCTCTCAAAAGGTCAGGGAAAAAAAGAAAAGATGCATCTTCTAATAAGCTGTTGTTGTCTGCTGGGTGAGCTCTGGGGCTGTGTAAACCCTCGTGCATACCAAGGAAGTTTTGCAAAAAATATCCCGCTGCTCCTAATTGTGGCAGTGCTGGCAGGAACAGGCTCTGCATTGTGGGTCCCTCGCTCGCTGCTCCCGGGGTTTTGATCAACACGGGTGAAATCTGAGCCCAACAAAAGTCAATGAGAGGTTTGTCTTTGATTGCACAGCAGCCAGGATTGCTCCCCAGCTGTTCCAGACACAGGCAGCATCCTAATGAGGAGAGCACGCCCATCCTGGTGGCTGCGTTTGCAAAGGGAAAAGCTCAGTGCTTGAGCCGTGAGCTCTTTGGATATAACAAAAGCTTTTAAAAAGTTGGGTTAATCCACAGTCCTCACATGAGCCACTTAATACACTGATAAAAGTATCTCAAATCTTAACAACTGAATTTTGGAATTCCAGGAAGAATTTCTTCATGGAAAGGGTTGGATGGGGCTGCCCAGGGAGGTTAGTGGTGTTTAAGGAAAGGCTGCACTTGGCACTCGGGTCTGGTTGAAGTGGTTGTGGTTGGTCACGAGTTGAACTCAGTCTTGGAGATCTTTTCCAACCTGATTCTGTGAGCTCTTGTGAGATCACCCAAAACCTGCATTCTTGTGTTAATCCTGTGAGCTGGAATGGATGCAGTTATCCGATGAAACCATGACCACTGTGGATTGTTCAGAGCACCCCGGGACACAGTGGGCTTTAACACTGAGAAAAAGGACAGTTGTGGTCATGTATGGTTTGAGTTTGGGCAATGCTGCTGTGTTTTAATCCATTGAGTTGGTTTAATATTTCAATAAAATATTGTTCAGGGAAATCTTAATGTTGGCGCAGTGTTCGTCAGCCAAAGATTGCAAAGTATGGACTTCAAGGTGGTTTAGGAAGGTTGACTTAATGAACACTGATAACTCCAAACTTTTTACTTTACTGCGTTTCTAATGTGTTTTTAGAATTCTGTTGATAGGGGTGAAAAGGAAATGATGGCATGTTAGGCACCAACACTGCTGCTAATGTCTCACTGGCACGCTTGAGGTGTGATTTATTAGTTGAATATCTTGCTCATATTCTGATTTCTGTTTTTTTAACAGCCTGATTGGGGGCATTAGTATGGGCATTCAGTTTGGGGGGAGAAAAAGCAATATTTTATCAATTACTCTAAATTCATCCTTGTGTGCTGCTGAAATGCATGTGACTAAGAGAGGTAGTTTTCCACGGGATTTGCTAAATCATTTGTTGTTTCCATTTGCCAAATATTCCGATGTAGAATAATCAATTATTTAATTTGTTCAAAGAAATTTATTTAAATTACAACTTGTATCTTGAAACCTGATTGAGGAATAGGTGAGCTTAGAGTTATTTTTGCTGGGGTTTTGGAGGGGGAGGAGGTGAAGGTAAAGGACATTTGCTGTTTAAGAGGATTGTAAAGGAAATGAGTTTGCAGAAGTTGAAGATAGTGCACAGTTTGAGGAAACTGGAAGCTTCCTGTATGACTTTAGGCAGATCACTTGACCACTGTGCCTTGATTTTTCTTACCCATTAAATTGGGCCAGTGAAGAAATATAGATAGCTGGGGGGGTCCCACATAGCTGCTGTATATAAAAATGAATTTTTGGAAGGCAGAAATTTCCATTTGATGGCAAAAGATTTGCAAAACCAGAAATGCCTTAGCTCACAACGAGGATATATATGGGACAACACAGCAAGAATTTGGGGTTATAAGTATATTTAGAAATGGTTGAACTGAAAAAAGGCAGCATTTCACTGAACTCTTTGAGATGTGATGCACCTGTGTATTTATCATTATTTAGTATTTCACTATTTAATAGTCTTCAGCAATGCCCAATTTACTTGTCAGAGTTCCATTTGTGCAGAAGAGTTTATTAAAAAACTAAAATATCAAAGTGCAGCAAAATCTGAACTAGATGCAGTCTCACTGCCCAGGCTCAGTGGTTCTTTATGTACTACCAGAAGCTTGTGCAGTTTGTTTTACAGAGGAGGCAAACTTGGAAGTAACAGGGATGGCTTGTTAAAATTACATTATTCAACTACAAAGGTTTAAAAATACACACTGAGGGCAGTCCTGTTATCTGATAGACTTTTGTTTCCAAGTTCATCCTTCAGCTCCTCTCTGCAATTGTTTCCTGTTAAATGAACCTGGCATGTTGTTTTCCTGAGGTTTACAGGTCATTGACAGTATTGGGTTTCACACAGGCCAGCTGCTCCCAAATCAGGTCCCTTCCTACCCCTACGCCAAGCAAAGTGGGGAGCGCACAGATGGGGCTGGTGGAAGCAGAGGAAGGCAGCATGAAAACATTGGGGTCATTTTACCTCCCGCTTCACTCTTGAGGCTTCCATGAATTTCATGCTGATTAACAAAATGTTGAGAAATGTAGTGTTAAATTACAGTTGTTCTTTGGGACTGTTTTTGTTGCTCCTTGGGACTGTTTTCCTAAACTCTAATTACAAAAGCCTGGAACGAGGAGCCCCTGGCGGGGAAGAGGCAGCATCTGTCACACGCTGAGTTGAAAGGACATGGGGATCTACAAAAGGAACCGAAATCAACTTGGAGCCTTTCCCCACCACCCAGCAGTTTTACAGTGATGTCAGGGTTTTTTAATGTCACAGTGTGGTGAGCCAGTGTTTGGAGAAGGTCTTTGCTGTCCCAGCAGCGCCAGGCTGTCCCTGCTCCCCCTCCATGGCCCGGTGGCCACACGCGCTCCCTCCTCGGAGGGCAGGAGCAGAGCCAGAGCTGAGCGGGGCACGTGCCAGCAGGGGAAGCATTTCTGACTCTGGGCCTCTCTCATCTGCTTTAAGAGTTTTCACGTGGAGATAAGCACCATGCAGACACATAGAGCTGGAGGATGTTCCCGTGCTCAGTTCTAGGTGAGCATCCCTCCTCAGCAGACAGTGTTTGGGACTGTAGGGAACAGCACCCAGAGCACCCAGGTTAGCCCTGGTGTTGTTCTGTTCTTGCAGACACATTGGATATTGCTGTGATTTTTAAGGCTAAATGAGCCTATGGGACATGGCATGGTAAAGAATTGCACTTTGGGGGCTTTTTGCTGTCGTGTCTGATGGAGCCAGAATGGCAGCTCTGAAATGTCCCTCACTCCCCTGACACAGGAAAATATACTGGTGGCTGTAGTGGAAGATGCAGGAAACCAAGGAGCTGCCAATTGTAAAGTGCTTGTGGCTTATTTTTTCTAACTGTGGCATTTTTGTAGCAGGTTAACGATCTGGAGTGTGAGCTTTTTTTTTAATCCAACAAACCATAGGTATCACGTTCTATAAGATTTATCTAAAATCTGATTGCATTTGGGCACGAGAGCACACAAATTCTAGTGGGATTATCTGACAATATCTAGCCTTTATTTTTCAAGTTTACTATGTGACACCATTCCTCTATTTGAGTAAAACTAATTGCCAATAACTAATGCAAAAGAAAACCTCTCTCTTCCTGTTTGTTTGCTTCATTTTTTATTTTACAGGGGGGTTTGTGAAGGGGAAAAACCTGTTGTAGCACTCAGCTGGGTCTACGTTCACATTCCTGTCCAGAGCTGAGTCACTGACTTTTACAATGATCTGGAATGAGTTGCTTAGCTGTAGGGAAAGCCAGGCATATGGAAGAACAGCTTGGCCAGAGAAGCTGTGGCTGCCCCATCCCTGAAAGTATTCAAGCCAGGTTGGATGGGGCTTGGAGCACCCTGGAATAGTGGAAGGTGTCCCTACCCATGGCAGGGGGTTGGAACAAAATGTTCTTTGAGGTCCTTTCCAACCGAAAGCATTCAGTGATTCTACAGAGGGATAATCTCTAATACAGATCAGATGTTTTGATAAAGAGCATTGTGTAAGGGCTAAGAACTGTTACTCAAACCAATTGCAATAAAAGTCTTGTTCCAAAAAGCACATCAGAAGAGGAGTTCCTTGTTGTTTAGCTGACATCTCAATTTAAAACCCGTGTTACACCTCACTCTGTGACACACACTCACCCCCAGCGTGTGGGAGAGCAGAGATTCTAAGGGACCCACAGCACCAAAAACCTCTTCAGAGGAAGGAGCAGCTGGCCTTGCACACACAGCTAGTAACTAGGAAGAAAAGGGGTTTTTTTGTTGAGTCTGAATGAAAATCAGGACAAACATCAGTTGTTAAAATGTGCCAATCAAATGCATCTTGGTAAATTCATGTAGAGAGAAATTTTAATTTAGAGCTAGTGTTCAGTCTGTCACCAAAGAAGTACTCGTCAGATAAAAGTGCTTCAGATCTCATGATACGGGAAACCAATA
Organism: Bombycilla garrulus; assembly: GCA_013400315.1. Taxonomy (NCBI): domain Eukaryota; kingdom Metazoa; phylum Chordata; class Aves; order Passeriformes; family Bombycillidae; genus Bombycilla; species Bombycilla garrulus. The sequence goes on along the minus strand of VXBU01009123.1, from coordinate 83,386 downwards.
ATTATGAGATAGAGTGAACAATACAAGGTAGAATTGCTAAAGGGATTAATTAGCCTTAGTCAAACTAACCACTATAATTGATGCAAATATCCATCTGCAGCCTGCTGAGACATTAGATAGTCATCACACACCTGCTCAATTCACCAGCCTTGTAGAACACAGCTGTCAGAATGATTTCTGGTTGGGCTTTTTCTTGAGCATACTTGACTGTTTGTTCTTTTGTTGTTCAAAACGTTTTCTTTCTCTTTTCTTTTTCTAAACAGCACTTCCATGATGGCAGAAAGGCACAACAACACATTGAAACTTGCTGGAAACAACTTGAAGCAGTAAGTGGCAAATTCCTCAGATGTGACATTTAAGTTGTTTATATATTGTTTTCAAAGAGACGTTCCAAATGCTTTATTTGGAAAAAGAAAGGTATATGGATAAAAGTTGTAGAAATGGGATTTTTGAAACTCTGCTGTCTTGAATACACTCACAGTCCTGAAAAAATCTGTTTTAACAGAACATTTGGCTTCTGTGGGCTCTTTGTCTATCACGAGCAGCATTTCGTTTGATATGACTTGAAAAGTGGGCTAAGCATTGCTGAAACTGCAGAGTCCCTAAGGGTCCTGTTCAGATATTCCACTGAAAGTTGAACAGCTTCATAATGTCTGAATAAATTGAACAGGAACATCTCTTGAGTCAGGTGCTGCTTCCCAAAAGTAAAAACATTGGAATTGTCATTCATGTGATGAATGAAAAGTGAGGCTGTAAGTACAGGAGAGGACAGAAAGGGGCTATCAATAACCAAACGTCCTACTTGCAAATTTATTAATCTCAGTAGCTCCCTCATTCATTTACGAAAATGAAGGGGTTAACTGTTGGAAGAGAATTATTTCATCTACAAGAGTGGAAGTGATGCTAAAAGAGAAAAATATGAACAGCCTGGATAATGAAACCAAAAATGTGCCTCTGGTAACTCCATTTTTTGAAGTTCATGAATATGGAAATATACTCCAGTGTAAACAAGAGAGCCCTAAAATCCTCCAGTTCGTACAACAGATTGTTTAGGTGGCAGGCATGAATTTAGATAGATTTTGGTATCTTTTGCTTCCCATAATGAAGGTTTCTGGTTTTTCTCTTTAGAGTAAGAGGCGGTTTGAACGTGATTGCAAAGAAGCTGATCGAGCACAGCAGTATTTTGAGAAAATGGATGCTGACATCAACGTGACAAAAGCAGATGTTGAAAAGGTGAGCTGGAGGGTGGAGACTGTTTGTAAACATGGGTGTGAAAGGTTTACTTTCTCAATCCTCCTGGTAGGATAAACCCTCTGAGGTTTTAATGCCTTACTTGAGTCAGTCTGTAGGTTAATTAAAACCAGGGAGATCTCTGCAGTTTTTATTTATATAAAAACTCTGAACAGATACAGTCAGGGTTTTTTAGTAGGTGATATCTGAGTTTAACAGAGCTGATATGGCTCTAAAGGAGTTTATGCAAGCTCAGTTTTGACTAACACCCCGAGTGTGTGACAGTCAGGCTTGTGAGGGCTCCCTGAGGACTGCCTGCAGTTTCCACACGTCTTTGTTCCCTCTGTAATCCAGGTAGAGCTAAACTTCCTCCCCTTTGAGCAGCATTTCAAAGATTTCCCAATGTCATTGGATGCAGTGAAGTATTGTTTTTCATAGTTGTAGGTTTAGAGCAGGACAGCTTTCCATGCAGAATCCTGGAATCCATGCTTGTCACAGATGGCACAAGGCTTTTATTTTCATTTCTCAGTTGCTGGCTGGTTGCAGAATCATTTGTGGCTTTTTTACAATGATCTCCAGTGAAGCTTTTGAACTAATGCTTAATTTTAAACATCCAGTCCTGTTTAAGAACATCTGTCTGGAAATACTTTCTCCCTTTACTTTGATGCAGTATTGGATGTGTGGAAGGATGCTTAAAGTTTAAATTTTACTGGTCCGAGTCCAACACCTGTAACTTAAGGAAGCAATGAAGAGGAAGAAAAATGTTTTAAATAGCCTCTGTTTTTGGAGTTACACATTTGCTCAGAAGATGCACTAATGTAGCTCAGAAACAACACATTACAATGTATAAAGACAGTTTTGTCCTCCTTGAGTTTGAGTCAGACAGGCACAAAATAGCCAGAACATTTGAAAATGTTTATTTCTTGAAGAAGAAAAAAAAAAGGCGACCAAAAGAGAAAGGAAAAAGTAAAAGCTGAAGCTTAAAATATGCCAAATGTTTTGTTGCAGGGACAGGAAAGGAAAGTGAATTATAGGTAAGAAATCTTTCTAGTCTGAGGTCTTGTAAAATGTAGGTTTTGCTTCTCAAGAGGTCTGCTTCATTCTATTCTCAGTTACTTCAGTCCTGTGAAGATATGAAATATAAATTTCCCTTTACATCTGTGGGATCTGGTGTTCCTGGTATGCTGAGCATCAGGCCTTTGCGTGGCAGAGAGCGGCAGGGATGCTCTTGGAAACGAGGACAGTAAATCATAAAGAAGCTCAGAAAATTTCCCCCAAGTGCTATTGCATATCAAAGGACCAAATACCTCTGTGGTCTTGTAATTTGCTTGGCTCTTAGTTGCAAATTCACCATGTAGATTTGATCCTTTGTTGCCTTCTGGATTTGCCAGGGCACTTGACAGATGAATGCATGTACAGATTGTTAAAGATGTAGCACCACATGTGGGTTTTTCTAACAGAGAGGGATCATCTCCACTTTATCTCTATAAAGTGATTTTAGAATACTTCTTTCATAGATAAAATTAGGGCTTGCCCTAGATTTTTTTCCAAAGCTGAGGTCACGTCAAAGGATTCAAAGACATGAGTTACTATTTGAAATAGGGGACTGAAATTCCTTGTTTCTACATCCATTTCCAAGGCTGGCCTTTTCTGGTCAGAGTAAAAGGTGTCATGATGGTGATAGATCAATCTAAGGGTGTTAGGTAAATTCTGGGAAGCAATTTCCTACCCTGGTGCTCTTTCCCTGTCAAGTGAAGCAGAGAGGCTTCCCTTTCCAATTCCTCTAGCTTTTTATTGTATGAATTTGTAAATTATTTATTGCAAAACGAGGCTCAGTGGTATCTTGAAAGAAAAATCTGTTAGCCATGCATGTTGGCAGCTCTCAGGAGAAGGCATTACTCCACTTTCCAGGCAGTCAACAGAGTAGATGGGAGAAGGAAAAGGTTATCAAAATGAGTGGAATGTGAAATAATATTACTGAACAGAGAGAACAGTGTTTTGCAAGTGCATGTGTTAAACTGGGTTCATCCATGTCAGGCTGTGAATAATGGCCTTTCTTTGCTCTCCTCTGCCCGTGTGACTGGGAGGCTCTTGCATAACTCCCAGTGCAGAATGGGATATTGTTCCAGCAGCGCTGCTGCTCTCCCAGTGCTCCAGGGGGATGCAGGAACTGCTCAGCTCCAGATGAAGCAATAGGATGACTTCAACCTCTCCTTCTTCTGCAGTTCTGCTTTCTCTTGCCCCTTATGGCTTGGCTGCTGCACTCCTACCCCCAAAAGCTCCCAGGAGTCCACCTGGCCAGGAGAACAGGCAGCTTGGCTGTGTCAGAGCTCTTCTCTTTGGCAGAACAAGGTGCTCCTCAAGCAGAGGGGCTGGTTGCCCTCATTTCCTTGGCTTGAGATTGGCACCGTGGCTGCTTCAGCTCGTACCTGCCAATATGGGCAGACACAGGAGCTATTTTTTGCATCACGCATGATAGAGTGGATGGCATTAATGGAATTAAAATTCTGCAGTGATCACAATGACACATACAGTCAGAAGAGAATACAGCTGCAGTTTCCTAATGCTAAGCTGAGTGAGGTTCTGAAATGCTCACATCTCTTCATCATTCAAGTCCTTGCAGCCTTTGACAACTGCAGCAGGAAATTCTGTGCCAGAGCTGCCATCTACCAGCAGTTATGCTTTGCCCAGGGCATTGCGATTTGGGAGCATTAAGTAAACAGAACAGTGGCAGAGAAGCAGAATAAGAGTAATTTTCCTCCGTATTTCTCCAGGACTGCTTGGCAAAGGGCCTAAAGGCGGGGCTGGATGTGGAGCCTGGGCATCATATCCACAGGTCCACATTCCTTCTGTAGGACCAGATTTATGGAGGGGCCATGTCCCTTCTCTGCCCCTTCTCTGGCCAGGATGGGCTCCATCACCGTGCCAGGCAGCAGCCTGGTAGCTCATCTTGGAGGAAAGAGTGTTTGGCTTCGTTTCCTCTCAGCTCCTTTTTCGGTAGCAGGAACAGGGAGCAGAAGCTGTGTTCATTGTCTACAATGATCACAGTATGCAGGAATAGAGGGAGACTGGAGCAGGGCATCTCAACTCCCTGTTTGCTCTGAGCCTCTAAACCACCAGCAGCCAAAGCTTGCAGAGATGTGTCAACACAAAATGCAGCGTAGCAAAGTCAGGGCAGGAAGCTCACTGTCTGTGAAAATATCTTTATAAACTAAATAAATGCTGCAATATGCTGATGCCGCTTCCAGAAAAGCCTTGTAGGTATCACTGAGAGCTTTATTTCATTTGGATCACAGTGGGTTATGTGCTTTAAAGCACTTCTCTTTCAAAAACCACAGAGGAGCTGCTTCAATTTTTTGACCATTTGGGGAAATGGTCTCTGTCGCCAGCACGGAGCCACTGTACATATAAGGCAGAGCTCTATTGTTTCTGCCTTCTCTTCAGAGCTGCAATCACTAAAAAGCTGACATCTTTATGGGATAATGTGCTACCCAGTGGTGCCTTTGCAGACTTTTTTGTAATAAAATTTGAAAATCAACTGGCTTTTCTAAGGGTTTCTTTTCCAGATAGGCATTTCAGAGTCTGGTTTTATAGAGGAAGTGGCTGAGCCAACCATGGGAAGGGTTTGCCTCTTGATTTGCTCAGCAGTTGTGGGGAGGAGAGTGGTTTGAAGTACTTGGTGTCAGGCAGGATCTGCCCCTTAGCTGAAGAGGAACACGGTCAAATGTTGACCTTCGGGAATATTCTGAGATACTCAGGAACTTTAGATGTATTTACCTTTGGTTTTGAAGTGGAGAAACCGAGGGAAATGGGAGTTACCCAGTTTTTACTGCAATCTCTGGGAGCTTTCCCCAGTGTTCTGCAACTTTCAGGTTATGTCTGCAATATCTAAGCTGTTTTGGAGACCCAGAATAGCTTAAGATTTGCATAAAGCCTTAAAATACAATATCACCATGATAGCAGTTTTCTAGTCTGAATATAACTGTGGGGAGATATTGAGGTTTCATGTTTGAGGTTTCATTTTCTCTTATGCCACATTACCTGGGTGCTGAATTTCTGCACAAAGCACAGCCTGTCCCCCTCCTTACCCACAGGAGACAACTTAGTACGGCTTGGGGTAGCCATGAGCTGAATCACAGGCCAAGTCTGACAGAACGTAGGTGTAGAAATCCTGCTAATTGGAAACTGGGATTAGCTGATCTCCCCGTGTGCTGCATTTCCAGCCTCTGGGCCACCGTGCTGTGGGACACAAATCCCTTCACTGGGAGCTTACACATCCTTGCTGTGAGGGGTGTAAGAAGCTATTCTGGGCTCTGGAGACAGCTCAGGTTGGGTGTTTCAGGAGCTGAGTCTCAGTGAAGCCAGATGCAATCCCTGACACCCCCCAGACTCAGGGCTCTGCTGTTGCCACATCCTCTGAGGTTTAGTCAGCAAAGTCTGTCAGCAGTAAACTTCACCATAAGCCCGGGTTGTGGGTATCTGCCTTCTGCAGGCTGTAACTACTTAATAGGCCTCATTTTTCAGGAGATGCCAAGTCATCTGCTCTGTGATGGTGGGACTTGTATCCTTCCCTCTCCTGTCCACATCAGGGCACCCATGAGTGTACCGGCATTGTACAAAATGTAGTGCTGTGCAAAGGTGGTTTTGCAAGGTGAAGAAGACTTAGAGTGCTTGTGTTATTAATACTGCAGTGAGTGGTTCCAGAGGTTTTGCTTTTCCCATTCTTTGCTGTGAATTTGTAAAGATGCAGCAGCAGCAAGGTGAAATAATGCAGGTGAGGTGTGCCAGGCCCAGTCCTGAGCATGGTGCAGGAGAGCCTGGCCTGTGCATTCCTTGTTGGAGAGTTTGACACTGCAGAAGACTTTCCCTGTGTGGTGGTGAGTTTTTTGTATGTTGAGTAGGCACCTGCTTCTCTTTTGCTCCACAAATGGAACTGGCTAAATTTCTGTGTCTTTGCTTGTGGTGTGTGTCAGGTTTCTCATCAATTCAAATGCTGGCTAATGGGATTTAATGTTATTTCTCTGGGTTATGCAGACCCCAATCTCCTTCCTGAACTGCTTCCTTCCTGAAGGATGATGCAGTGTGTGAACGCAGGGAGTCCCTCAGGAGAGCAATTTGCATTTCTGGAAGAGTACGCCTTGTTTACAACCTGCCATCCCTGCCTCTCAGTGCAGAGCAGCTGTTTCCCTTTTGGAATCATGACTAATTTAAGAGGGTCGATTTCTACTCAATAGAGAGTTAATGACTCCAGCAGGAGTGTCTGGGGAGCTTCATAAATCTCCGTATGTACCCTATACATACCCTGTGCTTGGTGATAGGAGATCAAAGAGCAGATCATGAGCCAGTTTTAGTGTAAGACAAGGAAATCCAACTGAACCTCAATTTCCTTTTAGCACTGCTCCCCTGCAGCAGTGCTCTTACGTGGCAATTTCAGTGAGTTTTGTAACAATACAACTCTTTTGGGAGGTGATTTGTAATGGGAGGGAAAGGGGGTGTGAAGGGGAGGTTTAAGAATATCTTCTGAATTAAACAACTGCAGTTTGAATCACCAGTGCAATACAACTGGTGTTCCAAGCTAATGCAAAGCAATCATTTCATGCTGTACAGTTGAAAAGCTTCTTTACAGGTATTCATTTTCTGTCAAAACATTGGAACAAATCTTTTCACCTGCATCAGAAGCAAGGCCTCAGAATTTAGCTAAATTAGTTTGTATGCTGTTCAGTTTCAGTGAATCATAGAATACCAGGCTGGAAGGGAATTGAAGGATTGTCTGGCCCTGTTCCTTGGCAATAGCACAGTCTAGACAAGATGGCCCAGAACCCTCTTCAGCTAAATTGTGCCCCATGTTGGGGATTCCACCATTTCCCTGGGGACATTATTCTAATGGCTTATTGTTCTCACTGTGGAAAATTGTCCCTGCTGTCCAGTTGGGATCTCCCAGGGTAACTTGTACCCATATCCCCCTGTCTTTTCCATGTGACTCCTTGTACAGTCTCCATCTTCTCTGCAGTCACCTTTCAAACACTGGTGACAGGGCACCCTAAACCTTCATTCTCTAGGCTGACCTCACCCAGGCCTCTCAGCATTTCCTCACATGACAGCTTCCCTGTGCTGGAATCACCTCTGTGGCCTTTCTGGATCTTCTCCAGTCTGTCCAGGTATTGGTTTTTTTTGTGTAGCAGGGACCACTGAACACAAATATTCCAGGTGTGGCCTCGCAGATGCTGGGCAGAGGGGAGCAATGTCTTGATCTCTGCTGGGAAAGCTCTTGTTGCTGCAGCTCAGCATCATCATCCTGGTCACTCAGACTAATTCACCTCCCCAAGAGGAAAAATTGTGTATTTTACACATAAAATTGGTCTTCAAGGCTACAAAATGTGTCCTGGTAACTTTTTCAACCCTGACTGTCCCTTCTGCCTTGGCTGTGTTTGTAAATTCTTTCTTGGAGAGAGAGGAGTAGAACCGTGCCCAGTATTCCAAGTATGAGCTAAGCAATCTATTACCCAGTCCTGAAATTTCCATTATTTATATTCAAGAAATAATTTCCATTATTTATATTCAATACCCAGATTTATACATGGCAGAGTTTAATTGCTTATGTAGTACAACTAAACAGACCTCCAGAAATCATTTAAACATTGTCAGCCAGTGCTCCAAATACATCTTTTCTTGTTGCCTCCTCCTTCAAATCCACATAACCTCCCATCCACAGAGATTATCCTTCTTTTGTAATGAATTAGACTTGCCAGATATCCTTGTGGAACTGCATTTCTCTGAGCTGTGTGGAAAACTCCTGGGTATTTGCAGGGACTCACAGTTCAGTCATCCAGAGAGTTTGGTTATTTAGTATTCATGACATGAGAGTGGCAGTGCAAGGAGACAAAGTTTTGAATCTGAGGCACAGTTATTCCCCAGGGCCTTGGAGCAGTGTGCCGAGAGGTGCTGCTCTTCTTAATTAATTTAATCCATCTCCGTTGTTAGAGCTTCAGCAGGATTGTGTTGTTTGGGAATATCTTTTGTCAGTGCGAGTTTCTGAATTCTGGCAGAATTGTGTGCAGTGAGACTGCACTAGATAACAATTCCTGAGATGTGGTGAGGAAGATTTTCCATCCTCTGTCAGTGGTTTGCTCATTTGTATATTATATTCAGCCAAAGGATTTCAGGCACCCACAGAGTCTCAGACTTTTGCTCCACCTCTTCAAATGTTAAAATAAGGGATTTTTCTTTTTGTGTGGGTTTTTTTTTCCTGCTGTTATTTTGCACCCCCTATTCTACTTTTCCCCCCCCCTTCTTTTGAGAAAGGATTTGAAATTTTCTTTCTCTGCTTGGCAGTTCAGAGAGACACAACTGGTTATTGTAAAATAGTAAAGAGTGGAGCTTGATTTGGAGGCTGTGTAAACCCAAGGCAGGAGCCCTGGCCCTGTTTTGAAGTGGGTGGCAGGATGCCCGCGGTTATTGATGATCCTGCACGTGCTGCCAGAGCTGCTGCTCCCGGTGCCCAGTGGGTGCAGCTGTGGAGGGAGGGCCAGACCTGGAGCTGAAAAATCTGTGAGCAATAGAAAGCATTCCTGAAACTGGTGAGGTGTTTCTGAGTCTGCCTTTATCATTAAACTATTTTGAAGGGATTGGGTAGTTCAGGGGAGGGGGCAGGGATGATTTTTTTTTTTTTTGTGTGTGTTTGCATTTTAGTCTGATCTTGGATTTGCCAGAGACAGATCTGTTTTGGCAGGCAGTGGCCTGGCAGGGATACATCTCACATGCTGTCTGAGTTTGAAAGAGAAGAGGGGGTGCAGAATAGGAGAAAAGAAAGAAGAAGCAAAGTGACACCGAAGTTTTGACTGGAAACTGTGCCATTCTGGACAAGAGCGACTGCTGAGGAGTTGAACTGTTCCACTTAGTGTGGACCAACTGAACAACAGCCAAAGTTTTTTTCTGCCCTTTTCAGTTATTCATATCACTCCCACCATAACAGCCCTGAGGAGCTGCATTTTTTGTCTGTGTAAACCCAGAAGACAGTGTGTCTATTGACCCTTTTGCTGTTTCTGGAATGTGTCTCATAAAATTGTTCTCAGCAAAATATCCTCATTCTTTTCTGCACTGGAGACCAAAATGGCAGAAAATGTACTTGGTTTTTAAAAATTTCTCTTGCACTTCAGCACAAGTTGCATTTCCTATCAAAGGGGGCTTGGGGGAGAAGGTAAATAGAACAATAAAAATTAATGTATTTAATTCTCTAAGAGCCTTCATGTAAAGTGTAGCAGCTTGCAAAAGTTTTCTTACACTTTCAGAGCTGACAGTGCCCATCACAAAGTGTCCATATTCCCTTTCTCTGTTCAATTTTCCTGTTCAAAGGCATCAAGTATTAGGACTGATTTAATTCAGGTCAGTATATAAAGCTGTACTAGTGCTGCATGTTTGCAAGGAGTATGGATAAGTTCCCTTATCTGTAATTCTTTGGTCTCATCCTGCTCTGTACTGACTGCTGAAGTTGCATTATATTGATAAACTGCAGGTGGCTTAAATCAGGTGATGAGAAAGCTCACACTAAATTTATCTCTCTAACACAAGTTATTTCGAAGGTTTGCAGGGTTAACTTTCCTCTGAGTTCTTATTTTAAAAGGGAAATAAATGCCCCCATGAGTACTTCAGTCAAGTCAGATTTCAGTGCATCGGTGTCCTACCCTGGCATGTCCTTTCTGGCATCTCTGAGCTCCTGGTAGAGTCATTTATCTGAACTAACTTGTTATTTGAGAGTCTGTATTTTGCAACTCAGTTGTTAAGAAGAAAATCTTTAGGAAATGTAGTTAAAATCTTCTTGAGAGAACAATGTTTGTGCTCTTCCCGCTACCTTAAGAGATGGATGCCACAGTGTTTGTTGCCAGCTCATATGGCCATTGAATTTAGTGTTGTGTTTCACCTAAGGTGGTGTGCTGCTGAGGCCTGATTTTTAAAAAAATACTTCTCAGGTATTGAAGACAGCCACAGAAATTAGCACTTTGCAAGTCAATACTACTCTGCAGTTAGCTACTGCCCTGCATTCTTGCCCATGAAGCAGCAAGGCTGCCTAAAGGAAGGGAAGAAGATGGGTTTTGGTTCTATTTAATGGCACATCTGCGTAGATCCTCAGAGAGAAGGTCACATAATAAGCCTTACCTGTGCTGGTGAGTGTTACCTGGTTCAGTCTGTCAGAGCTGCACTCCTTTACCTCGAGTGTTCTCTCAGGGCTGCAGGAACACTCCCCTGGTGTGACTGCTCAGATCTGCTTGCAGTGGCAGTGGGAGCCCAAAGCTTTCCTGTCTGCTTCCTGCGAGGCTGGGGGTGCTGCAGGTCCTGGGCTGTCACTCATTTTGGGGAGCACTTTTCTGGATAAGACAAGCATTGACAGAGCTGCCTTAAGAAAACCAGGCTTTGGGGAGGAAGCAATGCCTATATGCACTGTGCACATTTATTTTGAGGCAAAAAACTATTACAAAGGTATGTTGGGGGTGGGAGATGTATGAAATCTGTGCATCTTTTGCAGTGCCAGGCATTTGGAAGCAAAGCACTGCTGTTCTCCCCACAAACCCCTCAGGTGTACCTTCCCTTTTTGCTTTTCTACAGTGCTGAGAGGTGACCTCATTCTTTCTCCCTTTGAAGAGGGGAGTTTTTGCTGCATTCAGACTGCCTGGCCCTGACACCTCTTACAAGTGAGCAATCTGTCAGCCCGTAGAGGTGGATTGTGTTTCACATATGGGGCTGGAAACTGAGCTCTTGCTCACTCATCCCTGCCCAGTTAAAGGGGAGAATGTGTTGACTGAATGCTGCATCCCAGTATTGTTCTCCTGTATCTGAAGTCATCGTCTGGTTTTCCAGACCCCAATTATTCCAAAGCTTTTTCTCCTGGAAATACTCTTCAGAGCAAATCTTTTAACATTAACTCTAAGCAGCCCCCAAAAACCTTCTCTGAAGCTGTTTGCATGCACAAGTGAGCAGCAAAGAAGCAAAACTTCATTTTCTGTAAAGCCCAGCTATAAATTGTTCCTGAAATAGCTTCTGTGACTCTCTGCAGTTCTGAGCTACTGCATCCATTACTCTGAATTTGAAACTTAACATCATTGACTCGTTTTTAACATTCTGTGCTTCAGCAGAGTGCAGGAGTCTCACTGTAAGGTACAATTCTGTTAATACTTGAAGTGATGATGTTAGAGGAAGTGACATACTGAAATGAAGTAATAAAAAAATTCTAGGTTTTAAAAAATATTTTTATTTTAAGATCCTAAATACCTCATTGGAAAGATATTTAAACAGTTTGAAGCTTGCCAAATGCATTAAATGGCCAAGAGAAACAAAGCATCACTAGGGCTCTCATACTAAAAGTTCTGGGTTTGGAATGCACCCAATTTTATTTACTCATCAGCTGCCCCCTCTTATTTGGGGCCAGTTAAGATCATTTTGGAATCTAAGTGTCTGCTCTTGTATACATTTAGCTCAGAGTTACTTTGTCATATCCAGCCAATGAGTTTACTCATGGAAATGAACTCTGATGGCTTTAATGCTTGCTGGGTCTGCCTGGAAATGTGTAATAATGGATTTCTTGTTTTTCTGCTTCAACAATAGGCTCAAGGGACAAATTCCTGAGTTGCATTATTTAAAATTATTTTTAAAAAAAGAAAGGGGGAGACAGCTGTTTGAGTGGGAGTGGGGCTGGGGTAAAGTCAGCTCAGACAATGGGTTCCTCTTAGGTGGACGAGGAGAATGGGCCTCACAAATGGATATTGATCTGCAGCAGCTGGGACATGAGGAAGGGGTTGGGAGATGTGTGAACCACTCTTACAGCTGCCTGCCTTTCCATGGCTGACTTTGTTTTCCTGGTAAATTTGTGTTTGTGGCACAAGGATATATTGTTTTCCACTTGTATTGAATGTAGCTGTATGTGAGTATGTGGGTGATAAAATTTAATAAACTTTATAGCACTTGGGCAGGGAAATGATCAATATGGCTTCTTGGGATTTGATTGCAGGAGGTGAATTTTCTGGAATTAGGCACTCATCCTTTGCAGGAGTCAGTGGCCAGTTAAAACACCTGGGAAAAAGCAAAGTTGAAAATATGTCTTTTATTGGATTCACTTATTTGGTTATAGTCACAGTCTTATCCATTTGATGCTACTGTTTCATCTCCTGTGATGCACTTAGTGCCCAGTATCTCCTCATTCTGCTTGAATTATTTCTGTAGAAAGAATGCGAAGGGGATCTGTGAAATTGACTGCAGAAGCGATATCTGACTTGAGGTGAAATAAATTATTAGGTGAGATGTGCAAACTTGACAAATGTGGGGGAAGGCTTCTTCTTTACAAATTGAGATTTGAAACCTCCTGGCAGAATTTGTTACCTTCCAGTTATGATTACAAAAACGTTCCATGATTTGATATTCCATGGATTTATTGTCAGGAAACTATTGTCTGCTTGGAACCGTTCAAACAATAAATAATCCTGTTCTGATCTGGTTTTAATGAGGGCCCACTTAAAATATGCTAGGATCCTTTGCTGTGTTGTGTCCCCTGAAACATGTTTTTTAAGGCTGCATTTCCCTGCCTTGTCTTAAGGAATTATTCAGAAATTCAGCAGGATTCAGCTGCAGCCAGGGAGGGGGAGCTTCGGTGAGGGGAAGGCATAGGGAATGTTGGAAGAGAAGGAAGAGCTGCTGTATGAAGGCCAAAGGCAAGGAAGGGAAAGGCATCTAAACCAAACAGATGGGAGAGGCAGTAAGGGAGGAATATTGGGCAGTGAAACTGATAACAGAAGGCCTTGGGAACAGAACTGTAATGGGAGGAATCTGAAAACGTGAAAGGGTCACTTGGGGACAGATTATTCTAGGGAAAGAAGTGAGATTAATTGCCCAGTGCTCTGCTATGTTGGGTAGTAAAACAAATCATCTGTGTGGGTAAAAATAGGAAGGGAGGCATCTCAGCTGCTGCTCAGGCTCCCCTTTCCTTGTGTGCTTTGTGCCAGGGCTGTGTGAGGAGTGTGGAGAAAGGGCTCTGCAGGGCACACACAGTTAAGAAGTTTTGTCATGATTTTGTTGGCTAAAATGAGACAAAACCATAGGGTTTTTTCTCACTTCCTTTCCCCAGAAAACACTGCTTGCCAGCAGGGAAGCAGCCGACTAGAGGAAAGCAGCAGGTGGCATCCAGCAGGGCACAGGGGGAGCAAGCAGTGTGTCCATGAATGTGCTGGGAAGGTGCCCATCCCTTGGGCAGGTGCAGGGGCCAGCTTGTCTTGGTGTTTGACGTGCAGCTTGTCCCTGGAATGCAAAACGGTTCATGGAATAGCACACTGTAACCCCAGAAAGGAACAGCAGCACTGTCCACACTGCAGATAAATGTTTCACAAAAGAGGAGTAACCCAAAAGCTGGTGTTCAGAGCCTCATATCCCAATGTTCCTGATAGTAAGATGAAGAGTATCACAATGCAATTGCTTTCCACGTAGCCTAAATTATTATTTCTTCTGCTATTTCCTCAGGCAAGACAGCAAGCCCAGCTGAGACATCAGATGGCAGAAGACAGCAAAGCTGAATATTCTTCTACCCTACAGAAGTTCAACAGTGAGCAGCATGAGCATTACTACACACACATACCAAACATCTTCCAGGTAAGGGTCACTGGCAGGGCTCCAGAGTAGCCCATAATCCTGTGACAAGAACATAGTGCACATCATCTCAATTCTGTCACCCTGACTTTTATTTTTGGTGAATTTTTTTTGGTCATTCTTAGCAAATTTTACATGCAATCTGCCACCCTGATAGGTGGTAGGATAAATTATCCCCTTTTTCTTAAATTAGATATAAAGGCATCAATAATCCACAAGGAAGGTGATGCTGAAGTGTCGTGCCAGATGAGGACAGCCTTTGGAATCCTCACAATCTGGCTCTGTTCAGCTCCTGTGTCTGTGCAGCTGGGGGTGAGCACAGGGGGAGCTGGCATTGTTGTGGCAGGAGGCAGCTGGGCATTGTTGCATCTGTAAGGTCCAGCAGCCTTTATAACCTGTGTTCAAACCAGGCTGCACAGATGTTGAAATGAGAACCACAGTCATTCTGCAGCAGTGAATCCAAAGGGTTTTAAGCAAGCTGCTTGATTGTATATTAGGGTGCCTAAGGACAGGCTGCACAGCAAGAATAAAAAAAGCCATCAGATTTCTTCTGAGTGAAGATCTGAGGTTGTGCCTGAATGAATGAATTGAGGTTAATGTAGTAGAACAGAACTTCTAAATGACTGTTCCATTGTAGTGGGTCATGAGCATCAGAAGTAGAAAACAGAACCTTTTCAGGGGAGGACGCGTCACATGCTTGTCATCAGATGAGAAGGAGCTGATGTTTGCATGGCAAACACGCACTTTCTTACCCACTGCTGAAACTTGTGAGCTAAATGGACAGCTCCTCTTTTGCCTCATGCCATTTCAGACCAATTCCTTGAGATAAACTGTTCCTGGAATCAAGCAAGTACTGGAGTTGATGAGCACTCTGACCTGTAGGGGTGAGCACATTAAAGTCCTGCAGATGTGCCCTCTTCCCTGGAACACCAGTGAGCTCCCAGGACTTTCTGTTAGATTTTGGAATAAGTTGTTTTGTAGGGAATTCATGTTGCTTGTGGGTCAGCCAAGGCAAAGGGGATTTTGAAGTTGGCTGCGCCTCCAGTGTGAGACAGGCTGCTCCTGTTGAATCCTGCTATAGTTTGTCATAATAGAATTCTGCCACATCCAGTTTCTCTCTGTGGTAAAGGAGAGGCCCCTGGAAGAGATGCTGGAGATCCTGGAACTGAATCCACTGAGCAGCGAGGAGCTGTGGTGACAGCTCACATGATGTTTTTATTGTACAGGAATACATTAATACATCAATGTATTGTGAACAAAACATGATGTACAGGACTCCCTAAACACCAAAAATTACCTTCTAGGGAAAAGAAGGGGAGACATCAAGATCTTTGTCTTCTTATATTCTACAGTGGAAGGAAAATAAGATTGTTCCAAACATGCACAGAAAATGAACGGATTTGTTGCAGAAATTCTTTTAAAAGCCTTAGGAACCATCCTTACAAAAGTCTAAAGCTGGGGTTTGACAAATCAGCATTTTTTAACATAAAATTTAATTGAAAAATTTTCCAGTAACAGTAAAAGAGATTACATTTCAAATGACATTTTGATGTTTGAGGGAACAGTAACTTGGTGCCTTCCTGAGAGCAGCTGTCCTAGTTTGTTCTTAAAAATATATTTAATCCCTAAGTTTTAAAGTAGTTGATGTAAGCTGGAGAGCAAAAGTGGGTGAAACTGAAGTTAATCTTGATGTTTGACCTGAATGAAATGTGATATTTTAGAAAATACAAGAGATGGAAGAAAGAAGAATCGTGAGGATAGGTGAATCCATGAAAACCTTTGCAGAAGTCGACCGCCAGGTGATCCCCATCATTGGGAAGTGTCTGGATGAAATAACAAAGGCTGCAGAATCAGTGGATCACAAGAATGTAAGTGTTGCATTGTCATATTTAGCACTGGTCTCAAATTTATGGAGGCTGAAATCCTGGCCCCAGGCTCAGCCCAAGAGCTTTGCAGTCACATAACTAAACCAAAGAACAGCTTCTTGTCCCAGGCTGCTTTGTCTGAGGCAGGATGTGCTCAGATTATTTCCCAAATCTACTTAACACCCAGAAATGCCTTTCCTGTGATACTTTTTACTTATTTTGTTTCTTATTAAGGGATATTCTCTTATTTTATTAGGATAATTACTTTTTGAAATATTGCAATTTAAAAGTAGGATTAAGCATGTCATGTTGGACATAATTTCAGATCCTTAATCACCAGTCCTTATAAAGGTGGTTTCTATGTCTCATAGTCAGAAAACGGAATGTTTCAGAACTAATTCCAGTTAGTTTTATAATAATGAAAATATTTAAAGTATTGTCTACATCAACTATTGCAAAATCTTTCTGTAAAATATTTCTTTGCAGTTTTTAAGGTTTGCTGTCAATCTTTAAATAAGCAAATCTTAATTTCTGAACATCATTTTCCTTCACAGGATGCAAAGAAACCTCTCTGATAGAAAGGCTGATAAAGATTTCAGTTGAGCTTCCTGATGTTCACTGACCACAAGGGCAAATGTGTTTTCTGTTCTGTTTGCAGAATGATCTGCTCCATTCTTGTGTGAAACCTCTGTTCTTCCAGCCTTTCTCACGGATCATATTAGTGCTTCAAAAGCTTGACAGCATGTGTCTGCTGCCTGTTTGAATTTCCCATACATGTTTTTCACTGGAATCTTTTCTGAGCTGTTCAGTGCCTGGAGCCATGAACTGGCAGCATAAGTCTTGGGCTGAAGTTTTGAAATTAATCCTCTACTCTCTGTTCAGCAATTGCTCTCACAGAGAGCAGCATAGGAAACTCAAAAATCTGAAAACCACTTTGAGTGGGAAAAGGGGGAATTGGGGCAGCAATTGCTGTGTTACAACAACATCCCCTACTTGAGGTACAGCTTTTGGTGCTGTGTGGTGAAATCATGCTGGGGAGATTCATATCTCACTCTGCCCAAGTCTGCTTAGCAAAACACACGTGAAGCTTGAGCTGGGTGTTTGAATCAGGGTGAATTTTATATTCTCTTGCTCACAAATAAGTCCATGACGGCTCACACACAAGTGTGACATTAGAAAATGATGACTTTGAGCATTGATAACTGTTTCCAGACAGAACACACTAAACCCTTTATGGCTGCTCAGATATAATACACATATATTTTGGTTAAATACATTTTTGTCAGCACAGTGATATAGGAGATCCTGGTAAATTCAGTTATGTTCGTAAAGAGTTATTTTTCCTTAAATATCATCAAGGATTTTTTCATCTCTGGAGCAGTAATTCCTGACTGTGTTGATTGTAATGAAAGTGCTGGATTAGTTACTAAATGTGCAACTGTGTAAATGGGATTGCTTTATGCCCTCACTGCACTGCACAGAACTTCTGTTAATGCCAACAGAAACTGCCTGGACTTAGCAGGGAATACTGGTTCGCTGTTACTGAGTTTCTAAGGCAGTTTTAAATGTGGGTTTTTTTTTTTCCCATTTCCCCTTTCTCACCACTTGAACAACACAAAGCTTGTGTGGCAAGTGTGAGCTGTGGTGACTGCCAGGTGAACCTGTGCAGAACCTGATTCAGAGGGCTCTAGCAGCAGATAAAATGTATTTGTTATGGGCCTGGAGTTCCTGTTATGACATTATCTCTGTGATATATGGAGCATGATGATTATTTATAGCTCCATTGTAGTGGAATGATGTTTTGAATAAATGGAACAAAGACTGTAAAATTCAGAGGGAAAAAAAGTGGGAAGCTCCAAGCATAGGATAAAATACCAGTTATTTATCATAACATAGTGCAATCCCTTAGAACCAGAGAATTGTTTGGTTGGGAAGGGACCTTAAAGCCCATCCAGTGCCACCCCCTGCCATGGGCAGGGACACCTTCCACTATCCCAGGCTGCTCCAAGCCCTGTCCAACCTGGCCTGGAACACTTTCAGGGATGGGGCATCCACACACTCCAGGCTCTTGTTAACAGTCTCTCTCCATCTTTCCTGCAGGCTCCTCTCAGGTACTGAAAGGCAGCAGCCGAGTCACCCCAAAGACTTCTCTTTTCCAGGCTGAACAATCCCAATTCTCTCAGCTTTTCCCATTCTTTACCCCTCTTCTGTAATCCTTCTGCATCTTGCTTTCATGTTGATCATTCAAAATCTCTTCAAGCTTAGATCTCAGGAGGTTTTAATGTCAAACAAGGATGGAATAATGGAAAGTGTTGTTCTACCTCCCTAAAACTCATGTAGGAATTTCATGGTGCCACCTGATAGATTGAGGATCTTAAATCCACGTGGATCTTCACAATCTCATGAAGGCTTTTGCAAAGCTTTTCCTGTATCTGTGTTTTGCTCAATGGAGCCTGGCCTCTGGATATGTTTGTATCCCAGTAGATTTCTCCTGAACAGCATTTTCCCTACAGCCATTCACAGAACCTGTGAAATGCCTTCAAAGCACCAAGTTCTTGTTATGTAACAGGGCAGTGATTCTCTTCTCTAGAGAATAATAAGATATTTGTGTGCCAAGGCACAGTGTGTCTATGATCTTGGAATACAGCTGTTAGAATATAACAATCTCTCTTCCCAAGAAAACAAGTAGATAAGAAGTCTATTAGGGTATTTTTTTCCTGAGTCCATTAGATTTAAATGCATTTGGCAAGCTGAGGTCTGAATTTGATCTTATGTATAATTAATTTTGTTTGTAGACTCGAGTAGGAAAAATGCTGTGGATTGGTTTGGCTTTGATTTGCTTTTTTTTCTTTTTTCTTTTCCCTCTGTCCAAAACAAAAGAGCAAAGCCATTGTACACAGTCTACAGCCAGTTTGTGGCCAACTTAGATCCCTCCTAGCAGTGCCCAAAGGGAATGTGGCTTCAGTGGCTCCCACACCAGGGCACAGGGCTGCTGGTGTGACCTTGGACTGCTCAGATGTTGGGTAAAGCTCATGAAACATTTACAGCCATTTACTGTCACTGAATTCACAACCAACTTGTTGACTTGTGGCAGAGTGATCACACAAGGGCTCTGTTTTATGGGAGTATTTATTGGCATTTTCCTCTGATTTCCTAACAGCTGTATTCCCAGCAAATCTGTACCTTAAATCTTAGTTATGAGTCACTTACTGAAGTGTGATTTGCTTTTCTAGTCAGTAAAGTTCATAAACTTACTCCTTTTCAGCAGAAGGAGAGGCTTGTGCTGATCCTGGGCTCTGGAAAGGCGTTCATTCCCAGGAATGAGCCTGGTCTGTCTCAGGGCTGGTCCCACACAGTTAAACTTTCTTGTTCTGCTTTAATGTGCCACCAATTTGACATCTACCCTGAGCTGAGATGTTCACACTTGTCTGGATCTGTCCCATTCCAGGATTCCCAGATGGTAATAGAAGCCTTTAAATCAGGGTTCGAGCCTCCCGGAGATGTCGACTTTGAGGACTTCACGCAGCCCATGAAGAGAACAGTGTCTGAATCCAGCCTTTCCAACTCCAGAGGGGATGGGAAGTCAGAGCCCAAGTTCGGTAGCAAATCCAAGGGCAAGTTATGGCCATTCATCAAGAAAAATAAGGTACTGATTTGCAGACTTGAGCTTGGTGCTAGTACGTGTTTTGTCAATAACTTATGTCTTGTCTAGTAATCTTGGCAAGTTTAGTTTTTTAAAAGAATTTTAGATTCAGAAAGTTAATAATTGATGTCTTAATATGGTGTTTTGTTGTAGTCTTTGGTTACTTAAGTTTCTTTATAACTTTAATTTTTTTTTTCTTGTATGATTTCATTAATTATGTTGCCGTTTTTAAATTAATTTAACTTAAGTTGTCACGTCTCTGCCATGGTCCATTTCTGTTCCTAACTCAGAGAAGGAGTTGTAAACCACTTACCTAGTGCCATGTGTGCCAACTAACTTTTGTTACCTGTGGGAAGCTTCAGTGTGGCGTTACTGTTCTGACACTCCTCCAACTCTCCTTGGCTTTCCATTTGCGTTGTCTTTCCAGTCTGTGCACTGGGGTCAGCAGGTGGGTGGCTGGGAGCAGGGAATTGCTGGGATTCACTCTGGAGCACAACTAATGGAGCAAAACTAACTGAGCAGTTGACTGTTTAAAAGACCATATTAACTTATGTACCCATTAAACCTTTTTCATTCCACTGTCATACTTTACACCATAATGCATGGCAGCATTTATCTGGGGTTACCAGGACATGGCAGGGGGACTGGACTCAATCAGGTTTCACTAACACTGATGGAAGCCCAGAATAGCTTCGTTTTTTTGACCTCACTCTTGCTCTGACCCTTTACCAAGCCACTTAAATTTGAGTTTTAAAGAAATCTCCCTGCTCACAAGGGGTCATTTCTGAGGTGCTGGTGTGAGAGAGGACTCGCTGTCTGGTGCTTACATCAGTGTAGCCAGAATGAAAACACAGCCAGGACTAACTCCTGAGCAAATTCATAGAATGATCTGTACAAGTGAAGTGTGATGCACGTTGCTGAGGTGTGATTTGGAAGCAGGAAGGAATGTGGTTTGTTGTTTTCCAGATAATAGAAACTCTACTGGGCACTAAGGTACCTTCCTTATCTGATCCATTTAAATTCAGGTATTTGAAAGCTCTATCCATATGCATTATTCCGAGCTGTCCACAGAGCAGAACAGGGCAATTTATGGGGATAGTGCTGCATGGAAGAGTCTGCATGAGCTTCCTTCAAAATACTTTTGTGTTACTTTTCTGTTGCATCACTTACTAATACTTTCATTTATCACAACTCTTCATTTAACACGACTGTTAACTACTGCTTTCTCCCCTCTTTTGAACCATGGCCTTTAATATTTAATTATTTAATTGGTTTTTTCTCTGGATTTCAAATATTGGTTTTGATGCTTATTTTCGTTTTGTGTTTTTATCTTTTTATTTTGATTTTTATTCTGTCACTTCTCCATCTCTTATACGTAGCTTATGTCCCTTTTAACATCCCCCCATCAGCCCCCTCCTCCTCCCCCTGCCTCTGCCTCACCCTCTGCTGTTCCCAACGGCCCCCAGTCTCCCAAGCAGCAAAAGGAACCCCTCTCCCATCGCTTCAACGAGTTCATGACCTCCAAACCCAAAATCCACTGCTTCAGGAGCCTAAAGCGCGGGGTAAGTTCTCCTCTGGATACCTCTCTCTCTTTCTCTCTCTCTCTTTCTTTTCTTTCTTGCGCTTTTATTGCACGTTCTGTTTTGTAAAAGCTTTTGTTTTCTGTGAATGGTTCCATTGTGTTTTATCATAACATGCAGACAAATCCAAGGGTTCCCAACCTGTAGAGCCATTTGTAGTCAAAACCCCCACAGTGAAACCACAAAAAGTACAGTTCCTGATGGAAATTACCCATCTGGGTGTCTTGGGGAAGGAGGGGTTGGACAAAATACAGAAGGAGGAGCTGAACATTGAGTAATGCTCAGGTAAAAAGACAAAGTCTTTAGTTTTTCTCTCTGCAGGGTGGTTTCAGCTCAGTATCTGTGCCAGAAGGAGAGGAGTAAATTAGGAGGGATTTTAGGAGATAATAGCTGCGATTTCAGTAGGTAAAAGTTCAGTGGGAATGATGTGACATTGTCACTGGAGCAGTGGGAGCTCCTGTTCCAGTCACTGGGCCTCAGCTCGTGGCTCAGGTGCTGCAGTGTTAGTTTGTGCAGTAACTCTGAGTCTCAAGGATTGGTGAGATGAGGAAGGTGAGCTAATTGTGGGTGGTAACAAAGTCTTTCCATGGTCCAGGTGTGCTTTAAGCCAGGGCTGACAGGTCCGGGGAGACTGGGACACAATCCCTCAGCACCATGATGCACAGTTTAAAATTTATATTCTGTGTGCAAAGGCTTTATTGGTGCAGAATGCAAGCTCCAAATGACAGAGGAGAGGTTCTGAGGGAGCAGGATTTGGGATTCCCCTGCCAGCAGCTGCTGTGGTAGTGCTGGTTTAAGCATTGTATGGTGGAAAGCTGCTGACAGCCTCCATGGCTCATTTAGAGATTCAGCTGGGTTTAGGTCACACTGGACCGAGACTTTGTGACAAATCATCACTGCTCCAAGCTCTGTCTCCTTTGCTGCTGATAAAGAAGGAAATATGGCCTGAGGTTTTCCAGGTCAGCTCTGTTTCTGTTGCTGACAGCAGCTGTGGTTATACTCATAAACCAATGTTGAAGTGTTTGTGTGGAATTAAATCCTCTCATTTGGTCTTCATAAGCAGTAAATAAAATGTCAGGTCCCTGAGATAAAATTTGTCATTTTTCAAACAAAAATAAGGCTTTATTTTCCCAGAAATTCGCACATGGCATGGTTCTACTGAAAATTTGCTGGCACAGCATGACTTTGCCTCCTAGGTGAAAGTCCTTAGAATTATTTTCTCCTGTAAAAATTACAGGAAGGAGACAAAAGTGTTCAGTATTTTAAATGTTTTTTAGAGCAGACAGTAACAGTGAGGAAGTGACTACTTAAAAAAAGCCCAAATTCTGCTCCAGGCACTCATTTAGGACTGAGGACTGGAGCTGTATAAAAAGAGATGATTTCCATGGGGAACTTCAGTGGTTGGTAACAAAGAACTGAGAGCAGTGCTGTAAACAATGCACTGTCTCTTCTGCTTACAGACAGAACAGTTAAAAATATAGATGTTTTAAACAGTTTCAGTTCTTTGCTAGGAAATTGCCATTTAATGGGACACTNAAAAAAAAAAAATCCCATTTCTTCCCATCCCTGTTTCACTGGGGAAGTGGGAAGTTTCTAAGCTGTTCAAAGTCAGGTTCTGTGCGTGTCCCTCCTTTCCTCAGTTGCAGTTTGGCTCAGCTCTTTTCTCAGTGGTTTTTCCAGGTGGAGACAAGACTTTCAGTTCTGCTTGTGCAGCAGCAGAGCTGAGGATGTGCTGGGTGGTGGCACCACTCCAGGGGTGGCAGCTGGAGCCCTCCTTGTCCTGGGCAGTGTGGGTCACTTTGGGGTGAAGCCACTGCTGGAGGTCAGGGGGTGTGCTGCAATCTAATGCTCCATAGTGGCATTCAGAGAACAGAATGTTGAAAGTAGTGCTGAGTATTTCCTACTCGACTTAAAAATCCTGGTTTGGATTTCCATGGGCACTTCACCAATTTTTATTTCAAATGTACAAATCCCTTTTGACTGATTGCTTGGCCATATGAGCAATTATAACTAATTGCTTTTAACAGTTCCTGAAGGAAGGCCACTATTTTATGTATTATCTAAAAAAATCCAAGCACACCTTAAGAATTCTGCATGCATTATTGTTTTAAATGCTTTGTGTGAAAGGCAAAGAGAACAATGTCTACAATCTTCTCTGGAATCCCTCAAATTTCTGCTGACACATGAATTAAGAATGTGTAAGGAAGGGATATTGCTAAATCTTCATTTGAACCTTTCACTGTGTTCTTTTGCTATTTCATTTCCTTCCCCTGTCAGCTACCAGGATGTTTGTATGTAAATACTTTTCCTGCCTGACTCATCCTGAGGATTTGGAGTCCAGTGTTCAGATCATCATCTCTTATCCCAGAGAGATGAATTCAGGCCCTTTAGATCATCCAGCGATATGAAGGAGGACGAGGAGAAGCTGCAAACCTCTGGCAGATTGCTCTGTCTCATTTGGGGACTTGTCAAATTCACATTTTATAGGTCCTTGGTGATTGGTATTTTACAAATGGTCAATCTCAGAGATCATCAAAGTGCCATATGACCTTCAGAAATAAAATCATTCCCACCAGGCAAAAAGAATCAAGAATCACCCACAAATCCTTTTTTAACTTATCAAGTGAAAAATGAGTGCTTGCTATTTTTTTCCAGTTGATATGACCCCTGTTATTTTAGGTACAGCTAGACAATACTGTTAATTCTGCTTTAACCTTATTCATTTTAGTAAGATTTCCTTTATTCAGTTCTTTTCCATTCCCCTGTAAAATCCAAAACCGTTTTAATATTGCTCAGGATCGTGAGCATTACTGTCAGGAATACTGGAGTGTGGTGTTCCCAGAGGAATGAGGAGGATGCAGGGTGGAACTCTCCTGCACAGAGGAACATTTGATCAGTACATCAGAGAATCAACTTTTTGCAAGGTCGTGCAGGGCCCAGCAGTGCAGCACAGTGTAACAGGAGTTTGGACTCTGGATCATTCCACTTGCTCTGAATTGTCTCTGCGCTGCTGGGTTTGTTCCTTGGCAGAATTCCACTCCAGACACCTTCAGTGAAGGTGCTCACAAAGGTCTTTAAGTCTTATTTTAGAATGTTCAGCCAAATTGCCAAGCAGGTGCTTCCTGGATTTCTTGATAACCTGAGCTCCCAAATCTTACAGAGCCAGGGAAAAAAGTTTACTTCGGAAAAAATGGGATCACACTCTTTTTTTGTACTGTCTTAAGGAAAAAGGGAAAAAAAGGAACTATTTGACACGAGCAAGTCCTGAGACTGTAGCAGGAGAAATTCCAGCAGCAGGAATTGCACGTTGTAATTGATCCTTGAAATATAACACTGAATGGATTCCCAAACAACTCCTCCATAAAATCTGTGAGATCAGAACGTGTCTGGAGTGGGAGTGTGTTTTAGCAATTTCCTTTCAAAATTTTGGTTTAGCATCTTAGGTTGCATTTGGCAAAATTGCTGGTGACTGTTAAAACAAATTATATAATTAGCTATGATATGTCCTATGCCCAGTCTGGTTTTAATTTTTCTTCCAAACCAAAAATCCAATGAATCTTGTTTTCATGGGAGGAAACAGATGCTTGAACAATTCACAACAGATGCAAGGTTAATGTGGAGGCACCAATACCAGTATCAGTGATCACTGCCAATATGAAATCCTAGGCTGTTAAAAAAAATTTAAATATTTAGGTGCTGACTCTTGTCAGCGTCTATGGTTTTCTAATCACATTTTTGTATTTTCCTCAAAGCTTTTTTCTTCTAACCCCAGCAGCAGAAATGTCCATTATAGAGAATACCATAAAACTGCTAGAACACTTACTATGGATCAGAAGGGGAAAAAACTGTCATACATTTTTGTGTGAGTGTTTTTTTCTAATAGCTACTATAAAAGACACTATAAAATTAGTGTGGCACTTCAAATCAACTTCATCTCTTTAGGGAAGTTAAAGCCAGAAGAGCACAAAAAATGAGGAACCAGTTACATAACTTATAATTTCATTTATGCTTGCTCTGCTTTTTCTAATTCCATTTTGAGGACAAAAGAAATTCTGTATTCTGCTGGTTGGTACTAATTTTGTGTTCTTTAGTTTTATTGCTGCAGTGGCAGTAACATCAGCAGCTTTTTTTTAGAAGAGCAATCCTCCAAACTAACAACATCCAGGGGTAGAACTTACACCTTTGACCGACTCCGTGTGCTGTGTGCACTTGGCTTTCCTCCCTCTCCCCAGAGAGTGACTGAGCAGGGAGGATGAGAGCTGGGGCAGACATTACTGCCACTATCCAAGTTCCATAAAGCACACGGAGGAAATTTTGTGGTTTCCTTTCTAGTGGAAGTTGTTGACTTCATTACAATGTGATTTTATTTCCACTGCACCCGTTGCGATCGTCCCTCCCCTCCTGTCTCCTCTGATCCCCGAGCTCTGAGTCTGCCCCACGGATGAGTGCTGTTCTGTGAGTTTGCAGCAGCAAACCACCCCTCTCCAACCTGCTCTGTTCCCTGCCCTGGGAGCCCTTGTTCTAACCAAAGTCTCTCTCTGTGCCAAGCCTGGGACTTTTCGGTGGGTGGGGTCATGAAATCCATGGTTTGTTCTAGCACCAAGAGAGACGTTTCCTGAACTTGGTATTCAGACAGGCATTTAAAAATACCATGTTTTCTGATCTCTCTGAGCATGCTGAACTCTTAATACCCACCTGGTTCCCAGAAGGCTCCCACTCTGCACTTTGAGGGTAGTTAAACACCAAGCTGTCTTTTGCTGTAGAAGCAGTGAACGCAGAGGTGCCGCGCTCGTCCCCGGTGTAACCAATGTGTGTTTTCTCTTGCTGACTCACCAGCAGACACAGTCTTTGTATAGTCACAAAGAACTCATGAAGAGGACTTTAGGGACACCCACGTGTGCCGTTGAGGCTAGGGAGTATTTTGTAAGTCTGAGTATGGTGTGATCAGCCCATACGATTGCTACACAGTCGCTAACCCCACTTACAACGCCGGCCCCAGTGTGCTGTGGGAATGTGCTTTGTCAAAGAGCCAAGGAAAATTTGGTGGGAGGCAAGTGGCAGCTTACAGTGTGATGTGCAGGAAAGATAACGTCTGCTAGTCCTGGAAATGCTGAAATTGGCACAATGAAAGTAGCTGGACCTGTGAAATTCAAAGTGTTGCAAACGGGTTCGGCACATTTATTTTAAATTGTTTAATGAATGCAGTCTTGAGCATCACGAGCCCTGATGGACAAGAATTCTGTGCCTTGGTTGTGGAGCATTCCCTAGAGCCTTTGGAAGCTTCTGTGAGCTGTCTATAATGATGATAGTTCATGGAATCAAGATATGTGACCTCTAAATCTGCTACTTGGACAAAGCAAGAGTTTGGGGAAATTGTTATGAGGCCACTAAGAAAAAAAAAAAGAAAGAAAGAAAATTGCCTCTTGGTTGTATGTATGGAAGTCCAGTGATTTATTTCAACCCAGTTTTCTGTAAGTGAGGTTAGTGGCCGTGACTGTCCAATAACACATGGACCTGCTGGCTTTCATGCTCTCTCATGTGTTATTGAAGCTTGTGGCTCTTAGACTCTTCATTTTTTCCCTGCAAGACTAAGCTAGGCTTGGTTTAAATTGACAGCTTGAAACACATTGCTCATTTCAAGGAAATGTTACTTATTTGATCATTTGTGGGGAAGATGCCTTTGTTCTCCCAGGAGCTGTGAGCAAGTTTCTAGCTGTGAAAACCCAACAGAATGGGCAAAAGTAGTTATGTAGTGTTTACTGCAGATTTATTTTTAATCTGCTTATATTTGTTTATAGAAACTGAATCACTGTCACGTAAAACTACCAATAAATTTCAGAAATGGAAAACTGTGAATATGACTTCTTTCAGCATTTCATTGTTTCCAGCCTACGAACTGCTTTATTTATACTGGTTATAACAATCCTTGATGTACTATTTGGAAATGCTATTAATAAGTTCTCTATTTTTGTCATACTTAACAGCAAAAGAATTGGGCATACAGTGTCTGTAATCCCTTTCAAATTTGCTGAAATTGCAGCAAAAGAATAGCCCTGGTGCAGATGATTCTCCGCAGTATTTAGTGCCTTTAGTGAGTAGTGTTTAGCCACTAGCGCATGTAGCATACATTTGTGCCTTTTTAGAGTGCTTCATAGGTAAATATTTATTCTGCACCATGAGTCTTGTCTGTATCTATGTACAAGAATCTCAATTTGTGCTGATCATGTCTATGCTAAAGTTCACAGGAGTGCTAAAGCAATGATGCAAACACAAGCTGCCTACGCTGAATTTCTTCAGACCATTCTTTCTCCTTCTATGATTACTCTCTCCAATGGATTGGTTTTGTTTTGCTTTATTTTTTTTAATGGCCTCTTTAGCTCAGAGGGTGAATTTCTTCATGGCACTGTGATTATTATCATGTGTTTGTTCCCCAATGGACTGGACTGCAGAGGGAAGTGTCACTGCTGCCTTGTCGCTGAATGATCAGCTCACATGCAGCATTTCACTATTATTTCAAGACCATTTATTTTTCTTGAATGGCTGGCATGGGTTGCTGTACAAATCCTGGTAACTAATGGGAATTGTTATTTTTTGGGGCGGGGGAAAAAAAAAGTATTTCTTAAATCAGCTGCCCACAAGAGGTGTGGAGCCTTTATTTTAAATCCAATCCTAATGGACCGTGTTCTTGCTAGAAATGGAACAAATTTGAGAACTCCATTGCCAGGAGCTGTTGGTAGTGACAAAGAACTTGAATGGAAAGAGGTTCCCAAGTCTGGCAGCACAAATCTGTGCCTGGAGAGAGGCATTTCCCAGCCTTTACCTTTCAGCTGTTGACATATGGAGCATGTGCTTTTCTGCACCTCAAGTTTGGGTAGTTGGAGCATTTCACAACTGTCCCTGAGAGCTGGCAGGGCAGCTCAGTGCCCGTGGCTGCAGGAGGAGGAGAGGCTGGGTGGAGTTTGGATTCTCCCTTTCTATCTTGGCTTCAGATCTCGAGGAGCAGCTCCCTTGTGCTTGGCACAGAGCTGAGCACTGTTCGTCTCCCTATCTCTTGGAAATCCTTCTGAGCTGCAGCTGTTCTGTTGTTTTGCAATGCTGGAAGAGGCTTGGGGAATTTTGGTGGTTGGGTGCCCAGGCAGAGTTGCTCACCTGGGAGTTTCTGGGGCAGCTCCCCAGAGCTGTGTGTGCAGGTGAGGCAGGGCAGAGACGCCGCTCCATGGGCACGCGCTGCTTTCAGTCCTGCTTTCCCAGAGAGCTAAAAGATAATATTTGGGCTCTGGCCCGGAAATGTGGTAACTTCTGAAGAATTAGATCATTTATATCATTTAAGGAGGTTGAATAATGTCTTACCATGCTGTCATAGAACCAATTTGGTGTCAAGAGAATAGATTTTTTTTTTCCTCCTCCTTGGGCCTGACCTTGTCTGACTATGGCCAAAGTGCGTTTGAGTCTGAGTATTTGTTTCTGAATTGTTCAAGAATGTGAAATGTTTTCTGTGCCTGCCTGGGCAGCACTCTGCAGTCCACAGGGACACTCCAGGGGTGTTGTCCTTTGGCTTTAGCCGGAGAACCAGGCATTCCCTGGCGGTCCCATGGTGCTGGGTGCTGCTGGAGCGGCTCCTCACCTCTCCACCGAGCTTTGGCTCAGGGGTTACCCCCCAAAGCCCTTCCATGAAGTGGCTGATGCATTTCAGCACATTTTTAATCTAAAGTGATGCCCATACATTAGCCAGCTGTGAGTTTTTCCCACCTCAGTGCTGTTGCTATGATGAGAACTCCCAGTGTTGTTGCTGTAGCTGCTGTCAGTCAGTCCAGGCCTGATTTCACCTGTGCCCAGGTCCAGCACTTCCCATTCCTGGTTTTGGCCAGGTCATGGCAGCTGCCCAAGCCCATCTTGTGAACTTTTGCACAGATCTGTTAGTGTGACCCATTTTGCCTTCCAACAGCAAAGGGATTGTGTCATTTTATTGTAACATCAGCCTGAAAAAGTTCCTCTTCTACTGATGCACTGTTGTTTTTTCTCTCTCTCCCCCCACCCCCATATCTCTCCAATTTTACATGAAGCTTTCTCTCAAGCTGGTAAGCACATTTACAGCATGCCTGTCCTGTGTTTTAATCACAATTTCCTGTGTGTGTTTTAATGTGCACTGTGCCACATGTGACATGACACTGAAATTAACTGTTAAATTTGTTTCTTCTTTGTGTTTGCTTTTTTTGACATTTATCAGATAAATCTGAATACACAGGTCTGGAATCTAATAGAGGTGATCAGAATTCAGTCTTCTAATAAGCTGCTAAAAAATTAACTCTAATATATAGTTTAGTTTTCACTTTTATAATCTAGGGCTATGAAAATGTAGAAAAACACTACCAAGTAATTCTGCTACTGTATAAGTATACATAAAAACATGAAAAGAAGGGAAAAAATTTAAAATAAAGGTCTCTGTGCTTGCTGGATTTTTTCCAGAGAGCCATGCATGTCTTTCTGTGTAAAGTAGCTGCAAAGTTTGCTTTCCATGTCCAGTATTACTGGAAATCTGCATCATTATCACCTACATTTTACAGCCCTATGTAGTCCTTCAGAATAACCAATAATGACATTAATTAAAGTTCTGTAAACCTTAACCAACAAGGTTAACTCAATCTGATTTGAATTTGCAAATTGAGAGATATGCATATGTGTAAATCCCAAATTCCACCTTGGATGCAGCTGGGAAGGTTGCTTGAGCTATGGTAAGATAAAGATGTTACTGAGCTGGGAAAGGGAAGGGGTGAACAGACCTGGGAAAGCAAATTATGTGCTGACCTCCATGCACAAGATGCTGTTTTGCTTGAGACACTCCACACCTTGCTGTGTCCTCACAGCTTGTCCACATTCCTTTGGCCCTGGAGAGCCCCTGAGCAGGAGAATGTGCCTGGTGTGCTGCCCCTCCCTGTGCAAACACAGGAGAGCCACAGCCAGGGATGGCATCTGGGGACCTCCAAAGATCCACAGGGGCTCCTAAGCTGTGTTAGCTTCCAAATTCTCTTATTCCTCACCAGTTTGTGCCTTTGGGTGCTCCCTCCCTTCCCTGTGAGGGTGTGAGGCCCTGGCTCAGGGTGCCCAGAGAAGCTGGGACTGTCCCATCCCTGGAAGTGTCCAAGGCCAGGCTGGACAGGGCTTGCAGTGACCTGGGACAGTGGGAGGTGTCCCTGCCCATGGCAGGGGGTTGGAACAAGAAAAGCTTTAAGATCCCCTCCAAAACAACCATTCTCTGATGCTCCATGCATCTTGTGCTTGGACACATCACTGTGGGCCTCTTCTGCTCATGGCAGCTCATCCACAGAAACACTGCCTGGAGCAGCTCTGGCACTTTTGGGTGACTTCCTTGGGCTCATTTAGCAAGGTTTGTTCTCACTGAAGACCTGTGGTACGTCTGAGCAATGATGGGAGTGCCTGGAATATGTGCAAACCTTCTTTTGGCTGTTGCCAAGTCACTGTCCTGGGAGTCCAATGCATTTATACCGGATTTCCTCTCATTTTCTTGGTCACAGTGCTAGTGGGTTAAGCCTGTGTATGTAGGAATAAATCCTCCAAAAAAGGCTGATGTGGCCTTTCCTCAGGAATTGCAGAAATTGGAAGGATGTGCAGGGAGGACTGAGACCCATTTTCACCTCAGATGGAGAAAAGCAGCTTTTTGTAATCTCCTCTCGGATCCTCACTATGCAACACCCAAAACTGGGACTGAAAAAACTCATGGTCTCCTCACGTGTAACTTCAGCCCAGAAGCAGGGCCTAACACAGCCTCTGTTTTCACAGTCCTTCATCTTGGGACAATCTGAATCCTAAATCTCATTACCTTTCTGCAAGGAGACCAGAAATAGCACAGCTGCAGCATTTCTAAAAATGTCGCAATGTCCACGACTTGAGAGACAGCCCAGGTGTGTTTGTGCTTGAGAGCATGAAATGTGCCCAGCATGTGCAAAAACTGCTCCTTGACTCTCCTTTTTGGAGCAGGGGCTCCAGCTTCTGACAGGAAATTCCTGAGCACGGACTAAAGCTGGAGCGAGGGCACCTCCAGCCTTGGGTGCAACACTCCTGCTTTGGTCTGAAGCATTGTGAGCCAGCTGCTGGATTTAGTCCAGCTTAGAACTCTTGAATGAAGCTGAAGAATCAAAAATAAGTTCCCAAAAAGATCCTTTTCCAAATTTCACTTTCTCTGTTGCATTCTACTGATGTACAGCTGGGGATATTTCCAAGCCTGTCTCTTCTGCTGAGAAGTGAGGAGGAGATGTCAGGATATGTTATCCAGACTTTCCTGTAACTGCTTGTTTGTTTACAAAGCTGCCTCCAGATGCTTTGCCTGACAAAGGCGTGTGTGGCTTTAGTGCAGATTATCCATAAGATAGATTCAATCACTCTCATGTCTGTTGTGATGTGGGAGTTGCTGTCAAGCAAAATCTAAACTTTAAATAATAAATTAAAATAGATCTCTCCTCCACCAGGCACATCAAGTAGTGGTAGGACTCCATGGTGAAAGGTTCAGAATCAGCATAACTTTCGTAGTAATTTCTTTTAAATTTGCTTTCTCATTGTCTCACAAATGGAGTTTTAAGTGTATTATTGCACAGATGGTCAAGGCTTCACTAGAAGCACATGCCATCTTTGACTGACAATCAATAGAGCAGCGGTTTCCTCAGGCCTGCTCTGTGACTTTGGAATGGCCAGTCCAGAGGAGGTGGTGACCTGTGTGTGGTTGTCCTCCAGACTTTGGGTCTGAACAGCTTGTTCTGCAGCTGCAGGAGAAAGTCACAGTGTTCCAGCACGTTCAGTACAGAGCCAAGGGTCTAATGAGCAGCTTTTGTGGCAGTGTCTCCTCTAAATCACTCTCCTCAGAGAGATTTGGTGTTTTAGCAAGACTGATGGCCCAGCCCTGCTCACAGGCTCTCAGTAAGCTGATGGACCACTGACTTTGGTTACTCAGCTTTGTTTTTACCTTTTTTCCCTCATATTCCCCCTTAGAAATGGGACAGGGAATGAGCAGAAGCCAAAACAAGCAAAACCTGCACAGATTTAGGCTTATGCTCAAGAACCTCACTCCCTTATGCTGCAACTAATCAGTATTGATATGTGTTCAGTATAGCCCACCCAATCTGCCTCCCTTGCCTTCTGGCAAGACAAAAATAGGTGTTACTGTGAAGAAAAGAGTATGGATGTGTTTTATGTGTCATCTATCTGCTATATCAAATTGAGGCAACCAAGAGGAGACATAGCAGAAGGCAGAAAAGGGGTTTTCAAGCAGAATCACACAAAGGTAACACCGTGATCTTCACATTTTTTTCCTTTGATTATGGTTTCAAACTGACTGATTCCATGGCTCCGATATAACTTCTGATTTTTATGTGAGTACAAGTGAGAGAGGAAAAACTGAGAGGCTTTGGCGTGGAATGTGGACCCTGGAAAGTAAGCAGCATGTTTTTTAAATTGCAGAGTCCAGTGGGGGATGCATCTCTTAGCTTGGTGTGTTCAGGAGAGCCCTGACATAAATCAAGTGTGTTGGACCAGCAGTCAGTCAGCAGTGCACAGGAGAAGTGCAACTGTGACACGGGAATAAAAGCCAGGAACTGTTTTTATGGCAATGCTGTTTGTAGCAGAGTGAAAGAAGGCAGGAAGCATCAGCTTTTCATGAGAAGGGAACTGTTTAAAAAAAAAAAATTGTGATAAAACTGTAGATAAAAATAGTTTCTCAGCTTTGCTGTTGAATTCTGGAATTCTCCAGCTGAACTTCCCTTAGCCACTGTTAGGGAAGCAGGATGTGTTCCTGGGATCATTTTGAGGGCATCCAGATTCCTCACCGTTCAGGGACTGATAACAAATACAAATGAAAACAATGCTTCAGAACACTGATTTTGCACAGGTTTTTGTGAGCTGTTTTCAAAAACTCTGATTATTAATTTTTTTCCTTATTCCCCCCACCCTCCATTCCACTCTGTGCAGGGAGCAGGCCCAGAAGATTTCAGCAATCTCCCACCTGAGCAAAGAAGAAAGAAGCTTCAGCAAAAGGTCGATGAACTAAACAGGGACATTCAGAAAGAGATGGATTCAAGGTGAGTCAAACCTCTCCAATGAGAAGTGAAATTGTCCTGAGCAGAGCCCCTGTGTGTGGTGGAGGTGGGTGGATCCCAGCAGGAGAGCCTGTTATGAGATGTTTGCATCATCCAAAATCTCTCTGATGTGCAGCTTAGATTTCCTGGAAGCAAGAAGAGAATGACTCCTGTGCTTTTGTGAATGCTTTTTTTACAAGGCTGCATTTATCATTCTGGTTGAGAATAAAGCTATTTTAGCTACACACTTTTAATTGATTCTGGCAGTCTGCATTTGAGCTATTTGTGCTTTGTGTTTGTTCACATTCTGTAGCTGCATTAAAGATTCAGTGTTTTGTTTGTGAGACACAGAACTTTACTCCCCTGAAGGATTTGCACTTGTGTATGTGTGCCTACATTTTGTCAGCTTGCTTTAAGAACCTGTTCATTTTGCCTACTAACCCAGAATTTCTCCTTTATATTTTATATCATGGATAGGAAAAGAAAATTGCACGTAGCTATATGATTTCTCATTGCTTTTTTTGTTTTTCCTCTGTGGTAACTTAGGTTTGTCTCTGTGCAGGTTTTTCTTTCTGTTCTGTATTGATTCTGAGATGGCCCAACATTAAAATCAGATAGGCAGAGTGAAGTTCAAATGAAGATGGTTTATGATGGAGAAAATAGCACCAGCAGTTAAATAAGAGTTAAACAAACAGTAATAATTGTGACTCATATGTTTGCAACATTGTCCCTTAAGGCTTCAGGCGCAGAGCAGTCCCACTTCCTTGCCACCCACACTTTTTCCCAGTTTCCAGACACACAAGGCACAGGCACAGGATTCCAATTGTCAAGAGTTTGGTGGGAAACTCTAAAGTATAAAGAGTGTTAACTTGAGTCCTGGGACTCTCATTAACCTCTCTCTCCCACCAGCTAATGCCTAGAGAAAATCTGAATAGTTGTGCCCAAAACCAGCCCATAATTCCATTTTCAGCTCTGAAATGTCCATCAGCAGCAGAGTGAAGCTGCCCTGGGACTCAGGGTCACATTTTGTAGCCTCAAGTCCTGTGCTGAGACAAACACAAACCATCTGGAGCCAGCTTCCTTTTAGGCAGTGTGAAACAAATAAATATCTTTCAGATTATTTGGGTTGCTAAAGACAAGCTGCAACAGGCAGGGTGAGAATTTCTGGTTTGCCCTTCATTTCTGTTATTGATATATCTTTGTTCCACTTTCTCAACTGGAGGTCAGCCTGTGATGGATGATAATGATTCAACTGTTTGTCTATGCCCTGAAAACTGGGAAGATATTAGTCTAGAAAGTTGGGGCTGTCATAGATTGCAATGGTTGTGAGATTTATTATTATTATTTTCCCCAGAGCAGCAAGTAGGTACTGTTGTACAACATAAAAAACCATGTCAGGCTAAAAATCAATATCAAGTATCTATTCACATTGTAGGTAACTCACTGTTTTTTATCTCTGACAATGTAAATTCTCTTTTGGCAAATAATTTTACCGTTCTTTTTTTTAATGGCTGGTTCTATACAGGGTAAAAGCACCATCTGGGTGTTCTCAGTTCCTTTTGTAACAGTTTAGGTTGAACCTCAGAATAAAGAAGGGACAGTTTATTAAAGTAATTTACCCCTAGCTGCACTAAATGTGTTTTTATTTTTGTTTTCCCCCTCAGAGATGCCTTAACAAAGATGAAAGACGTGTACATCAAGAACCCCCAGATGGGAGACGCAGCGAGCGTGGACCACAGATTGGCAGAGCTTGGGCAGAACATTGAAAAGCTGCGATTGGAAGTCCAGAAATTCGAGGTAGGAGAAGAGACATGTCAGTAAAAAGCAGCTCAGCAAATGCTCAGGTCTGAGCAGGGCATTCCAGGCTTTTCCAGATGTATTGGGGCATTTTGGTGTGTGAGGGCAAGGGCTCTGTGTGCCCGTGCATTAATTGGGGTCTTTGAGCTGATTTGTGTGACACAAACACAAACCATCTCCTGTGGCTGTCAGCCCACAGTTACATTTGCCACAGAAAACAAATTGTGCTAAGTGGAGGTGAAGAGAAAATGCAGTGCTCTCTGGACTGCCCAGAGGGCTTCAGATGCTTATTTAATTAATTAAATAAATTGAAGCATCATGTTACAGCCGTCTGTGGAAAATCAGAGTGACATAAATGCAAAGCACCATTTAGAGACTAATGGCAAGACAGAAGCTATCAGTTGAAATATGTTTGAAGGAATAGTCTGCTATGGGCAGGAAGCTGCTTAGTGATATAAAATCTCCAGAATAGAAGGGGAGTGTTTGGAATATATGAAGCCCATTATAATTACATGAGAAGGATTAGACAGCTGAGAAAAGACTTCACTTTCTACATTATGCTTTGAACATAAACAGATACAGCCCATTAATTTCAGACGTGGTTTTACTATCCATTGCTTTCCTACTCATTTGAAATCAGTGGCTCTTTCATTCTCCCCAGCTTTTGTTCTTGTGCATTCAGCAGTTGCTGAGTTTCTGGTGTTACTCAGGTTACTCTAAGCAGCCACACATCATTTTACTTGATTGTGACCAGAGCAGCATCATCTGCTGGCTGTTCACTGCTTCGCTGTCAGGGTGTGCTCAGACCCAGCACCAGAACACAGTTACATTTTCAATAAGTGTGTTTTTCAGCAAGACAACCCAGAATTTGAACACAAGTGCCCACTGCCTCTCAAAGGGAACTGTGAACTTGTTTACAAACCAGTGTCTGTTCTGTGGCCCGGCTGTCAGGAGTGTCCCACACTGTGTGTGTGTCTGGCAGGGCTGGCTGGCGGAGGTGGAGGGGCGGCTGCCGGCGCGGACCGAGCCGCGGCGCCAGAGCGGGGTCTACGAGGCCCAGAACGCGGCAGGAGTGAACAGCTGTGCCCAGGACAGAGAGAGGTACAGTATCTGTACAGGGCTGGGGCTGCCAGCACAGCAGGCACAGCCCAGGGCTCTGCAGCCTGGCCTTGCCACCCCCCACCTGCCTTTCTGGCCATGCTGAGCCGTGTGACAGCCCCCCCAGTGCTTTTTTACAGCTTTTAATGGCAAAAATGGGGGTTCTCACTTATCTGTAGTCACAGCCAGCTCCAAGCCAGCTCTGGAATCACTGAGCTGCTCCAGCTGCCCCAAGCCTGGTGACCGAGTGGTTCTCTCTGCTGCTGAGGTTGGTTGCTATAGTTGCTGTGTTTTTCCTCTCTTGAGCAGCCCCGATGGCAGTTACACAGAAGAGCAAAGCCAGGAGACTGAGATGAAATTACCTGCAACAGACTTTGACGATGAGTTTGATGATGAAGAACCACTACCCACCATAGGAACGTGTAAAGCACTCTATACATTTGAAGGTATCACTCAAACTTTACCCTCATTTCACTGACTGTTTGTTTGGGTTTTTTTTAAAGTTCATATGCCAAGGGCAAGTGGGAAGCCTTCATTAAACCTTTAATACCCAAGGGACAAGTGAGGCTCCTGTGTGATTCTGTAGAAAGGCACCAAGACAGGGATTTATCTCCTGTGGCACAGGAACTCTACAAGAGAAAGAACCAAAACTCTGCTGTCAGGGCCACATTTGTCTGGTTCTTTACGTACACACTGCTGACTCCTGAATCACAAGCTCCTGTTCTTGCTGCCAGTGATGCACCAAAAGCTGTGTCTGAGTTACAGATTGCTGCTGTGCAGCACAGCCTGCAGCCCCTGTTGCTGTGTGTTTCAGGTCAGAATGAAGGAACAATCTCTGTAGCAGAAGGAGAGATGCTCTACGTCATAGAAGAGGACAAAGGTGACGGGTGGACGCGGATCCGAAGGAACGAAGATGAGGAGGGCTATGTCCCCACGTCCTATGTTGAAGTCTATTTGGACAAAAATGCCAAAGGTGCTATGACCTATATTTAATGCTATTATTATTGTTTTATTTGCTTTCACAGAGGTAATCCAACCCTGAAGCTGCTCTGTGCTGCAGATAAAGCCTTTTAAGAGTCTGTACAATGCCACCAAGTGCATTATTCCGTACGTGGACTAATTATGGCTTGTTGTACTGCAAAACGTGCTTTTCTTGCTCAGAGAAGGGTAGTGTGGGGGATTGTGAAAGCAGAGGGGAAATGCGGCCTTTCCTGGACAGTGTTTGCTCAACTGTCATTGCCACTGCACGCCCAGCTCAGTGCAGGAAGCACAAAGCCCTTTGGGATCATTCAGGCTCTCCTCAGATACCCAGGTGACATCTCAGACACATCCACAACTGTTTGTCCCAAAGTCACTCGGTGGAACTTTATAGAGGGAGTATTTAGACTGCTGGTTTGTGTCTGTGTGGGAGCTTTCCAGAGCCTGTTGTGTTCTGGCGACCTTTTGGATTGAAAACTGGTGGTAATTTAGTTTAGTGTGTGTGGAAGGGAAAGGAGACATCTTACCAAAACCCCTCTACACCACTCTGTGGTCCTTGATAAATGGGTAAAACATTAAGAAAACTCCTCTGTTCTTTCCCACCTTGCTACATTTCAGATGAATTTGCTGTTTCAGATGACCCGAACTAATGGTTTAATCTTTTGCTTACACGAGATCAATGGAGACATTCAGAGTTTGGACTCCATAAGCTGCTGTTTGTTGCTTTTAATTCCTCCCAAATATTTTGTGTAAGGAAGCAGTGCTGCAGGGCAGGCCAGTGCTGAACACTAGCAATGAGATACACCGAGAAATCAAAATACTTTAGCCCTGTTTCAAATCAGGATGTGTTAGAAACTCCACTGTTAAGTAATTTGTGTTTATTCAGTCAACTTAATAATTCAGATTATTGTGTTTCCTAGACTTGAGAGTTTAGTGTGGAACAAGCGGCCTCATCCAAGTCAGAAGCAAACTGAACCATTTTCTTTGGGGTTTATGGGCAGCAGGAAGAGAGGAGTAGGACTGTGTCCATAAACCAGCACTGACACTTGAGCAGTTCAGTGTTGGGTTGGGTGTTAGTGCAGTGCCTTGTCT
The DNA here is from genome assembly GCA_013400315.1 of Bombycilla garrulus. Lineage (NCBI taxonomy): Eukaryota > Metazoa > Chordata > Aves > Passeriformes > Bombycillidae > Bombycilla > Bombycilla garrulus. The sequence continues at coordinate 45,396 of VXBU01009123.1, read as the reverse complement.
GCTGCAGGTGAAAATCCGGGCCTTGTTTTATTTTGCCATAATACAAATAGTTTTATGTTCCTGTTGGCAAATACGTGGTCAGTTGAGATGCAAAAGAGTGTAAAAAGTTTAGCCCGCTCTGTTGGTTTCTATTTACCTTTGAAAGAGGAACATGGATCATCCATTCCCCTTTGTATCCAGAACAAGGCTGAAGGATTGGAAATTACAGAATCACAAACTGGTTTGGGTTGGAAGGGACCCTCTCATTCCAAACCCTCAGGGACACCCTCCATCAGAGTAAAAATGCAAACTGACACAGCTGCAGCCATTTCTGTAGCCACAATGGAGGTTTTTCAGATAATTTAAAGTTTTTTCATTCATTTTGCTGGATTTCAGGAACAAAATCAAATCTATCTGTGAATATCTAATGTACAGTAACGATAATGTTTACCTCTTTTATTTCTCAAGTCTCTGGTTTAAAAGAAAAGCTAAAAGAGAATTTTTCATAGAATGCAGCATAAAGATTTGGAGAAAATGCTGCTGTGATTAAAAGGTGAACTTTGTTACAAGCCGCAAATCGATTTTTAAGGTATTGGTAGAAGTGACTTGATTCAGTCCTTGAAATAGAAGCGATGACATTCCTAAAGACAACCCTGTAAATACCAAAGCATTTGCAAACTTCAGTAATCCTTCCCTCTTTTTGGAAAGAAGGTTGAGCAGCTGGCACCGTGAAAGGCTGGTGGCAGGAGGGGGGGAGCTCAGGGCAGCCCCTGTGACTGTCCCAGCCTCACCTGCCCGGCCAGGCTGTGGCTGTGCCATGAGCAGGGGCAGCTCAGTGCACTGCTCAGGGCCCAGTGAGAAGCTGTTTTCTCACTCAGCTGGAGCCTGTGTTGTCAGGGCTCTGCTGCAGGAGGGAGCTGAGCAGGACAGGTAAGTTGTGTGCTGCAGGTGCCCTCTTGATCTCAGTCTTGTGCCCTGGCAGTCCCTGAGTGAGGGCTCCTGATGGCATTTACAGGGGTGCCTCTGGCCAGAGGGTGTTGGCAAACCCTGTCACAAAAAGAACAGTAATGCCTATCTTCTTTTGCCTTTTTTTTTTTTTTTTTTCCAGATGTGCACAAACCACTTCAGAAAATCTCTGAGTAGGTTTGCATAGGCCTGTCCACCCTTTATTCTCCTGGTTTGCTGCTACGGTTGTTTTAAGAGCTCTGTTTGAGAAGGTTTTCTTTAGAAGAGATGAATGCACATGTCATATCTCCATCACTGAAAGACTTTGTTAGGTACCAGGTCTGCTCTGAAATGTCACTGCTGACGGAGGTGCTGCCCTGACCGTGTCCATTTAGTGCAAACAGCATTGTTGTCCTTCTGAATAGAAGTGAGAGCTGCAGGCTCTGCTCCTGTTGGGATTTGTGCAGGAAGCTTCTCTGTGGCCCCTTGCAGGGCTTTTCTGTACCTGTGGGGTGTTGGTGCTGAGAACTCTCAAACACAGGAACCTGCTGGGCTTTCAGCTCGAGGCTGCCCAGCCTGTGTTACTGACCATGGTACCTCATCACCTGCTTGGGAACAACACTGGCTTTCACTGAGGGATGCTGTGAAATCCTGTGACACAAAAAAACCTGCGTGCAGGAACCAGCCCTGTACAAACCCTGCATTGCACCCAACAGCAACCCACGCTCCCTTCCAGCAGAAAGCCTGGGGGCTGGTTTGGGTGACATGCAGGAATAGAGGCTGCTTTGGGAGGTTAAACTTCTTGATAAAAACTCTTCTGGAGCTGGGGCTGGTGAGCGTTTTGGCTCCCTGGCGCTGTGGGTCTGTTCCCCCTCACCTCTGATGGTATCAGCAATTCCTTGTGGGCAGCTCTGGCATTCCCAGTGCTGCAGCTCTGCTGTTTGCTGTAACCACCGTGCAGAGCCTTGACTTATAGAAATAAATAGGTAAAAGTTAACCACGCTGATGCACTTTTTATCTAGGATATATCTGATTATTTAATGCTTGCCAAATTATTTAGGAATTGATAATTATAAACTGGACTGTGGCTTTTAAAAATCCTTTTGTTAAATATATGCCCTTAGTTCTCCCAGTATAAAAAAAATTGTATATAACATAACTTAAAGACTAAAGTTACTTGAATTTGAATTGTTTTTATCCTTTTATATGTGTATAAATATAAATGATTTTTTAGGCTGTTCTTCTGCTTAACCCAGCTGTTTGGTAATGACTCAGTCCCTCTGATGCTGATAAGTGTTTTTTGGTTACTCAGCTGCCTGCACCTGGACTTGCATAGAAACTGCTGTTGTGTGTTAAGGTTTGTTCAGTCTGGCCAGTGTGGTTGTCTTGTTTCTGTTCTTATTTTTTAAAGAATCATCATCTGTCAGGAATCTCTTTATAGCTTGATGTACCATGGTGTCTTCTTCTAATAAACATTATATTTTCTCATTCCTGTGAGGTTTTGGTTTTTGAGTTTTTTTAATGACAGTAACTAGTAGATGGCAATAGTTAGTGGCAGAAAACAGTGGCATTTAACTTTCCTAAGGGACAGCAAATGGCCCAGAGCTGCTTCTCACTCTAAGCACAAATGCAGTTCTTCTCAAGAAAAAATAATTTATTGTGGCTCTTTGAAAACTTCTTTGTGCTGTCATTTGCAAGGATTTGATGGCAGTGGGTGCAAAGGAGGTGAGAAGGTTCCCCTGGTCTCTCAAATACAAGGGAAGTTTGGACTCATCCTGCATTCCCTTGGTTACAGCAGTTTGGGCCAAATCCCGCTCCTGGATTGTAGCTTCACTTGGCCAGAGGAAAAACTTGTCCTCAGCCCCCAGTCTGTGGGAGCAGGGATGGGCAGAGGAGGGGTTGGAGGCTTGGGCTGGTTCCCTGACCTGCATATTCCTGCTTTCCCTTGAGGAGGAACGGCCTCTGCAGCCTGTGGTGGAAAGGAAAGCTCTGGATTCCTCTGCGAATTCTTTGATTTAATTTCCTGTTGTTGTTCAGTGTCATTGATGGTCTCTGGAGCTGTCACTTGAACAGATGCAGCGCTGCTTTGCAGACAGAAAATGAAAAAGCTGTTTGTTTTCTCAGTGGCACGAAGCAGGTGCTGGCAGGGTCCTGCTCCTGTGCTTTAGTCCCAGAGCAGAGCAGAACCCCAGAGATGCTCATCCAGGAGGGAAGGGCTGAGGCTGAAGGGTTGCTGTCTGAGTCAGGAGCCTCCCTAAGCCCTGTAACCCAGTAGATGCTTCATTGCTTTATTTCCTTTAATCTCCTGCAGGCAGAGCTGCTCTCAAGGGACCCCATTTCCCCCAGCCTCTTTCTAATCCAGTCTCTTTCTTTTTGTCTTTCTTATGTTTTAGATTCCTAAAGGTGTTTGTGCTGGTGCAAGAACCTCGGGGCGAGCTTGTCACAGAAGGAGAAACAAAATGGTCTGTTTACCCTGCAGGCAGTTAAAACACACCCATGGAAAGCCAGACTCCCAGTCTTGTCTGGAGTTCCCACTTGAAAAATTCAGACCTAAATTCCATCCCAGCACCATTCAGACGCTTGCTCTTTTCCATGGCATGCTCCTTGTGGCTCGGATTTCCTTATCAGCCTCTCCCACTCTTCTGCCAGCCTGGCACAGCCCCTCTGTCAAACATAACACACACTTCTCCCAGCCCAGCCCCTCCCAGCCCCTGGCAGAGAACTGCTGGCTGCCCTTGGATGCCAGAGAGTCCCAAGCATGTTCTGGTCTGTCTTCTGTCCCCCTGTCCCTCAGTCCATCTGGATGTACACACTGGCCCCTCAGCATTTCACACAGTGCCTTTAGTGCTAAACCTGCAGCTCCTCTCCCCAGAGAGCGAGGAAAGGAGGTGGAAAACCTCCCCTGGGAGCAGTGTTACAGCAGCTGGACTGGCCTCTCAATTTGTCAATATTAAATCTGATCCACGTGCATTATTCAACATTCTGCCTTCCCCAAAAGGTCACTAATACTTGTCAGCCTTTATTTCTCTTTTTCCAAATCCAGGCTGATGCTCATTCCAAGTATTAAACCCCTCTGACCCTGCTGTTTCCTGAAACCCTTCAAGCTCACGTATGTACTTGTTTTCCTGCTTGTTCTGCCTGCCCCTCCTGTGTCCCTGCTGTTCCTCACACACACACAGACACACACACACACAGACAGTGGCATTTTGGTTGGCAGCCCCTGTTGCTGCTCACAGGCCCCGTTTGGCTCTGGTTTCAGCCTGCATGCTCGCCCTGTTGCCTTGCCTGCGCCCACCTTCCTCAGGGTCACGTTATTTTGTGGCTCGTAGTTTAATCTCTCTGCAGTTTTCTTTTGGTTGGTTTGTTTTTCAGCATTTCAGACCTGCCTTCTCTTTTTTGCATGACCTCCTGTGCGTTCTCATCAGTTTGTGTTGGAATAACAGAGTTTTTTTAGATAAATAAAAGAGGAAAGGAAAAAAAAAAGAAACCGCACTGTTTCCTTCTGCCATCTTGTCATGGACTGGACCTGGACCCAGCAGCCAGACAGGAATTGTGACCACCCTGTTCTCACATGGTTTGGTTTGAAGCAGAAGTAGGATAAGTGATTCTGCACTTTATCACGTCATACAGTGGTAAGAGAGCCACAATATCTGAAAACCACGTGAATTGGACTTCAACTGCCTAACAAGGGGTCAATTTCCTCTCTAAACTTCTACAAACCTCTACATTCTAACTTGGTTTCCCCTGAATTGTTACCATTGCTTGGGTTTTACAGTCATGGATATGTTTGAGCCCTGCAGGAGTCAGTTGCCACTAAATAACTCCTGAGGGCCAAATTTATTAACGGATCCACCCCTTGTTTGGGGGAATCTGCTGGCTCTAGTCCAACTCCAACATATCCTGAACAATCCCCACAAGTTGAGAAATTTTACATGGAAGCCACTATGGGCAGTGACCCCAAAATGAAACCTCTCAGGGTTTGTTTGCAGGCAGGTGAGTGTTGTTCTGCTGCCTGCTGGGCTGTCCTGCAGGGTCAGCACATCAAATCACATCCCCGAATCTCAGACTCTCTGTGTTGGGGATGGCCTGGGCTGTTCCCACAGGGGACAAAGTGATTTTAGAGCTGGGTTATGTGTGGTGTTCATAATTCTGTCCCTTTCTCTCCATTTAAGATGCCAACTTCTGTTTTTACAAAGTCCCTTGGTGCTACAGTTCATCCTGTAGCTGTTGTGTGATGGTGCTTGAAGAGCTGCCAGCATCAACCAGCAGAAGGTTTGTGATTTAAACCCCACCCAAACGTGCTGAGCACAGGCAGCACCAGTGCAGGGGCTGTTCTGCTGCAGCACTGCAGGGTCAGAATCCATAAATCACTGCCTTGCCACTGCTGCTGCTGTGTCACTGAGCTGTTCAGATCAAGAGCAGAACGGGATCCCCACGGTTGGCACCTGTGGCTTTGTGCAAAGGCTTTGTGGTCTCCACCTGCCAGGGGATCTAAAGGGTTGAACAATTAACAGGTGTGCAAAAATATCCTTAAAATATTTTTAGCTGCAGTATTTTTATTCTCTTGTCCAATGCACTGTTGAATCAGCAGCTAAAAATTCATTTTCACCTATTGTTGTGCCATCTATGTAAAAATTAGATCAAAGTTTGCTTTTCTATATTTAACCTGGGTGGACAGTATATTATTGTCAGCCTCTGTGGAACATTGCAATGTCTGTGTTTCTAAATTGTGCTGTAGAAGGAGCATTAGCTTTAGCTGACTGATTGATTCCTGAAGTTTTATTAAAAGACCATGTATGGAGTTTTTATAAACTTGGCAAGTAGTTCCCAAAAGCCTGGATCTCAAATGTATTTAAGAAATAGTCACAGTCATATCTCATAGTCTGCACACGTTTATTCCGCCTCCGTTATTCAGGGTAATGAATAATTTTTGTAGAATTTACCTTTGGCAAAGGCTGAAGAACTAAATATGTGACTGGTTTATAAAAACTCTGCTTGGATTTACTAATCTTGCCCAGCAGCGTGGACTGTACATCCTTCCATGATCCCCAGCAAAAGTCTCTAATGCCCTTTCTTAACACCTGTAAATAGAGAAGAAACATATTTACTGATACTCAAAGTTGTGTTTAATGCTGAGTATTTTTCAGAAGTTCATTTAGTTTGATGCATATTGTTCCCTGGTTTTTTTTGTTTTCCTGCCTGAAATGTCAGAAGACCTAAAAGAAGCCAAATTCTATTTTAACATGATGATGTAGAGCACTTTTTTATTTGTATATGTGTGTGTATGTGTGTTTGAGCATTGATCTCGAGACCTCGGTGGCATCTCAGTGTTGTGATTTCATTGCCAATGTAAAAGGTTCTGGTGTTGCCCATTCATTTCTGGAGACAGAATTCAACCAAATAAAGTGCTTCCATTTGAAAGCGAATATTGACCTTGTAGCAATGAAACAAAGTCACCTGCATATTTAAATAAACACTTAATTCCAGACATACAGTTTCACTGGACCCTTTTGATCAGCCAGACAGGAAGAAAAACGGATTTGTTGGGGTTTTTTTTTCCCCAACAGAAAAGCTGGTGCCTCTTTGCTGGGGCTCTTGGGGCTGTTGAGGTGCAGCCGTCACCCTCCAGGAGCTGCTGCTTCCCACAGATGTGTCCAGTGGAGACTGGGAATTTGAATTTGGCTGTGGCTGCTGCTTCAGCCACAGAGAAATTCAGACTAAAACTCCCCAGAGCTGCTCTCTTACTCCTCATTAATTCTCCCTGACTATGGGGTGGATTTGGGTTCTGCTTCCAGCTGTAAAATGTACATGGAACAAGTGGATCAACACATTCCAGTGTGGTGCTGTTCCCAGAGCTCTCTTCAGAAAAGTGAGGACACATTTTCACTT